>BSBK01001844.1:600000-942500 GCA_027943335.1 Chamaecyparis obtusa | reverse complement strand
CAGCATCATTAGTCTTCTTGCAGGGAATGAAATGTCCCATCTTCGAAAATCTGTCAACTACTAAAAAAATTGAATCATGTCCCCGCTGTGTCCTCGGTAAACCAAGAACAAAGTCCATGCTGATATCCTCCCAAGGCTTCTCTGGTACAGATAATGGCTGATACAACCCTGTATTCTGCTTCACTCCTTTTGCCATCTAACATACTCTGCAACTCTGTACAAACTTCTTCACATCTTGCTCCAACTGTGGCCAATAATAATTCTCACTAACCAAACCAATGGTTTTGTCACGACCAAAATGTCCAGCCAATCTTCCGCTATGCTTCTCCTTGATGAGATTGTCCCTCATAGAACTTCGTGGAATGCACAACTGACTCCCTCTGAATAGCATATCATCTTGGATGATGAAATCCAACCATTTCGTCCTGTCTAGAGTAACAGGTTCTGTACAAGCTTTTCAAGCTTCACCAAAATCAGGATCCTCTGGATACAAATTCTTGAGTTCCTTGAACCCAAACACTTCAATCTGCATTTCTGTCAGCAATAGTTGCCTTCTGCTAAGAGCATCTACAACCCTATTAGACTTTCCACTCCTGTGTTTCAAAACAAATGTATAACTCTGCAAAAACTCAACCCATTTCAAATGCCTCTGATTCAACTTTCCTTGACTATTCAAATATTGCAAAGCTTGATGATCAGTATACAAAACAAACTCTTTACGAAGCAGATAATGTCTCCACTTCTTTAATGCCTGAACTATAGCATAAAATTCCTGATCATAAATAGAATATTTCCTCTTGGCATCATTTAACTTCTCACTGAAATAAGCAACATGTTTACCTTCTTCGCTCATAACAGCTCCTATTGCAGTACCACTAGCATCACAATCTACTTGAAACACCTTATTAAAATCTGGAAGTGCTAAAACAGGTTGTTCTGTAACTTTTTGTTTCAATAATTGAAAACTCTTTTCTGCCCCATTAGTCCACTTAAACTCTTTTCTATCCCCTCTCATTGTTTCAGTCAAGGGACCACAAATACTGCTAAAATTTTTGATAAACTCTCTGTAAAATCTAGCTAGACTATTAAAAAATCTTACCTCAGTAGCACTCCTTAGAGTAGGCCATTCAAGGATAGTCTGTACCTTCTCTGGGTCCATTTTTAGACCTTCTGCTGAAACTACAAATCCCAAATACACTAACTCTTTCTTCACAAAACTGCACTTCTTCAAATTAATCGACAATTTCTCTTCTCTCAACTTCTTAAATACCATACGAATATGCATCATATGCTCATCAAATGTCTTACTAAAGATCAAAATATCATCTATGTAAACAATGACAAACTTACCCAGAAATTATTTCAGAACCTCATTCATGAGCCGCATGAAAGTGCTCGGTGCATTGGTTAGCCCAAAAGGCATGACTAACCACTCATATAGTCCTTCCTTTGTCTTGAAGGCAGTCTTCCATTCATCTCCTTCTCTGATCCAAATCTGATGATATCCACTCTTCAGATCTATCTTTGAGAAATACACAGCTCCACTCAAACAATCCATAATATCATCCATTCGTGGCAATGGAAACCTGTACTTGATTGTGATCTTATTTATTGCCCTAGAATCTGTACACATCCTCCATTCTCCATTCTTCTTTGGTGCTAATACCGCTGGTACTGCACAGGGAATCAGACTCTCACGGATCAATCCTTTCTGTAACAGTTCATGTACTTGTCTGTTCAACTCCTCACTTTCTGCAAGTGTCATTCTGTGTGTTGCCTTATTCGGAAAACTCGCTCCTGGGATCAAGTCCATCTGATGGCTGATCTTCCTGACTGGTGGTAATCCATCAGGCACGTTATCGGATACAATATCCTGAAACTCATTCAACAAATCTGCAACTTCTACAGGAACATCTTCTACTTCCTCTTTACCAGCTTTTGGAATTAAAGCAAAACATACATGCTCATGCCTCATACCATCTAGAAAATTTCTTCCATCAACAAAAGTTATCCTTGCATTACCACATACCTTTTCTTTGGTCTCCTTCAATGGTTTTAGCTTATGTCGCACTCCATCCTTTGTCAGGGAATAAGTATTCGCACGACCATCATGTACAGCACATCTGTCAAACTAGCATGGTCTACCCAACAACATATGACATGCATCCATAGATATGATATCACACAATACCTCATCTTGGTAGCCGCCAACCTTGAACTTTACTAGGCATTGTTCATTGACCATGACCTTGTGGTCATCCTGTACCCAGGCAATCCGATATGGATGTGGGTGTTTCTGTCTCTTGAGCTTCAACTTTGTCACCATCTCTTCTGACACCAAATTGTCAGTGCTTCCACTATCAATGATCACATCACAACATTTACCTTCACACTTGCACCTGGTGCGAAACAGGCTCCTCCTTTGCTCAGGTTCATTCTCACCACTCAACAGGACTTTTCTGTTAATCAACGTTTCTCCTCTTTCAGCATCTTCAGAATTTGATGATCTGGCATCTTCATCTACATGTGCAACTCTAGCCTGGCCTTCATTTCTCCTGTCTGTTCTGCGTTGGTGCTGAGGACATTCAAATGCCCTATGACCTTCTTCTCCACAGTGAAAACATGTTCCACGGAAGCCACCTCTTCCAGATCCTTGTCCTCTTCCTCTTCCTCTCTGATCTCTATTATTCTGATCCTAGAAGCGATTGGAATTATTTCCGTGCTGATTCTGACTGCTACTGGCCTCATCCTTCTTTTTCAGATCTTCATTTCGGCCACCATATGACCATCCACCAGATCGTCCACCACGACCTCTTCCGTTTTGTCTGCTCTCAAACTTTTTGTTCAGCTTTTCCTCTACTTTTAGGGCAAACTGGTATGCCTCTTCAATACTGTTCATTTGAACCAGATTCAGCTCCTCCTGAATGCTTGGCCTTAACCCATTAAGGTATCGGGCAACTTTCTCTTTATCAGCTTCTGCATGGCCTGTTCTGATGAGAAGTCGATAGAACTCCTCTGTATACTCCTGAACAGATCTTCCTGCTTGCTTCAAACTTTACATTTTCTTCAGTAGGTCAAGCTCATAATCAACAGGAATGAACTATCGCTTCAATTTTTCCACCATCCGATCCCATCTTGTGATTTTATCTTTCCCTCTTTTATTTCGCTCCAATTGAATTTCTTGCCACCAGATCTTCGCATGACCTTTCAGTCTGGCCTTCGCAAATTTGACCCTATCAGGATCCTCAACATCTTCATACTCAAAATATTCCTCACATTCATTGATCCAGTCGATCAATTCCTCTGGGTTAAGATTTTTAGAAAATGTAGGAACCTCAATCTTAGGTCTTTTCCCAATCTTGGAAATCGCCCGAAAAAAGTCTTTCTTCCTCCTGGTTCATAATTTCAGCTTCTCCTTCTTGATATTCTTCTTCGGCGTCATCCTCGCTTTCATCTCTGACATTAAGATTCATTCCTCTGTGAATCTCTTCTTGCAATGCTCGCACTTGTCTCTGCAGCTCTCTAACTTCAGGTGTCACAGCACCGGGTCTTCCGCCACGTTCTCTTCGTGGAGGCATTTTCGCGATGCGTGCTGAAACCCTAACCACGGTCCTGGTGCAAACTACCTCACAGTCGGCAATCTATTTACACACTCAAGAAAACCTGCTCTGATACCACTTGATGAAGGGTGCTCCCCTTAATACCACAAACACATAACAGAAAAAAAGAAACAACAACAATAATATGCAAGAACAGAAAAATTGGCTTCTTATTATCTCCACAAATGTGGAATTACAAACTTTCAGAATTACAATATGCAAAGCCACATGGGCATTCCCTTACAATATTCTGTAGGACAAAGCCTCGAACTATTACCCAGAACTATTCTGAATTGCCTAAGAGAAGAATACAGCCTTCCTTATATAGGCAATTTTTTCACCGCCTGGGAAGGTTCCAGAAATTTAGCCAATAAGACCGACCAAACTTAGAATTATTTTATTTTACATTTTATTACATCATAGTCGGCTCAAGATAACCTTTGAAACCCGAACAGAAATTTTGAAGAAAATTATTTTTCGCCATTTCAGGTGGCCCAACTTCCGAAGACCATAAGTCATCACCAGTTGACCCGATCGGCTATTATAACCCCATTTCGGAAATGCCACAAAGCGCTCTACAGGCTTGACCGGCGCAAGCACTCGTCACCCAAATTTTTGACCTCAGCCGGGGCCTCTAAAGCCTTCAAAACTGAGTTCAAAGTTTCTGTACCCTGCTGCCAATACCGAAAATCTTCAATATCTTCCAATATACACTTGATCTGGCAATGAAACTTTACTGGTAGACTTATATGACCAAAATGAACCTCTAAGAAAGAAATCAGATCATTCTGAGCACATACGAAAATTACCAAAAATAGTAACTTTCCATAAATAGCAGCTCTGCATAAAATAACCCTTATTGAATATAAAAACATAAATATTTTTGGGTGATGCAAGATTGCTCTTACACCCAGGATGCTCCTGCATCAGACACCCGGGGTAATTTGAGAAGTGACCCTGTCACGACTCAGGTGTGTAGAGGAAAACCAAGATGGTTAACCTCCTCCTTTGTTAGCCATGATGAATCTTCAACAAGTCGTCCTTTCCACTTAACCAGATATTCTTCATATGTCCTGTTCCTTGTGCTTCTGCCAACACGACTATCCAGTATATCTTCAATCTCCTTAGTGTCTGAACTAGTTGTTGGAATACTCCACTGTGCCGCTGTGATCTCATCTTCAACACCTCCCTCATGATACTCTGTCAGATCTGAAATGTTAAACACTGGTGAAATATTTAGCTCGGTAGGCAATTCTACCTCATATGTGTTTCCTGAATCATGTTTCTTCAATATCCTACATGGTCCAAACTTCTTCATTTTTAGCTTGTTATATGTACCAACTGGAAACCGCTCCTTCCGCAAATGAACCATGACTTCATCACCAACCTGAAATTCCTTATACCTCCTTTTCTCATCTGCCTTAGCCTTATACTATGCGTTCATCTTGGTAATATGCTTCCTCACCTCCCCATGGATGTTCTTCAAGTGTTCTGTAAAATCCTCAGCTTCAGCACTACTTATTTTTCCTTTATCTATCTTCCACAATTCAGATGCATTTCTTGGACTACTTCCATATACAATCTGGAATGGTGATTTACCAGTGCTCCTGTTGACAGAATTATTATATGCAAATTCTACCTGTGGTAAAATCAAATCCCATCCTGTTAGCTTATCTCAAAGTAAACATCTCAGCAAATTTTCCAAACTCCTATTCACCACATCTGTTTGTCCATCAGTCTGTGGATGATGTGATGAACTGAACGTCAAATCTGTCTTCAACTTCTTCCACAACGTACGCCAGAAATATCCAACAAACTTAGTGTCCCGATCTGAAACTATGGTTTTTGGCAAACTATGAAGTCTCACTACTTCTCTGAAAAATAATTCTGCTACATGAACAACATCATTAGTCTTCTTGCAGGGAATGAAATGTGCCATCTTTGAAAATTTGTCAACTACTACAAAAATTGAATCATGTCCTCGCCGTGTCCTCGGTAAACCAAGAACAAAGTCCATGCTGATATCCTCCCAAAGCTTCTCTGGTACAGATAATGGCTGATACAACCCTGTATTCTGCTTCACTCCTTTTGCCATCTGACATACTCTGCAACTCTATACAAACTTCTTCACATCTTGCTGCAACTGTGGCCAATAATAATTCTCACTAACCAAACCAAAAGTTTTGTCACGACCAAAATGTCCAGCCAATTCTCCGCTATGCTTCTCCTTGATGAGATTCTCCCTCATAGAACTTCGTGGAATGCACAACTGACTCCTTCTGAATAGCATATCATCCTGGATGATGAAATCCAACCATTTCGTCCTGTCTAGAGTAACAGGTTCTGTACAAGCTTTCCAAGCTTCACCAAAATCAAGATCCTCTAGATACAAATTTTTGAGTTCCTTGAACCCAAGCACTTCAATCTGCATTTCTGTCAGCAATAGTTGCCTTCTGCTAAGGGTATCTGCAACCCTATTAGACTTTCCACTCATGTGTTTCAAAATAAATGTATAACTCTGCAAAAACTCACCCCATTTCAAATGCCTCTGATTCAACTTTTCTTGACTATTCAAATATTGCAAAGCTTGATGATCAGTATACAAAACAAACTCTTTACGAAGAAGATAATGTCTCCACTTTTTTAATGCCTGAACTATAGCATAAAATTTCTGATCATAAACAGAATATTTCCTCTTGGCATCATTTAACTTCTCACTGAAATAAGTAACAGGTTTACCTTCTTGGCTCATAACAGCTCCTATTGCAGTACCACTAGCATCACAATCTATTTGAAACACCTTATTAAAATCTAGAAGTGCTAAAACAGGTTGTTCTGTAACTTTTTGTTTCAATAATTGAAAACTCTTTTCGGCCCCATTAGTCCACTTAAACTCTTTTCTATCCCCTCTCATTGTTTCAGTCAAGGGACCACAAATACTGCTAAAATTTTTGATAAACTTTCTGTAAAAGCTAGCTAGACCATGAAAAGATCTTACCTCAGTAGCACTCCTTGGAGTAGGCCATTCAAGGATAGCCTGTACCTTCTTTGGGTCCATTTTTAGACCTTCTGCTGAAACTACAAATCCCAAATACACTAACTCTTTCTTCACAAAACTGTACTTCTTCAAATTAATCGACAATTTCTCTTCTCTCAACTTCTTAAATACCATACGATTATGCATCATATGCTCATCCAATGTCTTACTAAAGATCAAAATATCATCTAGGTAAACAATGACAAACTTACCCAAAAATTATTTCAGAACCTCGTTCATGAGCCGCATGAAAGTGCTCGGTGCATTGGTTAGCCCAAAAGGCATGACTAACCACTCATATAGTCCTTCCTTTGTCTTGAAGGCAGTCTTCCATTAATTTCCTTCTCTGATCCGAATTTGATGATATCCACTCTTCAGATCTATCTTTGAGAAATACACAGCTCCACTCAAACAATCCATAATATCATCCATTCGTGGCAATGGAAACCTGTACTTGATTGTGATCTTGTTTATTGCCCTAGAATCTGTACACATCCTCCATTCTCCATTCTTCTTTGGTGCTAATACCGCTGGTACTACACAGGGACTCAGACTCTCACGGATCAATCCTTTCTGTAACAGTTCATGTACTTGTCTGTTCAACTCCTCACTTTCTGCAAGTGTCATTCTGTGTGCTGCCTTATTCGTCAAACTCGCTCCTGGGATCAAGTCCATCTGATGACTGATCTTCCTGACTGGTGGTAATCCATCAGGCACGTTATCAGATACAATATCCTGAAACTCATTCAACAAATCTGCAACTTCTACAGGAACATCTTCTATTTCCTCTTTACCAGCTTTTGGAATTAAAGCAAAACATACAAGCTCATGCCTCATACCATCTAGAAAATTTCTTCCATCAACAAAAGTTATCCTTGCATTACCACATACCTTTTCTTTGGTCTCCTTCAATGGTTTTAGCTTATGTCGCACTCCATCCTTTGTCAGGGAATAAGTATTCGCATGACTATTATGTACAGCACATCTGTCAAACTGGCATGGTCTACCCAACAACATATGACATGCATCCATAGATATGATATCACACAATACCTCATCTTGGTATCTGCCAACCTTGAACTTTACTAGGCATTGTTCATTGACCATGACCTTGTGGTCATCATGTACCCAAGCAATCCGATATGGATGTGGGTGTTTCTATCTCTTGAGCTTCAACTTTGTCACCATCTCTTCTGACACCAAATTTTCAGTGCTTCCACTATCAATGATCACATCACAACATTTACCTTCACACTTGCACCTGGTGCGAAACAGGCTCCTCCTTTGCTCAGGTTCATTCTCACCACTCAACAGGACTCTTTTGTTAATCAACGTTTCTCCTATTTCAGCATCTTCAGAATTTGATGATCTGGCATCTTCATCTACATGTGCAACTCTGGCCTGGCCTTCATTTCTCCTATCTGTTCTGCGTTGGTGCTGATGACATTCAAATGCCTTATGACCTTCTTCTCCACAGTGAAAACATGTTCCATGAAAGCCACCTCTTCCAGATCCTTGTCCTCTTCCTCTTCCTCTCTGATCTCTATTATTCTGATCCTGGAAGCGATTGGAATTATTTCCGCACTGATTCTGACTGCTACTGGCCTCATCCTTCTTTTTCAGATCTTCATTTCGGCCACCATATGACCGTCCACCAGATCGTCCACCACGACCTCTTCCGTTTTGTCTGCTTTCAAACTTTTTGTTCAGCTTTTCCTCTACTTTTAGGGCAAACTGGTATGCCTCTTCAATACTGTTCATTCGAACTAGATTCAGCTCCTCCTGAATGCTTGGCCTTAACCCATTAAGGTATCGGGCAACTTTCTCTTTATCAGCTTCTGCATGGCCTGTTCTAATGAGAAGTCGATAAAACTCCTCTGTATACTCCTGAACAGATCTTCCTGCTTGCTTCAAACTTTGCATTTTCTTCAGTAGGTCAAGCTCATAATCAACATGAATGAACTGTCGCTTCAATTTTTCCACCATCCGATCCCATCTTGTGATTTTATCTTTCCCTCTTCTATTTCACTCAAATTGAATTTCTTGCCACCAGATCTTCGCATGACCTTTCAGTCTGGCCTTCACAAATTTGACTCTATTAGGATCCTCAACATCTTCATACTCAAAATATTCCTCACATTCATTGATCCAGTCGATCAATTCTTCTGGGTTAAAATTTTTAGAAAATGTAGGAACCTCAATCTTAGGTCTTTTTCCAATCTTGGAAATCGCACGAAAAAGTCTTTCTTCCTCATGGTTCACAATTTCAGCTTCTCCTTCTTGATATTCTTCTTCGGCTTCATCCTCGCTTTTGTCTCTGACATTAAGATTCATTCTTCTGTGAATCTCTTCTTGCAATGCTCGCACTTGTCTCTGCAGCTCTCTAACCTCAGGTGTCACAGCACCAGGTCTTCCGCCACGTTCTCTTCGTGGAGGCATTTTCGTGATGCGCGCTGAAACCCTAACCACGGTCCTGGTGTAAACTGCCTCACAGTCGGTGATCTATTTACACACTCAAGAAAACCTGCTCTGCTACCACTTGATGAAGGGTGCTCCCCTTAATACCACAAACACATAACAGAAAAAGAAAAACAACAACAATAATATTCAAGAACAGAAAAATTGGCTTCTTATTATCTCCACAAATGTGGAATTACAAACTTTTAGAATTACAATATGCAAAGCCACATGGGCATTCCCTTACAATATTCTATAGGACAAAGCCTCGAACTATTACCCAGAACTATTCTGAACTGCTTAAGACAAGAATATAGGCTTCCTTATATAGGCAATTTTTTCACATCCTGGGAAGGTTCCAGAAATTTAGCCAATAAGGCCGACCAAACTTAGAATTATTTTATTTTACATTTCATTACATCATAGTCGGCTCAAGATAACCTTTGAAACCCGAACAGAAATTTTGAAGAAAATTATTTTTCGCCATTTCAGTTGGCCCAACTTTCGAAGACCATAAGTCAACACTAGTTGACCTGATCGGCTATTATAACCCCATTTCAGAAACGCCACGAAGCGCTCTACAGGCTTGACCTTCTCCAGCGCCACACACCAAAATTTTCGAACTCATCCGAGGCCTCTAAAGCCTTCAAAACTGAGTTCAAAGTTTCTGAACCCTGCTGCCAATACCGAAAATCTTCAATATCTTCCAATATACACTTGATCTGGAAATGAAACTTTACTGGCAGACTTATATGACCAAAATGAACCTCCAAGAAAGAAATCAGATCATTCTGAGCACATAGTAAAATTACCAAAAATAGTAACTTTCCATAAATAGCAGCTCTCAACAAAATAACCCTTATTGAATATAAAAACATAAATATTTTTGGGTGATGCAAGATTGCTCTTATACCCAAGATGCTCCTGCATCAGACACCGGGGATAATTTTAGAAGTGACCCTGTCACGACTCAGGTGTGTAGAGGAAAACCAAGACGGTTAACCTCCTCCTTTGTTAGCCATGATGAATCTTCAACAGGTCGTCCTTTCCACTTGACCAGATATTTTTCATATGTCCTGTTCCTTGTGATTCTGCCAACATGACTATCCAGTATATCTTCAATCTCCTTAGTGTCTGAACTAGTTGCTGGAATACTCCACTGTGCCGCTGTGATCTCATCTTCAACACCTCCCTCATGATACTCTGTCAGATCTGAAATGTTAAACACTAGTGAAATATTTAGCTCGGTAGGCAATTCTACCTCATATGCGTTTCCTGAATCATGTTTCTTCAATATCCTACATGGTCCAAACTTTTTCATTTTTAGCTTGTTATATGTACCAACTGGAAACCGCTCCTTCCGCAAATGAACCATGACTTCATCACCAACCTGAAATTCTTTATACCTCTTTTTCTCATCTACCTTAGCCTTATACTGTGCGCTCATCTTTGTAATATGCTTCCTCACCTCCCCATGGATGTTCTTCAAGTGTTCTGTAAAATCCTCAGCTTCAGCACTACTTATTTCTCCTTTATCTATCTTCCTCAATTCAGATGCATTTCTTGGACTACTTCCATATACAATCTGGAATGGTGATTTACCAGTGCTCCTGTTGACAGAATTATTGTATGCAAATTCTGCCTGTGGTAAAATCAAATCCCATCCTGTTAGCTTATCTCCAACCAAACATCTCAGCAAATTTCTCAAACTCCTATTCACCACCTCTGTCTGTCCATCAGTCTGTGGATGATGTGATGAACTGAACTTCAAATCTGTCTTCAACTTCTTCCACAACGTACACCAGAAATATCCAACAAACTTAGTGTCCCGATCTGAAACTATGGTCTTTGGCAAACCATGAAGTCTCACTACTTCTCTGAAAAATAATTCTGCTACATGAACAGCATCATTAGTCTTCTTGCAGGGAATGAAATGTGTCATCTTCAAAATTCTGTCAACTACTACAAAAATTGAATCATGTCCCCTCTGTGTCCTCGGTAAACCAAGAACAAAGTCCATGTTGATATCCTCCCAAGGCTTCTCTGGTATAGATAATGGCTGATACAACCCTTTATTCTGCTTCACTCCTTTTGCCATCTGACATACTCTGCAACTCTGTACAAACTTCTTCACATCTTGCTGCAACTGTGGCCAATAATAATTCTCACTAACCAAACCAATAGTTTTGTCACGACCAAAATGTCCAGCCAATCCTCCGCTATGCTTCTCCTTGATGAGATTCTCCCTCATAGAATTTCATGGAATGCACAACTAACTCCCTCTAAATAGCATATCATCTTGGATGATGAAATCTAACCATTTCGTCCTGTCTAGAGTAACAGGTTCTGTACAAGCTTTCCAAGCTTCACCAAAATCAGGATCCTCTAGATACAAATTCTTGAGTTCCTTGAACCCAAGCACTTCAATCTGCATTTCTGTCAGCAATAGTTGCCTTCTGCTAAGAGCATCTGCAACCCTATTAGACTTTCCAATCCTGTGTTTCAAAACAAATGTATAACTCTGCAAAAACTCAACCCATTTCAAATGCCTTTGATTCAACTTTCCTTGACTATTCAAATATTGCAAAGCTTGATGATCAGTATACAAAAAAAACTCCTTAGGAAGCAGATAATATCTTCACTTCTTTAATGCCTGAACTATAGCATAAAATTCCTGATCATAAACAGAATATTTACTCTTGGCATCATTTAACTTCTCACTGAAATAAGCAACAGGTTTACCTTCTTGGCTCATAACAGCTCCTATTGCAGTACCACTAGCATCACAATCTACTTGAAACACCTTATTAAAATCTGGAAGTGCTAAAACAAGTTATTCTATAACTTTTTGTTTCAATAATTGAAAACTCTTTTCTGCCCCATTAGTCCACTTAAACTCTTTTCTATCCCCTCTCATTGTTTCAGTCAAGGGACCACAAATACTACTAAAATATTTGATAAACTTTCTGTAAAAGCTAGCTAGACCATGAAAAGATCTTATTTCAGTAGCAGTCCTTGGAGTAGGCCATTCAAGGATAGCCTGTACCTTTTCTGGGTCTATTTTTAGACCTTCTGCTGAAACTACAAATCCCAAATACACTAACTCTTTCTTCACAAAACAGCACTTCTTCAAATTAATCGATAATTTCTCTTCTCTCAACTTCTCAAATACCATACGAATATGCATCACATGCTCATCCAATGTCTTACTAAAGATCAAAATATCATCTAGGTAAACAATGACAAACTTACCCAAAAATTCTTTCAGAACCTCGTTCATGAGCCGCATGAAAGTGCTCGGTGCATTGGTTAGCCCAAAAGGCATGACTAACCACTCATATAGTCCTTCCTTTGTCTTGAAGACAGTCTTTCATTCATCTCTTTCTCTGATCCGAATCTGATGATATCCACTCTTCAGATCTATCTTTGAGAAATACACAGCTCTACTCAAACAATCCATAATATCATCCATTCATGGCAATGGAAACCTGTACTTGATTGTGATCTTGTTTATTGCCCTAGAATCTGTACACATCCTCCATTCTCCATTCTTCTTTGGTGCTAATACCGCTGGTACTGCACAGGGACTCAGACTCTCACAGATCAATCTTTTCTATAACAGTTCATGTACTTGTCTGTTCAACTCCTCACTTTCTGTAGGTGTCATTCTGTGTGCTGCCTTATTCGACAAACTCGCTCTTGGGATCAAGTCCATCTGATGACTGATCTTCCTGACTGGTGGTAATCCATCAAGCACATTATCATATACAATATCCTGAAACTCATTCAACAAATCTGCAACTTCTATAGGAACATCTTCTATTTCCTCTTTACCAGCTTTTGGAATTAAAGCAAAACATACATGCTCATGCCTCATACCATCTAAAAAATTTCTTCCATCAACAAAAGTTATCCTTGCATTACCACATACCTTTTCTTCGGTCTCCTTCAATGGTTTTAGCTTATGTCGCACTCCATCCTTTGTCAGGGAATAAGTATTCGCACGACCATCATGTACACCACATTTGTCAAATAGCCATGGTCTACCCAACAACATATGACATGCATCCATAGATATGATATCACACAATACCTCATCTTTGTATCCGCCAACCTTGATCTTTACTAGGCATTGTTCATTGACCATGACCTTGTGGTCATCCTGTACCCAGGCAATCCGATATGGATGTGGGTGTTTCTGTCTCTTGAGCTTCAACTTTGTCACCATCTCTTCTGACACCAAATTGTCAGTGCTTCCACTATCAATGATCACATCACAATATTTACCTTCACACTTGCACCTAGTGCGAAACAGGCTCCTCCTTTGCTCAAGTTCATTCTCACCACTCAACAGGACTCTTCTGTTAATCAACGTTTCTCCTCTTTCAACATCTTCAGAATTTGATGATCTGGCATCTTCATCTACATGTGCAACTCTGGCCTAGCCTTCATTTCTCTTGTCTGTTCTGCCTTGGTGTTGAGGACATTCAAATGCCCTATGACCTTCTTCTCCACAGTAAAAACATGTTCCATGGAAGCCACCTCTTCCAGATCCTTGTCCTCTTCCTCTTCCTCTCTGATCTCTATTATTCTGATCCTGGAAGCGATTGGAATTATTTCCGCGCTGATTCTGACTACTACTGGCCTCATCCTTCTTTTTCGGATCTTCATTTCGACCACCATATGACCGTCCACCAGATCGTCCACCATGACCTCTTCCGTTTTGTCTGCTCTCAAACTTTTTATTCAGCTTTTCCTCTACTTTTAGGGCAAACTAGTATGCCTCTTCAATACTGTTCATTCGAACCAGATTCAGCTCCTCCTGAATGCTTGGCCTTAACCCATTAAGGTATCGGGCAACTTTCTCTTTATCAGCTTCTGCATGGCCTGTTCTGATGAGAAGTCGATAGAACTCTTCTGTATACTCCTGAACAGATCTTCCTGCTTGCTTCAAACTTTGCATTTTCTTCAGTAGGTCAAGCTCATAATCAACATGAATGAACTGTCGCTTCAATTTTTTCACCATCCGATCCCATCTTGTGATTTTATCTTTCCCTCTTCTATTTCGCTCCAATTGAATTTCTTGCCACCAGATCTTCGCATGACCTTTCAGTCTGGCCTTCGCAAATTTGATTCTATCAGGATCCTCAACATCTTCATACTCAAAATATTCCTCACATTCATTGATCCAGTCGATCAATTCCTCTGGGTTAAAATTTCTAGAAAATGTAGGAACCTCAATCTTAGGTCTTTTTCCAATCTTGGAAATTGCCCGAAAAAGTCTTTCTTCCTCCTGGTTCACAATTTCAGCTTCTCCTTCTTGATATTCTTCTTCGGCTTCATCCTCGCTTTCGTCTCTGACATTAAGATTCATTCCTCTGTGAATCTCTTCTTGCAATGCTCGCACTTGTCTTTGCAGCTCTCTAACTTCAGGTGTCACAGCACCGGGTCTTCTGCCACGTTCTCTTTGTGGAGGCATTTTCGCGATGCGTGCTGAAACCCTAACCACGGTCCTGGTGCAAACTACCTCACAGTCGGCGATCTATTTACACACTCAAGAAAACCTGCTCTGATACCACTTGATGAAGGGTGCTCCCCTTAATACCACAAACACATAACAGAAAAAAAAAAACAACAACAATAATATGCAAGAACAGAAAAATTGGCTTCTTATTATCTCCACAAATGTGGAATTACAAACTTTCAGAATTACAATATGCAAAGCCACATGGGAATTCCCTTACAATATTCTATAGGACAAAGCCTCGAACTATTACCCAGAACTATTCTGAATTGCCTAAGAGAAGAATACAGCCTTCCTTATATAGGCAATTTTTTCACCGCCTGGGAAGGTTCCAGAAATTTAGCCAATAAGACCGACCAAACTTAGAATTATTTTATTTTACATTTTATTACATCATAGTCGGCTCAAGATAACCTTTGAAACCTGAACAGAAATTTTGAAGAAAATTATTTTTCGCCATTTCAGGTGGCCCAACTTCCGAAGACCATAAGTCATCACCAGTTGACCCGATCGGCTATTATAACCCCATTTCGGAAATGCCACAAAGCGCTCTACAGGCTTGACCGGCGCAAGCACTGGTCACCCAAATTTTTGACCTCAGCCGGGGCCTCTAAAGCCTTCAAAACTGAGTTCAAAGTTTCTGTACCCTGCTGCCAATACCGAAAATCTTCAATATCTTCCAATATACACTTGATCTGGCAATGAAACTTTAATGGCAGACTTATATGACCAAAATGAACCTCCAAGAAAGAAATCAGATCATTCTGAGCACATACGAAAATTACCAAAAATAGTAACTTTCCATAAATAGCAGCTCTCAACAAAATAACCCTTATTGAATATAAAAACATAAATATTTTTGGGTGATACAAGATTGCTCTTACACCCAGGATGCTCCTGCATCAGACACCCGGGGTAATTTGAGAAGTGACCCTGTCACGACTCAGGTGTGTAGAGGAAAGCCAAGACGGTTAACCTCCTCCTTTGTTAGCCATGATGAATCTTCAATAGGTCGTCCTTTCCACTTGACCAGATATTCTTCATATGTCCTGTTCCTTGTGCTTCTGTCAACACGACTATCCAGTATATCTTCAATCTCCTTAGTGTCTGAACTAGTTGCTGGAATACTCCACTGTGCCGCTGTGATCTCATCTTCAACACCTCCCTCATGATATTCTGTCAGATCTGAAATGTTAAACACTGGTGAAATATTTAGCTCGGTAGGCAATTCTACCTCATATGCGTTTCCTGAATCATGTTTCTTCAATATCCTACATGGTCCAAACTTCTTCATTTTTAGCTTGTTATATGTACCAACTGGAAACCGCTCCTTCCGCAAATGAACCATGACTTCATCACCAACCTGAAATTCCTTATACCTTTTTTTCTCATCTGCCTTAGCCTTATACTGTGCGTTCATCTTGGTAATATGCTTCCTCACCTCCCCATGGATGTTCTTCAAGTGTTCTGTAAAATCATCAGCTTCAGCAGTACTTATTTCTCTTTTATCTATCTTCCTCAATTCAGATGCATTTCTTGGACTACTTTCATATACAGTTGAAATGGTGATTTACCAGTGCTTCTGTTGACAGAATTATTGTATGCAAATTCTGCCTGTGGTAAAATCAAATCCCATCCTGTTGGCTTATCTCCAACCAAACATCTCAGCAAATTTTCCAAACTCCTATTCACCACCTCTGTCTGTCCATCAGTCTGCGGATGATGTGATGAACTGAACTTCAAATCTGTCTTTAACTTCTTCCACAACGTATGCTAGAAATATCCAACAAACTTAGTGTCCCGATCTCAAACTATGGTCTTTGATAAATCATGAAGTCTCACTACTTCTCTGAAAAATAATTCTGCTACATGAACAGCATCATTAGTCTTCTTGCAGGGAATGAAATGTGCCATCTTTGAAAATCTGTCAACTACTACAAAAATTGAATCATATCCCCGCTGTGTCCTCGGTAAACCTAGAACAAAGTCCATGCTGATATCCTACCAAGGCTTCTCTGGTACAGATAATGGCTGATACAACCCTATATTCTGCTTCACTCCTTTTGCCATCTGACATACTCTGCAACTCTGTACAAACTTCTTCACATCTTTCTGCAACTGTGGCCAATAATAATTCTCACTAACCAAACCAAGGGTTTTGTCACGACCAAAATGTCCAGCCAATTCTCCGCTATGCTTCTCCTTGATGAGATTCTCCCTCATAGAACTTCATGGAATGTACAACTGACTCCCTCGGAATAGCATATCATCCTGGATGATGAAATCCAACCATTTCGTCCTGTCTAGAGTAACAGGTTCTGTACAAGCTTTTCAAGCTTCACCAAAATCAGGATCCTCTGGATACAAATTCTTGAGTTCCTTGAATCCAAGCATTTCAATCTGCATTTCTGTCAGCAATAGTTGCCTTCTGCTAAGAGCATCTGCAACCCTATTAGACTTTCCACTCCTGTGTTGCAAAACAAATGTATAACTCTGCAAAAACTCAACCCATTTCAAATGCCTCTGATTCAACTTTCTTTGACTATTCAAATATTGCAAAGCTTCATGATCAGTATAGAAAACAAACTCTTTAGGAAGCAGATAATGTCTCCACTTCTTTAATGCCTGAACTATAGCATAAAATTCCTGATTATAAACAGAATATTTTCTCTTGGCATCATTTAACTTCTCACTGAAATAAGCAACAGGTTTACCTTCTTGGCTCATAACAGCTCCTATTGTAGTACCACTAGCATCACAATCTACTTGAAACACCTTATTAAAATTTGGAAGTGCTAAAACAGGTTGTTCTATAACTTTTTGTTTCAATAATTGAAAACTCTTTTCTGCCCCATTAGTCCACTTAAACTCTTTTCTATCCCCTCTCATTGTTTCAGTCAAGGGACCACAAATACTGCTAAAATTTTTGATAAACTTTCTGTAAAAGCTAGCTAGACCATGAAAAGATCTTAGCTCAGTAGCACTCCTTGGAGTAGGCCATTCAAGGATAGCCTGTACCTTCTTTGGGTCTATTTTTAGACCTTCTGCTGAAACTACAAATCCCAAATACACTAAGTCTTTCTTCACAAAACTGCACTTCTTCAAATTAATCGACAATTTCTCTTCTCTCAACTTTTCAAATACCATACGAATATGCATCATATGCTCATCCAATGTCTTACTAAAGATCAAAATATCATCTAGGTAAACAATGACAAACTTACCCAGAAATTCTTTAAGAACCTCGTTCATGAGCCGCATGAAAGTGCTCGGTGCATTGGTTAGCCCAAAAGGCATGACTAACCACTCATATAGTCCTTCCTTTGTCTTGAAGGTAGTCTTCCATTCATCTCCTTCTCTGATCCGAATCTGATGATATCCACTCTTCAGATCTATCTTTGAGAAATACACAGCTCCACTCAAACAATCCATAATATCATCCATTCGTGGCAATGGAAACCTGTACTTGATTGTGATCTTGTTTATTGCCCTAGAATCTGTACACATTCTCCATTCTCCATTCTTCTTTGGTGCTAATACCACTGGTACTGCACAGGGAATCAGACTCTCACGGATCAATCCTTTCTGTAACAGTTCATGTACTTGTCTGTTCAACTCCTCACTTTCTACAGGTGTCATTCTATGTGCTGCCTTATTCGGCAAACTCACTCCTGGGATCAAGTCCATCTGACGACTGATCTTCCTGACTGGTGGTAATCCATCAGGCACGTTATCGGATACAATATCTTGAAACTCATTCAACTATTCTGCAACTTCTACAAGAACATCTTCTACTTCCTCTTTACCAGCTTTTGGAATTAAAACAAAACATACATGCTCATGCCTCATACCATCTAGAAAATTTCTTCCATCAACAAAAGTTATCCTTGCATTACCACATACCTTTTCTTCGGTCTCCTTCAATGGTTTTAGCTTATGTCGCACTCCATCCTTTGTCAGGGAATAAGTATTCGCACGACCATCATGTACAGCACATCTATGAAATTGCCATGGTCTACCCAACAACATATGACATGCATCCATAGATATGATATCACACAATACCTCATCTTGGTATCCGCCAACCTTGAACTTTACTAGGCATTGTTCATTGACCATGACCTTGTGGTCATCCTATACCCAAGCAATCCGATATGGATGTGGGTGTTTCTGTCTCTTGAGCTTCAACTTTGTCACCATCTTTTCTAACACCAAATTGTCAGTGCTTCCACTATCAATGATCACATCACAACATTTACCTTCACACTTGCACCTGGTGTGAAACAGGCTCCTCCTTTGCTTAGGTTCATTCTCACCACTCAACAGGACTCTTCTGTTAATCAACGTTTCTCCTTTTTCAGCATCTTCAGAATTTGATGATCTGGCATCTTCATCTACATGTGCAACTCTGGCCTGGCCTTCATTTCTCCTGTCTGTTCTGCATTGGTGCTGAGGACATTCAAATGCCCTATGACCTTCTTCTCCACAGTGAAAACATGTTCCACGGAAGCCACCTCTTCCAGATCCTTGTCCTCTTCCTCTTCCTCTCTGATCTCTATTATTCTGATCTTGGAAGCGATTGGAGTTATTTTCACGCTGATTCTGACTGCTACTGGCCTCATCCTTCTTTTTCAGATCTTCATTTTGGCCACCATATGACCGTCCACCAGATCGTCCACCATGACCTCTTCCGTTTTGTCTGCTCTCAAACTTCTTGTTCAGCTTTTCCTCTACTTTTAGGGCAAACTGGTATGCCTCTTCAATACTATTCATTCGAACCAGATTCAGCTCCTCCTGAATGCTTAGCCTTAACCCATTAAGGTATCGGGCAACTTTCTCTTTATCAGCTTCTGCATGGCCTGTTCTGATGAGAAGTCGATAGAACTCCTCTGTATACTCCTGAACAGATCTTCCTGCTTGCTTCAAACTTTGCATTTTCTTCAGTAGGTCAAGCTCATAATCAACAAGAATGAACTGTCGCTTCAATTTTTCCACCATCCGATCCCATCTTGTGATTTTATCTTTCCCTCTTCTATTTCGCTCCAATTGAATTTCTTACCACCAGATCTTCGCATGACCTTTCAGTCTGGCCTTCGCAAATTTGACTCTATCAGGATCCTCAACATCTTTATACTCAAAATATTCCTCACATTCATTGATCCAGTCGATCAATTCCTCTAGGTTAAGATTTCTAGAAAATGTAGGAACCTCAATCTTAGGTCTTTTCCCAATCTTGGAAATTGCCCGAAAAAAGTCTTTCTTCCTCCTGGTTCACAATTTCAGCTTCTCCTTCTTGATATTCTTCTTCGGCTTCATCCTCGCTTTCGTCTCTGACATTAAGATTCATTCCTCTGCGAATCTCTTCTTGCAATGCTCGCACTTGTCTCTGCAGCTTTCTAACTTCAGGTGTCACAGCACGAGGTCTTCCGCCACATTCTCTTCGTGGAGGCATTTTCGCGATGCGCACTGAAACCCTAACCACGGTCATGGTGCAAACTACCTCACAGTCGGTGATCTGTTTACACACTCAAGAAAACTTGCTCTGATACCACTTGATGAAGGGTGCTCCCCTTAATACCAGAAACACATAACAGAAAAAAAGAAACAACAACAATAATATGCAAGAACAGAAAAATTGGCTTCTTATTATCTCCACAAATGTGGAATTACAAACTTTCAGAATTACAATATGCAAAGCCACATGGGCATTCCCTTACAATATTCTGTAGGACAAAGCCTCGAACTATTACCCAGAACTATTCTGAACTGCTTAAGACAAGAATACAGCCTTCCTTATATAGGCAATTTTTTCACCGCCTGGGAAGGTTTCAAAAATTTAGCCAATAAGGCCGACCAAACTGAGAATTATTTTATTTTACATTTCATTACATCATAGTCGGCTCAAGATAACCTTTGAAACCCGAACATAAATTTTGAAGAAAATTATTTTTCGCCATTTCAGGTGGCCCAACTTTCGAAGACCATAAGTCATCATCAGTTGACCCGATCGGCTATTATAACCCCATTTCGGAAATGCCACGAAGCGCTCTACAGGCTTGATCGGTGCAAGCACCCGTCACCCAAATTTTTGACCTCATCCGGGGCCTCTAAAGCCTTCAAAACTGAGTTCAAAGTTTCTGTACCCTGCTGCCAATACCGAAAATCTTCAATATCTTCCAATATACACTTGATCTGGCAATGAAACTTTACTGGCAGACTTATATGACCAAAATGAACCTCCAAGAAAGAAATCAGATCATTCTGAGCACATACAAAAATTACCAAAAATAGTAACTTTCCATAAATAGCAGCTCTGCACAAAATAACTTTTATTGAATATAAAAACATAAATATTTTTGGGTGATGCAAAATTGCTCTTACACCAAGGATGCTCCTGCATCAGTATATACATACATACATATATATGTATATGTATATATATATATATATGTATATATATATATATGTATATACATACATACATATATATATGTACACACACACACACACACTATATATATATATATATATATATATATATATATATATATATATATATATATATATATATATATATATATATATATATATATATATATATATATATATATAGTGCATATTAAGTTTACATACATATGTCCACATATGTGGATTTAATTCTACAAAATCTAATTAGGCTTTGTAGAACTAAAAACACATAGCTAAAGTTTTACAAAACCTAGTTTTTTCACTTATATATTTTTAATTCTACAAAACCCAATCAAGTTTTTAGAGTTTAAAACCTGGCTAGGTTTTGTAGAATTAAAAACACAACTAAAATTTTAGAAAATATGATCAGGTTTTACGATTACATTATGCTTAGGTGATATGCTTGGATAATGACCCTGAGGCTTGGGAGCTTCATTTCCATTCATTTTCTCCCCTTTTACATCTTTTTCTCTTCTAGGTTGGTTTCTCAACTTCCTCGACATAAGCTTTATATACGTCATTTGAATATTTGTAAAATTACCATCATAATTTCACATATCTTTTAAGGTTTCTAACCATATTTTTTTTCTATTTTTGGACAACATTAACATATTAAGGTTTATTTTTCTTTTCCAGTATCTCCATAGTTCTCAGAGACATATGTGTACCATATTATCAATAACTTTTCATCTATTTGACCAAATTTTTAAAAATTACGTATTATTGTTCTGCACTTGATTCTATACACTTTTAAAAAAAATTACATATTAAAATTTTTTTTGATGCAAGTTATGTCTAGCACATGATCAAAATTCTAATTTTGAGGATGTGCCCGCTTCAATTTTTTTTTGAAAAAAATCAATTAAAAAATACAAAAAAATACACAACTTCTAGCTCTTACTCTTATCCATCTTTCTACCAAAGGGTTTTTCGTAATAATAAATCTAACTATATATTTTTTGATGCACATGCTAGACACTATGGTAATTTTCCTTAAAAAAATTAGGAACTTTTTTTCATGCGCAATAGATTTGACCCTCTTAATCTTATCTATTTTTAAAAAACTTTAGTATTTTAGAAGCTAGATTTAGAGTACTAAACTTCTTGTTCTTTGGTACATCTTCTTATTTCAAGTGCATAACTCTCAAATTCCTCTTCCAAGTTCAGGTTTACCTAATTTTAGAAATCAAAGTGGCCACTTATGCCCCTCTTTTCGCACACCATCTTGGTGCACTTACCCCGCTAGATAGAGGAAATTTCTATCTTTTATCAACTCTTTCTTGTCTTTTCTTTTTGTGAGTAAAATTTTTATATCTTCACTATTCACATTTTCCTAAGTGTAAAATAAGTTAACACTTATCTAATAGTAAATTTATAAAGTACCAAAAATTAAGTGGAGACATTCAATTTTATTTTTTAATCACTTCCATATTCCATATTTGGTGCATCTTCAACTTTTAAAAAATGTTGGCAAGTTCTACACTCTAGAGCTTCTAATCACATGTCTCCCTATTCAAAAGTCTTCATGTAACTATATCCTTTTGACGCCTACAAAATCTTGGTAGATGACTATTATTTTACTATTGTGGACAAAAATTTATAAATAAAGCAATTAGATAAATATACAAATTTAATTATAAATCATGACTTCAACATTTTTTTTCTATAATCAAATGATTATTGCATGGAAAAAAATAGAGTTTATGTCCACTTTAACATTTCTCAAAGATTCACTAACCTGGGAGATTGTTTTGATTAATTCAATTAGAAAAATAATTCACAAGGAGTAAATTCAACCAGCAAACCAAAATAGATAAAAAAAAATTCTAAAAATGACCAACAACATAAACAATCAAAAGCTAAAACCGAGAGACACAAAAAACTAGATGGACAAGGATTTAACCTCCTTCCATTCTTGATTAAGTTCTTGGAGGGTGGATGCAAAATTGAGGTTGAAGTAGAAGGGTAGAACAACACTATTTTTCCATATGAGGAGATACCTACAAAGTAGTCTCCTCTCTTTTTTTACTTTTAGGTCTTCATTTTTTCCATCATCCATTTGCTCAAGGTAATAATTTATGCAAGATTTTTATTCACTTAGTTTTGATTAGATTTAATATTGGACAAAGCCAATTACATTTCTGATTTCTCCTCTTCAAAGGGAATCATGACCTTCAATTCACAAAATTGATCCTCAACAGTTTCCCAATTATCTAATTTTATGGAAATTTCATCAACTGCTTCCCAAACACAATCATCCAGGATAGTCTAAGACCAATCCCTAACTTTAGCCTCATCCTTCACAATCACTTCTAGTCTATTAATCTTTTTCCTAGTCATATAAAGTTGTGCACTAAGCCATTTGATGATAGCAATTTGACAGTTATAGAGGATGCACAATTTATCCACTTTATCCCCTATATGGGGGTAACCACATATCTCATTTTCAGGGGTTGATTTGTCAAGATAGGGAGGAGAATGATTATGAGGGATCTTAGGATCAACTTTAGGGGAATGAGGGGCAAAAATAGGGGAATAGGTGTTTTGAGATTGACATGCATTTTCAAGGGTCCACTCCAACTCAATTGACCAAGAAGAGGTAGAATCCTCAAATACAATGATAGGTTCCTCAATATTCTTCTCTTTTCCCTAAGCTTTCAACTTAGCCTTCCTTTGGGGATTAATGCTAGTCATGTTAGGAGGGGGTGTAACCATATTAGAAGGGGAAGCCATTATACTATCCTCCTAGAAGCTGAGCTCAACAATGATGGGGAAATTTTTAGGGCCAACCTCTGGGGTAAGAGCCAAATAAAATTTAAACATGTGAAGGATCAACCCTTGGTACAAAGGGGGCTCCCTATTGGTTTTATATTTAGCAATGGATTGTGACAAAAAAGATAAAATCCAAAAAGGGATATTATGCTTAATACCACACCGAAAGTGATTGAGCATAGGAAAGAGTTGGGAGTGGAATCATTTGAACCTACCTTTCAAGAATGATGAGCTTTATGAGTACTAGATATACATCCTTTCATTCACCCAACAACTCTTCATGGTTAAATTCATTTTGAAGGCGTGGGAATTTTTTACTAGGGCCAAGGAATTTCTTGAAGTCCTATTTATAACGGGCATTATCCAATTTATAGGAAGGGCGCTCCCTTCTTCTATAAACCTAGTAATATAAACAATTGACTCAACCAAGACCATAAAGAAGATTCTACCAATGGTCACTTTCCCTTGGTCCCAAGACTTAGAAAACTTGTCTGATGATTCTAGATCATAGCCTTTCACCCCCTCAATATAATTGTCCATA
This sequence comes from Chamaecyparis obtusa, assembly GCA_027943335.1. NCBI lineage: Eukaryota > Viridiplantae > Streptophyta > Pinopsida > Cupressales > Cupressaceae > Chamaecyparis > Chamaecyparis obtusa. The sequence continues at coordinate 918,102 of BSBK01001844.1, read as the reverse complement.
TGGTCCGCTTGAAGAATAGGCCAAAGAAAGGTGTTGTGCTTGAATTATTCACAATTTATTTGAATAAAAACATTGAAAAATTTGTTAATGTTTATACTATTTCTCACTTCACATCTGATGACTCTTTTTCAAAAGTTTTTTCTCCCTCATTCAAAGTGGGTAGTTCATCATGGATTGCTACAAGATGGCTTCATGTTACATCTTTGAGAGCTTCCACTAATTCAATGTAGTAGGGTCATCAAGCTTCTCATCATTGAAACTAATTCTACAATATTTCTCTTGTATGTTTGCATAGTTCCTCTTTTTTAAGATCTTGATGAAACTTCTTTATTAAGAGTTTAGTCTTCAAGAGATTCTAATAATTCTCTATAGTCAACTCTGTAAGAATTTGCAAATAGCAAATATTGAACCAAGATCAAGAGGTTGAAGAAAAGCATAAGAGAGAAAATATGAATGCAAGGATGGATTGAATAGATCCAATGAATTAATGATATTCACCAATGAATGAAATGATTACATAATAGGCCTCCTTATATAGGAAAGACAATATGAGATAATGATAAGGAGCTGATAAGCTATCACCTATGCTAGGTGTAATCACATGTCCACCAAATGTGGATCATCCTCCAATATGCAATAAAGTATGTGCATTAGATTAGGATGATAATGTGATAAGAGCACGAAAGGTGGATCTCACACACAATGAAGTATGTGGAGACAACTATCACACCAAAAGTGGAATTTATCCTACACAATGTGCTTAATAGATGTGCACACTCCTAGGTGTCTCAATCACAAATTACTATGCAATGCATTAACCTGAGTAAGATTAAGTAAAGTGTAATTAGAAATAATTAATTACACCAACACCCCCCCTTAAGTGCAACTTAGGAGAATGCATCTAAACTCACAATGCAAGATGGGTCCCGGCTACTAGGCCATGTTAGGTACTCATGCACAAGATACATGAAATTCAAAAGTCTCATAAAGTGGAGAAAGAGGGAAAACCTCATGGGAAACCCCCCCCCCCCCCAAAAAAAAAAAAAAAAAAAAAAAGAGAGAAGAAAACAAGATGCATGGATGGAGTGCTCAAGACCCCCAAGAACTACATACATCATGTATATACAAAGAATTATCCCCCCATAAGAAGGATAGTTGGAGACATGATATCCCCCCCATAATGTAGAAGCTCCCATGTTGATGAAGAGTACCTACAAACAATAGATTAACCAATTCTTACAAGAAACATGTCTCCCCTTAGGAAGAAATAGATACATCAAATGATGAAGAAGCCAATCCTTGTGCAAATGGAATGAGGAAGAAGATGTAGGTCTCCATGTATGAATCTCTAAAGACTGATTAGGAATCTCCAAGCTCAAGGAATCTATCACTTCATGTGACAAATCAAGTGAAGAAGGAGAAGAATCAAGTACACCAATCTCCAAAGAAGGTGAAAAAGTGTCCCCATCTATGATGAAACTGTCATCAAGGGAAAGAGAAACCCCCTCATGTATTTCTTCCAAATTTGCATCATGAGAATCAACAAGTGCTGAAGATGCATCCAAGTAGTCATCACACTCTGCAAGATCTGAAACACTACGATCATCTTGCTGAATAGTAGAGCCCATGTCTGAAGAAGCAGGAGGTGGAGGAGTAGGAAGATCAACACTTGTCTCAACAACAAAATGATTCAAGTGCCCAAAGTTCTCCTCATAATTATCCCTTGGCAAAGGGATGGGTACATCATGAATATCATCATCATTATCAGAAAAAGTGGAAAAAGAATACAAGCGGGATGTATGATCAACAACTCCCATAGCTATGACATTTCTAGTCTCCATGTCCCTAATGTAGACATAATCAGGAGTGAACTCAACAATTTTACCTTGTGCCCCATGTGTAATTTGGTAAATAGAAAGAAGATTAGTGGTCAAGGATCGCACACAAAGAACATCATTGAATGTCCCCTCTCCCATAGGAATAGAACCTTTTCCACAAACTCTCATGAATGTGTTGTTACCCATCAAAATATTAGGAGAATTATAAGGCTCAATAGAAGAAAACATATCCATAGAAGATGCCATATGATGTGATGCACCTGAATCAAGAAGCCATTTACCTTGCTCAGGATGTGTGGAAGCCATGAGTGCTTGTCCTTTACCTTTATCTTTGGATGATGATGAAGATGTAGAAGCTGTCGATTGTGTAGAAGAAGGAGTAGACACTAATGAGGGCAACTTAATGTTGTGTTTCTAAATAATGTGAGTTAGCTCATCAATCTTCTTTTGAAAACACTTATGCTCATCATGTCCTAACTTTTGACAATATGCACATTTATCTCTCTTTCTTCTAGATGATTCCTCTCTTGAAGAGGACTTGAATTCAGTACTTTTTGGTGAAGAAGATTCATTACCTTTGTCATGAGGCTTAGGATCCTTATTGTGTTTCTTTCCTTTTCCATTAGAAGCCTTTGAAGTAGACTCACTTGCAATCAATGCTTGATGTGTGGAAGGCTTCAACTGACCCATGTGTGCCAACTTTGCTTGTTCCCTTGTGAGCTGCGCTGCAAATTCATCAAGAGAGGGCAATTTGTATGCACTACCAAGAGCATCCATAGTATAGAATGTAGAAACAAAGATAGAATAATCAGGACCAAGCTTGGAAAGAATAGAAAAGATCAATTGTTCATCCTTTTTAACAATGCCACATGAAGAAAGCTCCAATCTAATAGTATTGAACTTAGAGAAAAAATCTTGAATATTGTCAAAATCCCTAGGATTAATACCTATGAGATCATTCTCTAATCTAAATTTTCTCATTCTATTAGGTTTACCAAAGAGTCCTTCCAATGTGATCCAAGCATCATGAGGATGTGTGCAAGACGCAATATGAAAGTGCAAGTCACGAGAGATAGATGATCTAAGAGAGCCAAGTGTTTTATCTCTTCTATCAAACCATTTTCTCCTTTCTATAGCACCTATTTGAGGTTCTTGATCCTGCTCAAGAGTCATTCTAAGCAATCCAAGACTCAACAAATGATCAGTTAAAGATACTTTCCATTCATGGTAGTTATATGGAGTGAGAATTTTAACCTTTGAATTATTTATATTTCAACCAAATAATGACTGATAATTACTGATAACTTCTTCAAATAACTGATGCAAATTAGAAAATTGAAATCTAAGGATTAACCAATTGCAAATATAGCCCCAAAATATTCTATTGCTGAAAGTGACATGTCTACCCAAAATCACTCAAATATGATTGTAGATCTAGAAATTAGATGAAAAATCATGCACTTTCAAAAAAAATTTCACCTCAAAATGTTACCGTATGTGCCCAAACGAAGCCCTGGAAGTTGCAGAAATTAAGAACAAATAGGAACAGCCAACAAAATCTGCAATTTATGACAAATGTGGCCACCAAAATGAAAAATCAACACCACCATTGGAAAATTTAGGAAATTCTACCCAATTTCAAAAAAAATTGCACCCGATTTGGAGCCTGGATGACCAAGTTAAGGCCTTTCAAAGTTAGACTGCCAAATCAAAACTGCAAATGGTGAGGGGTAGAAAATTTCCAAACCGTGATGATGTCAAAAAAACACTGCATTAAATTTGACAGTCATACAGCCATCACAGGAAAGCCAATTTCACCTATTTTGATGGCTAAATGGCCATCAAATTTAGGCTACCAATACTGATGATGTTAGCGAAAAAATGCCCTTTACTTATGTGGCAGATGACTGTGTGTTCGTACAGTATGGATTTGTGATGTGTCAGGGGTGACGTGTCTTTTGTGCCATGTGTCTTGTTGTGATTCACTCCTGCTTGACGGTCTGTTTGGTGGCACGGTGCCTGCGTGGCAGGTTATGATTGGGCCACGGGAGGCTGAGGTGGCACCAGTCGCTGTGGACTGGTCCCAGCAGAGGATGGCAAAGCAGATCGGTGGAGGTGCCAGAGATTGGAGGCCCGCAGTTGGTGGGTAGCTGAGGCATCGGATGAGTAGATCAGAGGCCACAGTGGCGCCTGCAATCACCAGGGGAGATGAGCGGCGGTGGTGGAACCGCTTGGCTGAGGAGGAGCAGCGGTGGGATGAATTAGTCCCACATTTTTGAAAAGAAGGGTAATATGAGATTTTAAATAGAAGACCACCCACATACAAAGAAAATCAGTTGCTTAGGTCTGTGGTTGCCTACGTGCTCTAGATGAATATCCCCGTTGACGTCACCTTTGTCGTAAGTGTCAGAATATTCACTATCGCTGATAATAAAAGGGGGTATGTACCAGACCCTTATTTTTGCAGAAAATGATAGAAAAAAAATCCAAAAAATTAAACAGATTAAAATAATTTTTTTTTAAATTTTTGAAATTGTACCGGAGAGGCAGATTGGGCCGTACGACTTGATTTGCAAAATTTTTTTGCCTCGAATTTGACTTCCACCGAATATGGGCGAGTTTATAGTCAATTTTAATCGAAACAGCCTTTCAGACACAATGGTGATGTCAGATCTTCTCCAAAATGCCTCTATCGCATGCTGGTTCTTAGATCTAAGATTTGGACCTTCAAAGCTTGCAAGATCTCTCCAAATCGGCTAATCAAGAACACTCCAATGGCTCTGATACCATGTAAGAATTTGTAAATAGCAAATATTGAACCAAGATCAAGAGGTTGAAAAAAAGCACAAGAGAGAAAATATGAATGCAAGGATGGATTGAATAGATCCAATGAATTAATGATATTCACCAATGAATGAAATGATTACATAATAGGCCTCCTTATATAGGAAAGGCAATATGAGAGAATGATAAGGAGCTGATAAGCTATCACCTATGCTAGGTGTAATCACATGTCCACCAAATGTGGATCATCCTCCAATATGCAATAAAGTATGTGCATTGGATTAGGATGATAATGTGATAAGAGCACGAAAGGTGGATCTCACACACAACGAGGTATGTGAAGACAACTATCACACCAAAAGTGGAATTCCTCCTACACCATATACTTAATAGATGTGCACACTCCTAGGTGTCTCAATCACAAATTACTATGCAATGCATTAACCTAAGTAAGATTAAGTAAAGTGTAATTAGGAATAATTAATTACACCAACAAACTCATCTTACTCTTTTGGTGATTCCTTCGATCTTATACATCTTTCTATATGAGATTCGATGGAAACTTCCAAAAAGCATCCAAATACTCTTTCTAGTAGAATACCATCTAGAGCACTGAATCAACAGTCAGAGATCTCGTTTAGAAATCCCTTACTCTCTTTTGGAGGGACTTTTTTCCATTGGTTTTTCTTCCGTTCCCAATTTCCATGAGTTTTATTGTGCTTGGGCACTTCATCTAGCCTAGTTACTAGGATCCAATCTCTTTGTACCCACTGAGCTATGCTTAAGTGGGGGGGTGTTAGTGTAATATTCCTTATTCTAGATAATCTTCCAAGTAAGCTTGCTTAAGTTTGGTACCATTTATACTTGTAGTTTCTGAAAGTTGCATGGCACAATTTGATATGGTAGTTGTTATTTTAGACAACACTTGCTCATCCTCCTTGCACTATAATTAGAAACATCTTTTGTAATAATAATATCATTAGATAATAAAGAGATATTTGTTTAACATATGAAAGTTTTAAATAGTATTTAAAATATTTAATATTTTTCTATGATAGTAATTATAATAAGTATTAAGTAGTGGCATAATATTTGTTTAAATTATAATATTATAATAATATATTCTATTTGATTGTAGAATTGCAATTTTATTTTGTTAAAAAAATGTAACATTAAAATTAAAATAAGATAACCAAAGGAAGTCCTGAGTAATAAGGAACGCAGCGTGAAAGTCCTTTATTTACATGTTTTATCATCCTAGAGCTACGAATTACAACCACAGAGAAATTAAAACAACTATAACATAGATTTCATTGGTTTAAAGAGAAATATTCTGAAGAGTCATACTAAAGTCAGAAAATGACATTGGTTTGAACTTTCTTAAAAACTATCTATCCCACGTTAATCTCAAAAGGAGGACACTTGTGTTAATAACTTACTAACCTGAGCTTGGTGAGTTATGCCTATAGTACCAACTTGACCTTCTGGTTTCACCCATTCATGAGACTATGCAAGTGTATACTTCATCCCCTCAACAACTGTAACCATAAATCTTATCAAAAACAATACACTCAAATCTCAAACAATGCACCCCTTTCTTGAAAATTATAAGATCAATAATTTTGTCAAAAATCAGTATAAAGTTGCAGGAACCAAAAACATTCATAACAGAGGGATAATCTATCGTTAATTATTTACTCACATATAGTGATCACAAATTCTACTTGATGGTAGAAACACCAGAGAATAAAAGAGTCCACCACAATAGAAAAAAAAGAGGGATGAGGCATGTCTATGTACCCACCTCGAACTTTCCTCTACTCAACAGAAATACCCCAAATACAGAGTGGGGAAGAAAGACATATGCATTGAGTACAGGGCAATATATGGATATATACACATTGAATATATCACATTGGGGAAACGATTTGTACACATTGAATATATAGCAATGTAGAAATGCACATAGATTGGGTATATAAAAGTGGGGGAGATGAATACGTGTACCTTAAGAAAATCCCCGAGAGAAAGGAATTGTGGGAATTCCAAGAGGCCTTGTACACCCAATTCTGAGAGTTGAAGCAGCCTGGGATGCCCACACTCTAAGTGACCTGATTTGTTAATATGAACACTTCTATCTACATTCCCTGTAAATGGAAGCTATTTTTTTTATATAGTCTTAATATTTTTTGTGAGATTATTTGTAACATGTGAATAAGATGGGCGCCACGCTTCTCTCGTCCAAATCCCCATATGGCGATAAACGCACACCCACTTGGTTGGAAGGTAAAAAAAAATATAAGTTTTGTATTTGACGGCAATCAATGAGCACAGTTTCCATAAGACTCCAGTTTATACTTGGCATTGCATATGTAGTATGCCTTCAAAACATTAAGACCTTACAATTGATTGGTTATCAAATTATTTTTAAAAATATATATTAAAAACACTGCAATACAATCTGGCTAACTAATGGAAAAAAAAAATAAAAATTGGAAAGAAAAATGATCTTAAAATAGAGAAATATGTAGGGGCAACAATAATACGAGATCTTGAGGATGCCATAGGCAATAAGGAGAGCCGAGCTCATCTCCCATTTCTCTTCCCACTTCTCAGGTCCCTTAGGTGGTCATGCCTTTTGAATTCACGTTGATTACCCCACAGATTTGTTTTGGCTATACTTTTGTCTTTGCCGCAAAGAAACAAGTTGTTGTTTTTGGTACTATTTGGACTAGCTAGGAAGAGTTGGATCATTGTTGATCTTCTTGTATATTCTGATGTAATTGGCCATAATCGAAAAGGCCTTACAACTCGACATGTTGCTTGTAAGTTTTGTTATTGATGAATAACAATTGAATTTCCTATTAGGGATTATTGTGTGTTCATTTTTTCCTCTATGTGACTTTGTTCACTGCATGTTTGGACATCTCTGGGGATTCTTTGACCATGACTGCATCAATTTTTGAAAAAATTTAGTAAGAAGAAATATTTTTGGAGTTGATGTGGGTAGGACACGTTGCATTTTATTGATTCATAAGCATATTTGTAGGAAGCCTTATGCATGGCTCTCAGCCTATGAAGTAACTTTTATATTTAATAAAAAAGGAAGTTGTGATATTAGGCAAACCTCTTGCATACACTTTGAAGACATTAAAATGTAAAATACTTCATATATAACATATAAAACAATTATAAAAATTCTTATCATTTAATCTTGATAATTATTTTACTATTAAATTTATTAAAATATTTTTGAATTTGAAATGATATTACAAAACAATTTTTTAAAAAAAAAACTTCAACACAACTCTAAATAAAATAAAATGCAAATTAATTATAAATCACATATATAAATGAAATAGCTGCTATGATAGACATACAAAGTTTATAGACAAAATAAGTTTCCAATCAACCTAAAATTTGGATGCTTCCAACACAGCCATATTTCCTCATCTTGTTTTCCAAGATTCCTCAATTTAGTAGTTAGAATAGAAAAACTTGATTCAGCATACCAATTTTGAGACTTCATACCTACTAATCCAATTTTTATTATAATTCTACCAACAACTACAAGTTGCAGCTGAGTGGTACAGGTAAGGATCAATTTATTTGGACTTTCCAAGGGGAGTGGGTGGGCTTCTCATTGATGACAAAACCCACCCTTTATCTTTTAAAACATATCTTAACTTTAAAATTGGTCTCATAAACACACACTCCAATCCAATCGATTTGTGACGCTTTGAACAATCTCAAAAACTTTAAGTTAAGAAACATAAATCATTTTTTTTAATGAAATAGTCTAATCATTTATACTAATTAAGCCGATAGGCTTTATGTGGGAGCTTTGCTCCCGGAAATGCATTTTTCCTGCAGGATAGTTGTCAGCACTCTTCCCGAATAGTTTCTTTTCCGGTTATGATAAATACTTCAATTTTTCTTTCCATTATGATTGCTATTTTTTTACTTGTATTTATAAAAACTATTTGAAAATAATATTTTTCTTTCTAATTAATTGTTTTAATATAATACTAAACATCTTTATAATTATTATATATTTAATTTAAAAAAAAATTCTTATCTTCAATGGCTACTACTTAGTTTCATATTGTTTTTCATTTTCTTGAAAGATTGAAATCTTATATTAATTTATTATTGATCTATTTTGTGTGCAAGCTCCTATAGAATCTCATGCACAAAAGTATGTGACTGCTAATTTATAAACATAAGTAATATGAATAAAAGATAAATAAATAAATAATGTATGAGAGGAATTAACTCATTCTTTATGAAGAAACCAAAAATCAGAGTAATATATGAACACTACCCAAAACAGAAACAAAACATGGGCATATCAAGATAATAATGAATAGTTGTATAAAGAATGTGTACACTAAATTTCGTTCCAATCCTTCCCGTACTCTTTCGGCTGTACTCTTCTCTTTGCCGCAAAGAAACAAGCAATATCTATAAAAACATGTCTCTCTTCACGATCCAAGGCATCACAACTTATTTTCTAGCGTTTCTTTACATCCAGAGACAACGTCTTGTTAACTTTATTCAATTCTAACTTCCAATAATTATGATCTCTATCATGAACATGTATGCCTAGAACCTGAAAAGATAGAGGTAAGCCTCCACACACATCTAATAATTCCTCAACTAGCTTTTCAAACATCAGATAGAATACTTACTCTAGTGTAATCTGAACTCCACCCATGCCATAAATGCCAACAACATTAACTTTTGCCTTATCCCTCCCTTTCTGTAGGACACACTGATTTTCAAAATCTTTCACAAGATGGTCAAGTCCTACTGGATATGTAGCAACATGTAAACTTTGCCTCCTCTGTACTTCATTTTGCGCTGCTGCTACTATGCTTTTGCAATCATTGAAACTTCAAAACGTGATACATGAGAAAATAGTAAAATATTTGAAGGAAGAAATTAATTATATAACAAAGTAGAACTAGGGTTGACTAAAGTCACACAAAAATTACTTGTTGAATTTAAAGTTTTATCAATCTAATTTTAAAAAAAATCTTAACGATTTAACAAAATAGAACTAATAAAGATTACATAGATTTATTTTCAATAATTTTTATTTGATTTTATTAGAAAATATTTAAAATATCAAATTTTCTTAATTAATTAATCTTATTTTTGTTTTGTGATAGATCTTATATCTCATTCATACATTTCATTTATTGCAAAAAAAAAAAACATAACAACATTTTGCTGCAAATTAAAAAGTATGTGTTTCTAAATGAGGAATTCTTTGTTGGCAAAATATAAAAATAGAATTTTTGTATTGGAAACAATTGTATTGGGTCTTATCTTAGATTTTATAAATATTAAAATGGAAATAATTTATTCAATCTTATCTTTGATTTAGTGTGATTTAGTGATGGATCCTATCTCTCATTCTTACACCTCATTTATTGAAAAAAAGAAAAAATAGCAACATTTTGTTGTATTTTATTATATTATATAATCATTTAAAAACAAAGAAAATTGAAATAGAAATAATTGTATATTTGATTCCGTTGGTGGGTCATCTCTCTCATTCTTTCATCTCACATATTGTAAAATAAAAATAGCAAGATTTTATTATATTATAAAGAATATTTAGAAAAAAAAGAAAATTAAATGACAAAAACAATCATAGTAGATCTTACCATTGATTTCATGGTCAATCCTATCCCATTCTTATACATCTCATAGATTGATAAATGAAAGTAGTAAAAAATAAAATAAAATTATATAACAATTGTATTGTATCTATCTCTCATTTTTCACTTCACATATTAGTAAATAAAACTATCAACCTTTTATTTGTTGAAAAATAATCCACCAATATTTCACTATATTTTATTATATTATATAATCATTTAGACCAAAAATATTGAAAAGAAAACAACCTATTAGATTTCTAGTGGATCCTATCTCTCATTTTCATAATTCATATAGTGAGCAATGAAAATAGAAACTTTTTACTACATTACTAAATCATTTAGAAATAAAGAAAATTAAAACAACAACAATTGCATTCAGTCATATTATTTATTTGAGAAATAAAAAAATAGTTATACTTTTGTTATTATTTTTGTTACATTATATCATATACTAGCATACCTATCTTAAAGTTTTATGTCTTCAACTAAAAAATAAACACTTCGATATATCTCGGCTTGTTTTACAATGTTTAGGAAAAATAAAATAATATTAGGATATGAGTTATAGTTTCAGCAATGAGATGAATTGGAATGTGTAATGCCCTGTGAGGGAACCTAGGAGAAATTAACCTAAAATATGTTACTAAGTTTACAAAATAATTTTTTTCATAAGAGTTTACAATCAATAATGAATGACAACGCAAAAACAATATAACATTTAAGACAATACATACTCATAAATGTAACTCATTTACATATTACAAATCCCAAGGGTTCTATGACATAGAATTACGTAAGTGTTAATTGATCTACTAAGTATGATAACTATACAAAATCTCCACATAATATAAATAAAGTAAATCATCTCACAAATGAATATATAGTACAACTGATACCGTTAAGTATACATAATGAAATAACATCCTCTGCACATGTCACAAGGTATGCAATAATAATTAAATACGTATACAACATAAGAAAGATAAGAGTACATCTCTAATCATAATGAACAAGAAGACACAACTTCTACAAGGATCATTGAGCACTAGTACAAATATGTTGGAATCTTAATGGTAATAGAATCACTACCACCCAACCTTGTGGAACCTAAATGGTCCACTCCCACCATGCTGGGGAGATAAGAGCAAACCCCACCTGTATATCAAACACCAAAACCAATCATAAGGTAGTACTAAGAAAGAGATCTTGAAATCTCTCTATCTCAAAAGGTATAACTCAAATTGCAAAGATAATACATACTCAACTAGAGGTAACCAATACATGTAAGAAACCTAAGATGTATATGGGGAAGTGTCATCACATAAGTCAACTCTAGAGTTATCTTGGTAGCCTCTCTAGACCATGGTACCCTATTGACTCTATGAAATATCGTTAATCCTCTCATACAAATGAGGTACCAACTATGCTATATCCAAGTCCATGTAGGCAAGAAGCATCATCTGACACTCCATCCTAGCTTGTACTAGTGCTCAAGACATGGGTGAGGAACACAAACATCTTATTAATTCATTTTAATACTCTCAATGTATTCAAGTCATCACTTTATTATGTCACTTATAATAAGTAATCCTGGCATCCACTTCTGGGCTCCAATGCCTATTGCAAGCCAGTCCCTATCTATACACTTTGTTAACCTACCCTAATGCTCCCAACAAAAAACCAAGAGAAAGAAAAACCAAAACCACAAAAGAATTCTCGTAAACCAGTAAACCATGAAAGTCATCAAGACAATTGTTGGAGCATAAAGAAGAATAATACATCTTATACAAGGATTCAACTGTCCATCCCATACTAGACATCTCAATAACTCAAATACCAAATAAACATGGTTACCATATCAATGATCATCAAACCATCAATAGCATCCATATCCAAACATGGAGTAAACATAATCAAAGACCATTAGTTAGATCATAGATCAACTACTACAATAACATAACAAGGTGACCAAGTAATCAAATCAAAACTCAATACGGTATATGTTGTCACCTTTGGTGGTCAAATAAAATACTGATCAAGAACACAGAGAAAACATAACATTACTCGTAGAAGTACACAATACCACATATGACCCAATCATGGTATCAAAATGGTTATATAAATTCCACCATAAATAAAAACTTAAGACTAAAGAAGGGTCAGGTAAAATAATTGAGACCAATATCAACATCACACACATACACTAAATGACACACAAGTCACATACAAAATTAACTCCTAGGCCTTTGGTATCAATTCTCTAATAGCCAACTTAACCCAAAGTAGGAAAAATTGACACAACATGGTCTAGGCAATGCAAAAAAGAAATGTATAAAAGCATCTAAGTCCAGTTACAAGTTCGATTAACTAAAAATAGTCACTTTACTACCAAAGGTCTAGTTTGACCATAAGCTTACTCAAGTACATATCTATATTTTAAATGGAAAAAAAATCTCCTCAATATAAGAAAGCATCAAATAAATTCACATCTTAAAATAATAATATTATCCATCCCAAAATAAAAGTCCTTTAAATAATATTATTAAATAACTAATACCCAATATAAAATCCCTATCTTTAATAAATATTAATTACATTAATACTTATTAGTTAATAAATATTGATCAAATTTAATATAATATTTAATATTTATTAATTACATAATAAAAATATTAATTTATAACTTTTAATTTAATTTAATATGATTATTAGCCAATTGAATGGGTCTGTTTGAAGTACCAGGCTGCAAAGAATAAAAAACTTCCCTATGAGATGTAACATGTTGAGATGGACCACTATCAACATTCCACTCTAAAGGGTTAGAAATATTATAGGTTACTGTAAAAGAATGATGAGAAGAATTACCATTATCCTTCTTATAATGAGATTTTTGGTTATTTTGAGTATTTTGATTCATAGGTTTCTTATCATTTTATTTTTTAAAGCAATTATTGGTCACATGACCATCTTTCCCACAATAGCTGCAATGAGGTTTTTAATTAGGACCATTCTTTTGATGGTTATTATTATGTTTCATGTTATTATTGTTATTATTATGACCATTATTACTGTTAGATAACTGAGAGGGGGGGTGAATCAGTTAGTTCCAGCTATCCTATAGTCCCAAACTCCCAGGTGTATCAACTCAAATTTTTCAATCAAATTATCAACTTGGTAAGCTATTTGTATCATCTTAAAATGGAAGGACTTCCATCTTGGTAGGTTTAGCACCCTCATTTAGTGCATTTTCATCATAGATTTGCATTTAGGATGCATCTGCACTTGATTCTTTATTTCTAGGTGAAATTAGGTTTAGGATTCTAAGGATTATCCTTGATTTCCTTCTTCATGGCTCTATTTTCTAGGTATGACCTATGTACTGGTCCTCCTAGCCTCAAATTCCTCCTTTAATGGCTATTGTGATTTGCATTCGAATCGAGAGGCCCATTTTTAATTTAGTCAACATAATTCGAGGTCCAATGGTCCAATCACAATAGCCAACAAAGATCTAATCCTCTATGGCCATAGATTTGCATTCGAATCGAGAGGCCCATTTTTAATTTAGGGCCCTACTATGATCCAAATTTGAAAGCAGGATCTAAAACCTGACAAAGGTCAAGGTCGACCTCAACCTTAACCTGAGGTTTCAGGCTAGTCAACTTATAGTTTCAGTGAAGTTTTTGGGTTGGCCAGAGACAGAACGATGGGAAAATAGAATAGAAGTCTAGAAAAGGGTATAGAGGCCTAGAAGAAATGTGATGAAGGCTAGGAGGACCAGTACATAGGTCATACCTAGAAAATAGAGCCACGAAGAAGGAAATCAAGGATAATCCTTAGAATCCTAAACCTAATTTCACCTAGAAATAAAGAATCAAGTGCAGATGCATCCTAAATGCAAATCTATGATGAAAATGCTATTGTGATTTGCATTCGATTCCAATGGTCATATTCAAATCTATGCATTACTCTCTCATTTCATTTCATGCTAGGGTTTCAATCTAGAGGATTAGATCTTAGCAGTGCACATTCAAAGCTCTTCCTACGAGCAACGCACACACATATTCTATTACATCCGGCTATTCATGGAGGTGGAAATCACCAAAACGGGTGTTTGACTAAGGAAAAACCTTATATAGCCACGCCAAAACACCATTTTCAGATATCTATAGTCGCTATTTTGAGAGTTGCAGAGAAGATTTGGATATGAATAGAATTTATGTCGGAGTAGTGTAGGTCAAGGTCAACATAAAGGGGTCAAGGTCGACCTGGTTTAGAAAAGAAAAATATTTCTGAGTTTTCTCTATCTCTATGTTTCTGTTCCAGATCCAATTGCAGAATTTCTAGAAACACGATACAGGGACCAGAAAATAGGTATTTCCAGATCTTCTATGTTATGAGGTATGTATCTCATTTTATCTGATTTCATTATTCTTTGCAAGTATTTCCAGATTTATATTCCTCATAATTAGAATTTCATGAATATGTTAAATATTGGTTTAGCGTCTCTTTTATGTGCAAACCCCCATTGTTATAAACCCTATTCATATTTTTTTTACCAATACATTTTGGTGAACCCGTCTACAACAACTCTTTCTTTTTGGTGTTAGTGATCTTACATGCATATAAAAGTATATTTCTTTTATGCACTTGCATTTATATTTCAAAAAAAAAAATCACAAAATTTCTTTAAAAATACAAAAACATTTACATTTTTCATGCTTGTAGTGCTACTTTGTGTTCAACATATATGATTTTTGTTTTGAATACTTTGATGAGGCTTTTATTGCAAAAGAGGATAGATCCCCTAATGAGGTACATGGAAGTGAGGATGAAAATTGTTCGAATAAGATCTCCATTGATCTTATTCCTATTTCATCCTCCTCCACAACCTCTTCAATTGACCTTTACCATAGGGTGTGTGAATGGTTACCTTCATGTTCCACTATTTGCAACATTGATGTACCTAGAATGGTATATCCTAATCTTTGTTGATGGTAAAAGGATGTCCTCGAATAACAATTAAGGGTAAACCTAGAGATCCTTTGGATTGCTTTGATAACACAAATTTCGCTTCACATGCTTATCGCACACAAAATAATTTTTAGCCTACTGTTCCAGTTTCTTTACCTCCTTTTTGACTTATACTTCCTCAAGTCCCTAGGTTGCCATCTTCCTTTAAGGAGTATGACTTAGTAGAAAAATTACATGCTACTCCTGCTAAGATATCTTTATGGGAATTGCTTCAAACTTCCCCGACATATCACAAGGCATTGAAAAAGGCTTTATCTACCCTTCCTTCTCCTCCTAACCAAAAGAATATTAAGTCCTTTTTGGAGTGCATGCATATGCCTTCTGTACCTCCTATTATGTTTTTCGATGATGATTTACCTTCTATTGAGGTGCAGAATCAATATGATGCTCTTATGGTTGTTGTTTCTATTAATCAAAGTATCATTCATAGAACATTAATTGACAATGGATTTGGGCTTAATGTTTGGAGCATGGACATTCTTAAGGAAATTAAGGCTGATGTTACAAATATTCAACTTGATAATGTCCCTATTTGTGGATTTGATAATATTGCAAAGAGAACTTTGGGCATTATTATGTTACATGTTAAATATGGTTTGGTTATTCTCAATGCACCTATTCATGTTATGCCTAGACCTCTCAATTATAATCTTTTTTTAGGTAGACCTTGGTTACATACTATGCATGAAGTTCCTTCTACTCTTCATTGCAAAGTTAGGTTCATTTATAACAATTTGATGTATATGCTACATGCAGATGATGCGCCAAATCCTTGCTTAAATGTGGAATATGCTAAAGTTTCTGAACCTCTCCAACCATGTAAAGAGCCTGAAAGGCCACCCGAGATTAAACAAACTGCAGCTCCATCTTCTTCTTTGACTAGGGATGATTGGGGAACATTGGACTTTAATCCTTCTTTTATTGGAGAATATAAAGTGTATGAGTTGGAATTCATGAAACAATAAAGTGGGTCTGAAAAACAAGTTTTTACTCCTTCCCCACTTTTTGCAGAATTAAAAAGTAACTTTGTTTCTGCCTCAATTAAAGAAATAATTGAAATAATAAAACCTGATTTCTATGACATTGTGACGTATGCGGGTCCTTGGACTCAATCTGATATGGCCGAAGATATGGTTCTGGGTATCATTTGCTCAAGAAATTAGGATTTAATGGGAAAGGATATGGTAAATATGAACAAGGTATACAAGTACCTTTGGAAAAGGAAATTTATGATTATACATATGGATTGGGGTTCAATCCTTACAAACAACAATCGTCTTTTCCTCTCAATGTTAATCATATATGTGGTGGACATTTGAAGTTGGTTAACTCGCTCCTCCTTGACATGGATCAAAAACCTATCTTGGATGTTTTTCCCAAAGATGAATCCTTAGCAGATTTTTTAGGAGCTTATGAGGATCTACCTATGTTTGATCATAAAAGACAGAAGCCCTATTGTCTAAATATAGAAGCTTATTTTGGAGACCTTGATGAACATAATATTTCTCCTTTACCAATGGATTTTCTAATACAAAGTAATTTTCTAATAACTGAGACTATTGAGGTTCAAATGGATGCAAATGACTCTAAAAAGATGATAAAAATTAGGAAATATTTGAATCAAGATGAACGTGATCAGTTGGTATCCCTTTTACTTGAATTTAAGGATATTTTTTCTTGGACATATTTAGATATGTCGAGCATAGATTCTAAGACTGTTACTCACAATATTGTTCTCAAACCAAATGTTAACCCTGTGAATCATAAAATATGAAAGATGAATCCAGGAATTGCCTTATTAGTTAAGGCTGAAATTGAAAGATTATTGGATGCTAGATTCATCCACTCTATTGATTACTCAGATTGGATTTCAAATAGTGTGCTTGTTTTAAAAAGATAAAATAAGATAATCTATGTGTACTGACTTTTGAGATTTAAATAAAGTATCCTTAAAAGATGATTTCTCATTAGCTAATATTGATATGATTGTGGATTCAACAGCAGGTCATGCTTTATTATCTTTTATGGATGGATTTTGGGCTATAATCAAATTTTTATTCCTCTTGAAGATCAATTTAAGACCGCATTTATAACACCTTGGAGAACATTTTGTTCGATCATGATGCCTTTTGGATTAAAAATGTAGGAGAAACTTATCAGTGAGCCATGAATTTGATTTTTCATGATTACATTCATAAGATTCTTGAGGATTATGTGGATGATATCTTGGAAAAATCTATACAAAGAGGTCATGTTAGTATTTTACAACAGATATTTGAAAGGATTGGAAATTACAATATGAGATTGAATCCTAAGAAATGTGTCTTTGGAGTTGATTCCAGTAAATTATTGGGGTTTATAATCTCTGAGCAAGGCATAAGGGTAGATACTGAAAAGATTGAAGCTATTGTTAATATGCTCACTCCTAAGAACATTTCTTAGTTATGAAGTTTACAAGGAAAAATTCAATATATTTGTCGCTTTGTTTCCAACTTAGCTGATATAAATGTTCCTTTTACTTCCTTTCTTAGAAAGGATACCACTTTCTCTTGGAATGAAGAATGTAAACAAGCCTTTGAGAAATTTAAGGAGTATTTTTCCATTCCTCCTATTTTTCAACCTTCTTAATTTGATAAACCCTTTTATCTGTATACTTCAGCCACCCTGAATGCGGTGAGTGCATTGTTGGCTTAGCATAATAGTGAAGGTAAGGAAAGACCTATGTACTACATTAGTTAGACTTTACTTGATTATGAAAAAAGATATACAGATTTAGAAAGGTAATGCTTATCTTTAGTTTATGCTTTTCAAAAACTTAGGTATTATCTATTAAATGTTGAAGTCAATGTGATTGTTAAATTTGATCCTTTGAAACATCTTTTCTCAAAAACTGATCTCTCTATCCGTCTTGTAAAGTGGGTGATGTTACTTACAAAAATTGATCTTAATTTCATTTCTCAAAAGTCAATTAAAGGAAAAGCTTTAACAGATTATTTAGTTGAAGCTCCTTGTCCTCATTCTGATACATGCTTTACTTCAATAGAATTCCCCAATGAAAACATTCTAGCTATTAAACAGGAGGATGTTTGGGAGTTATATTTTGACAGATCTAGATGTAAGATAGGTTCTCATGTTGGCATTATCTTGATCCCTCCTATGAAAATGGCAATCCCTCTATTATATAAATTGATTTTTCCTTGTACTAACAATATTATGTAGTATGAAGCTCTTATACCTAGCTTACGAGCAACTTCATCCCTTAACATTAAAAACTTGGAAATTTATGGAGATTCACAATTGATTGTGAAATAGATAAAAGGAGGTTATTAGAATAAGAATGATAAAATGACATAATATAGAGATTTGGCTCTTAATGTTCTTTCAAAATTTTCTTCGTATATGATTCAAACTTTACCTAGGAAAGATAATTGACATGCAGACGTCATGGCAAGCACAAATTCTTTGGTTTGTCATGAGAATAATGCTAAAAAATTTCAATTTACTATAAATACTCTTAAAATCCCTATAATTTCCAATAAGGTTACCTCTGATTGTTTCAATTTGCATTTGGATGAATGGTATTCTCATATCTTTCATTTTTTGAAAGATGGTACTTTTTCTGAATCAACAAGGAACATGCATAATCATATTAGGAAGCTTGCAACACATTATATCATTTTGGGAGATATGCTTTACAAATGCTCTTATGATGGTTTTCTATTAATATGTCTTGGTAGAACCAAAATTCCAGGAGCTTTGGCAGAAGCTCATTCTGGTTCTTTTGGGGGACATTTTGGTGGAAAATCTTTAGTCAATAAACTTCTTAGAATGGGATATTATTGGAAAACAATGGAACAAGATTCTTTCATGTTTGTTAAGAAGTGTCCTCAATGTCAGAAACATAGTAATTTGATTCTTTCTCCTACTCGTGAGCTTCGTAATCAAGTTGCTCCATGGCCTTTTAGTATTTGGGGTTTTGATCTTATTGGAAAAATCTCACTAGATTCTTATCAAGGACATACATACATCCTAATAGCTATAGATTAGTTTACAAAGTGGGTGGAATTTATTCCTCTCTATTCAACTACTACAAATGTTATTTGTGATTTCATTCTTAATAATATTATAACATGATTTGGTATTCCTTTGATGATAGTTTCAGATAATGGTACCTCTTTTAAGAATAAAGAAGTCATGAAATTCTTAGAGAAATATCAAATTCAACATAGATTTTTGACTCCATATTATCCTCAATCTAATGGTCAAGCTGAAGCATCAAATAAAGTCAGTAAATAAATTCTAATGAAAATAGTTAATAAGCATGCGAAAGATTGGCATACCCAACTTACCTATGCTTTATGGGCTTATATGACTAGTATCCGTACTACCACGAGTACTTCTCCTTATAATTTTGTCTATGGCACTAATGCTATTATGCCTTTGGAATTGGAAATACCTTCTTTATGTGTTTCATTTCATGGGATAATTGACAAAGATACATTTTGAGAGCAACGATTACAAGAATTAGAAATGTTGGATGAACAATGAATAAATGCTTTGGAACATATAAAGGCTTATCATAAATCACTTTAGAAGCAATATAATCATAAGGTAATTGAATGATCATTTTTGGTGGGTGATTTAGTATTATATGAGAATAAAAGAAATAGGAATGCTTTACCTAGTGAAAAAGGAAAGTTTAGCCCTAAGTGGCTTGGAACTTTTGTTGTAATTCAGGACTTTGGTTCAGGTGCTTAAAAAATTGTTGATATGGATGGTGTGCCTTTTAAGGAACCTATCAATATTATGCATCTCAAACATTATTATCCCTAGTACATCTTTCTTTCCTTGTGTATTTATGTATTCCTTATAAAATAGCTATGTTTGTTTTATAGGTTATGTGATTTTAGCAAATTACATTTGAATACATTTATACACATTCTTTCTTTCTATTAAGTTTTATGTTATTGGTGAAAATATAGTAATCAATCACATAACTAACTAGCAAAGAGAGTTTTTCATTTATAAATTCTTTTGAGTTTGATACATATGTGGCACAATGCCCTATCTATCACTCTCTCTATCCCTATGCTCTGGAGGTTGATGTCTCCTAGATCTCTCTAACCTATGATGAGAAGATGAATTTTTCTATACAGTACTCCATGAGTGTCTCCTCAATATGATAAGCTCATATACGTGCTCCTGTGATCTTCGTAGGTCAACCATCAACCTCTCCTCTCTTTCTCTACATAACCTCAGCTCTCGCTAGACATAGCCAAAGATATCGACATGCCTGTTAGGATCTCTATGACCAATGGGGAACTCTCACTCACTGGCTGGTAGTCATTAGGATAGGCATGTATCCTTCAAGACCTTGGATCTAAAGCTCCTCCACTCTGCTAGGCTAGCTATAGAATTAAAATATATTTGTCTTTTAGTACTTTTTCTTCACAAATTAAGTTGAATATTTAAATCAAATACATGTTTTATACCTAGATCTCCCTCCTAGGTATCACTGAAGGGTCTAGATGGTGGGGCCATGGAGTGACTACTCTCTCCATGCTTGCTATGTCTAGGTCTCAAAGGTGGTGTCTCTATATGGGCACATGGAGGTCATCATGATCTTAGTGGTGATGCATGAACAACATGTACATCCATACCAGTACTATCATTTGGGGGCATCCTATCTTCTCTTTCCTCTATTGTCTCCTCCTCCATGGGATCTCCCCCCGAGATGGTTCGTGTCGCTTGAAGTTCCTCTCTGCTCAACATCCTACTTTCTCTCCTAAAATCTACAAATTGTAAGAATGATTATGCATGTGCTCTCTTCCCTTATTTATAGATCAAAATTAGGGTTTTTATTAGTGTTTTTGTTGGGGTTTATTTATGTTAAATTTCCCTTCATATGCTTTTAGATAAACATTCACTCTTTTGATCATAACTTGAGTTTAGTAGCTCTATTTTTAGTGTCATGTGTGGAATTGGAATCATGATTTAGATAAATAACTCCTTGAATCAGTGTAGGAAGGGTAGGAATCCTTCAAACTATTTTAGGATAAGGCCTTTTTCAAAAAAATTCATATCCAGTGTATAGGGCTATCCTTATCACCCTGTTTCACTCTTCAGAAGTAGAAAGCCAAAACAAGGGGGGCATAAGGGGCTATAGGGGGGCATAAGTTACTAATCTTAGGTGATTTATGGATTTTCATTAACCTTGTGAGCTATAGGTTGTAGGTACTAACAATTTTTTGCAGGATCTCTGCATTGAGGAATTGGTTATATCCTTTTTATTTATTATGATGTTTTCTTACTTTAGCTTGCATATTCATATAGTGTCATATCTAAGCTAAAGTGGAGGCTAAATTTATCATCTTAAAATAGAATCACTTCCATCTTGGTAGGTTTAGCACCCTCATTTGGTGCATTTTCATGATAGATTTGCATTTAGGATGCATCTGCACTTGATTCTTCATTTCTAGGTGAAATTAGGGTTAGGATCCTGGGGATTCTCCTTGATTTCCTTCTTCACGGCTCTATTTTCTAGGTAGGACCTATGTACTAGTCCTCCTAGCCTTCATCACATTTCTTCTAGGCCTATGTTCCCTTTTCCAACATTCTATTCTATTTTCCCCATTCTAAGTCTCTAGCCGACCCAAAAACTTCACTAAAACTATAAGTTGACTAGCCTAAAACCTCAAGGGTTGAGGTTGACCCTGACCTAATTTAGGGTCAAGGTCAACCTTGACCTAGGTCAAGGTCAAGGTCAACCTTTACCTTTGTTATTTTTTGGTTCTTGCTTTGAAATTTAGATCATAGCAGGGCCCTAAATTAAAAATGGGCCTCCGAATCTAAATACGGAAGGGTTTTTATTCAAAATTCATTTAATGAATTTCCCTCTTAGTTGGCTATTGTGATTGGACCATAATTCAAGGTGAAATTTGAAATAGGGGCCCTTACAATTCCCTAGGAACCTTGCCTTGAAATCTCTATATAAGCACTCTCTTTTGCCTTCATTTTCAAGGAGTGATGAAAGAAGTTATGAGGAGATGACATAATGATGAGATGATGATGCAAGATTGCAAGAGGATGATCTAGGAGAACAAGATCTATGATGATGCCTTGATGCAAGTAAGAATTTTGTGGACAAGTTATCATGGATATTCATTTGGAGCAAGAAAGATTCCTTCTTCCTTGATCTACCATTTTCAACATTCAAGCATTCTAAATATAAAATCATGGGATAGCAACTATGGATTGTGAGTTTGGTAGGAGTACTTTAGCCTTGGGGGCTTGGTATGCTTTCATTATCATATTCAAATCTATGCATTTCTCTCTCATTTCAATTCATGCTAGGGTTTCAATCTAGAGGATTAGATCTTGGCATTGCACATTCAAAGCTCTTCCTACGAGCAACACACACACATATTATATTACATTTGGCTATTTGTGGAGGTGGAAATCACCAAAATGAGGGTTTGAATAAGGCAAAACCCTATATAGCCACCCCAAAACACCATTTTCAGATATCTATAGTTGCTATTTCGAGAGTTGCAAAGAAAATTTGGATACCCTTTCCGAAAAACTTTCAGGATCTGCAAACAAAATTTCTGTCAGACTAGTGGAGGTCAAGGTTGACCTAGTTCAAAAAAGAAAAAGATTTTTGGGTTTTCTCTATCTTTGTGTTTCTGTTCTAGATCCTCTTTTAGAATTTATAAAAACACCATACAGGCACCACAAAATAGGTTTTTCCAGATTTGCTATGTTATGAGGTATATATTTCATTTTATCTAATTTCATTATCCTTTGCATGAATTTATAGATTTATATTCCTTATCATTATAATTCCATGTATGTGTTTAATATTGGTTTAGGGTCTTTTTTATGTGCAAACCCCCATTGTTCTAAACCCTATCCATATTTTTTACACCAATACACTATCAATAATATCTTTTTGTTCACCTACCAATTGACAGTCATTTTAATATTGCGTTTACTGATTAATCTAGATATGAAATGTGTAAGTTAAAATAAAAATTCCAATCACATCAAATACACATAACATAGATTTTAATGTGGAAACCTTGTTAGGGGAAAAATCACCTGGGACCGGTAACCCAAAATAATTCAATCTTCTAAAGTGAGCTCGGTTAGGAGCCAACCCTGTTAAAGGTTAAAAAACACACTGTAAGGTGTGACCTAGTTAGAATATTTATCATTAATAGTTCTCCTTTGACCATCATTCACTATGCGTTCAACAAGAAAATAATCAACATTCATTGAATGTCATATTGAAATACAAAAAGACTGTTAAGTCCACTTGGTTAAGAGATTTCACCGTAACAATGGTTAAGCTGATACAGTAGTGATCTGATTCAAATACAATTTAGATTTGCATATTTTCATATCTATGCTAAGCTCAAAATACCTCTTCTGATAAATAATCACTTCAATCCTTCATATCCTCCAAGTTATTCAGCTCGGTGAATAAATATCTTATGCTCGATAATGCATGCAGCTCAGCTTGGCTCTATCTATAACCAGTTTGATCAGTAAGGCATGAAAAAATTCCTTTCACATGAATTCTCCTACAAAGTCAATTATCCCAGACTCAATAATGAATCTCATGTCTCTTTAAATAGACGTCATAAATCATTTTCTTTTGATCCATTATATTTTGCCTCTTAATGTCCATCGTTCATTTTTCCACTTCAAGCTTCCTTGGTAGTTGTGTCTATAACAGGTTTCAATCTTCTCCATTCGATCAATCTTGAATTTTGTTAGCCATAAGATCTTCACAACAAACTTTATCTTTTACCTTGGAATTATAAGCAATTGTCCATCTCATCAATTTAGTTAGCTGTTATAAAATTTAATTGTTTCTTTCACTCGGTCATTACAAAATGTGTCAGCGAATACCAACTTGGTTATTACTGTTACTCGGTATACACTACACTGGCTCGATGTATACAAAAATCTTCAATTACCAACCACATAAACTTGTTCAATTCTGATCTCCAATTCATAAAAAATTTATGTAATACAATCAAGTCAACAACATGATGTCATAGACTCATCAATAAGCTACCCAATGTATACCTTAGCCATATCTTCCATATCCATGTCTTTCTCATGTATATATCTCATTCGTTTACCATTTTCTTCTTCAAATGTTTGTAACCATCATGATAAATATAGTCAAAACTAGTTGAAACAATGACAATACATATTGACTGATTTAATTGCCTTACATATCACTTTAGTATCTCAGTGACCTTCAATCACTGTCTCTCACTTGTCCATTCATTCCATCAAGTTATTCAATCAGTTGTAGGTTATCAATCGCTCCCTTTGGCATTGATGGCTCTCACTTGTCCATTCATTCCATCAAGTTATTCAATCAGTTGTAGGTTATCAATCGCTCCCTTTGGCATTGATGGCAACACAAATATGAAATATGCCATAGAATACCAAACATCTATTCTATAACTATATCAATAAATGTTGTAGCTTGGTAATCTCTTCCTATCTTGTACATTTAATATGTTCAATCACTACATATCATTCCATTTAGACTCTCCATGTGGCTTTGGTCTTCTTCTTCCTTTCCGATTCTTCTCTCCCACTAGATAGATTTTTCATTTGATTCCTTCTCTTCCTTGTAGATAAATATTTTATTGATTCTTCTCTCCCTTTGACAAAAATGCCAAAAATAATAAATAGCTCTCCAATAGCCAATATATCTCTGGTGTTCAATTCAGATCAAGTACCTCTATGTACTAATATGCAGTGTTCTTGTTCTATCTTTCACAACCTTAGAAAACCTAAAGTGTGAGCATTATGCATCAACATCATTTGATATTTTGATAAAGTGTAGGTTGATGCAACCTCCAAATCACCTTAGTGACTGATAGATAAGGGATGGAACCCTATCCTAGTCCTCAAGTACTCAAATGTATCCTTCAGTAAGGGTTTAGTAAATATGTCTGCAAGTTGTTCTTTAGATTTCACAAACTCTAGTTTCACTTTCTTTTCTTGTACTTGTTCCCTTAAATAGTGATACATAATAGATATATGCTTTGTCTTTGCATGCATCACTGGATTCTTGGAAATTTTTATAGAACTTGTGTTGTCATAATATATTATCACTAGATCAATGATATTTTCATTCATCCCTTTCAAAAGTTATTTTATCCATGCAATATTTGAACAATTGGTAGCAATAGCAACATATTCTGCTTCAACAGTGGACTGATAAATATATGCCTATTTCTTACTTATCCAAGTAACTAAACTTTCTCTAAAAAAGAATTCTCCACTGATAGTGCTCTTTGATGAGCCTCTTAAATGACCATCTTTCTAAGTTGTTTTTGTTTCTTTTCAACAGTTTATTTGCAAAAAAGATACATAGAATTATGGTTTTATATGTATATTTTATATGTTTAAATACATAAATTAGGAATATGGATGATATAAGAACATGATATATTTTCTTAAAAGTGATGGATAGAAATGACAGAATGTAGTAATTATATATATGTTGATGAATGATTTTTTACCTATGCTATGTTTTTGGGTAGTTTCCTTCCTGTAGCCATATGCCTTGCAAGGGTATTGATTAGAAATTAATACTTTCTTCCTAATATTAATGATGTGAATATGTATGTATCAAAGGTTTTGTGTGCAGTAATCATTTTACAGGGATCAGTCATTGCATATTTAAAGATCAACATGATGGTGTTGAAGAAGTCAAAGTCAACCATTGCTACAAAATGCCTTTGTGTTGAAGAAGTCAAGTGGGCACAAGATTAGTTAAGGTGTTTCTTCAATACCTTCACATGAGGAATGAGTCAATACAATTTCTTTTAAATGCAGAGCACAGATCTAGGACCCACAATGTACTATATTTTGGGAGGACTTATTCTTGATGATTACTATTTCTGTTATAAGACATTATGTTAAGACATTATGTATCTGTAATGATCCTCATTAATGGAGTGATCTTAGATTTAGGGAGTAGTTATAGTTTTCCTTTAAATAAGATGACTGTTGTAACTCTTGGGAGTTAGTCAATTTTCTGAATAGAATCTTTTGCAGTTGTAATACTATTTTATTTTCAATCCAAGTGTACTTATTTCACATGAATGAATAGAATGCACAATTTGAGTTTAATCCTTTTATCTTGACTGTGTTTCTATTCACTCATCCAAGGGTGCCCACTTGGTGAGTGAATTAATTTGTTAGAGTAGGAATCATTTTCATGCTTACTTAGAAGTAAAGTAGAACTTTGCTATTCCTGGAGCCACTAGTAACAAAACTAGTAGACTGTTCCTGCAGGATAGGTGGTTAGAGTAATTCCTATCTGTGATTACATATTTTCCTAGAGTAAAATCATTTCCTTGTACTAGCATAGATTTCCTGAAGCTTAATGCATTTGAATTTCATAGATTAGTCATGGAGATTAAGAGAGTTTGAAGCATATACTTTGCAGATGTCATTCCAAGTTTACGTCCTTGGTCGATAATTAAATGAGACTAAGTGATCTAATTAGAAATCATTTAGGGTGTCCAATCCTAAAATAAACAGTCCAATGCTATGGGTTTCTGATGCAATTATTTGGCCAAGCATTGTTGGTTCCGTTGCTGGGGATGGTGTTAATTCAAACTTATCCTAGTGTTCAAGTTTCCATGTTTTCATAGTTTAGAACTGAGCTTTAATTAATCCTTTTTATGAAAAGAAGAAGAGACCATTTTGGAAGATTCCTTCCTTAGAACAACCCATTTGAAATAGAAGAAATCATTCAACTTGAGCAAGAAAATCCCCAAGAAGTTGACCAAGAACAAAACCCACCATTTGAGAACCCATTTGCTGACACCTACCAAGAATTTCCATCATCACCATCTTCAAAGTCTTCACCTAATATAAATGATCTTTTTGATGAGCCTGAATATCAAGATAATCCATTAGCCATAGTTCTCTTTAGAGGAAAACCTGGCCAAAACAATCTAAGAATGGCTCAACCACAACCTACTTTTCTCTTTCCCATTATTTACCTCCATGATAATAATAACCTCAAGAAAATTCCTTCATTCATACTTCCTAATTTCTATGGTATGATCACTGAAGACCTTGAAACCTTTCTCTTTGAGTTTGATATCCTCTATAGGAGTTATAACTACACAACTGATGCTCATAGGTTGAAGTTATTTCCTTCCACTCTTAAAGAGGTAGCCTTAAGATGGTTCATGGGTCTAGGTGAAAATTTTGTAGAGCATTGGGATGCCATGAAGAATGCTTTCTTGGAAAAATATAAGGAATATTACAGAGGCAGTGATTTGAAAGGAGATGACATTTTTAAAATGTCACGAAAGGAGGAAGAGATGCTAGAGGACTATGTGTCAATATTTTTGTTCAACCTGCAGAGGAACACTCAACATGCTTTGAATGAGGACTCTTAGAAATATCTCTTCTTGAGAGGTGTTAATGACTCTTGCATTGAAGCTCTAGATTTTATGGCAAGAGGAGATATCACACAAGGCACATGGGATGAGATCAAGAAAATATGCCTAAACTACTAAAGGGCTATAGTAAAGAAAGAGAGAGGAATCAGGCATACAAGTAGAAAAGCTAATGGCTCTAGTGTTTTGAATATAGAGATATCTCATCTCTTGGAGGACTTCAAGAAAGACATTATCAACACCATGGCTACTCAGCTTGATACAATGCAAGCTAAGAGGAAGCATGAAGAAGCAGAAGCTATGCTAGCCAAATTCTGCTCTCACTACAGAGAAAGGAAGAGGAACTATAAGTGCAAAATAGTTGCATCTATGGAAACTTATTCAATGATCATAGAGTTTAAAGCTATAGATGAGGATAATGGAGAGATCTTCTACCTTTCTCAAATGAGACCATGGGCTCAAAGAAAAGGTACACCTCAGGACCCCTTGAATAACTTTGGTTATAATAATAGTAGTCAATGGAAAAACCAAAACCCCAAAAATTATGGCCCTCAAGGATAGAATTGGAACAATAATTAGTCTCACCAAAAACCACATTATAACCAAAATAGCTATTAGCAACAACCTCCATTTAATCAATACAAACAATAGCCTAACTAATATCAGCAGCCACAGTAGAATAAACAATGGCAACCACAAGGTAACTAGCAACAACAACCTCAGTGGGGACCCAATCAGCCTAATCAGTAGCAAGCTATCATGCCTCCACCTCTTATAGCCAATAATAACCCTCAGAAATAAACACATATGCTTGCACAACCAGCTCCAAATCCTAATAACATGCATAATAATCAGTAACAAGCTTATTCCCTCCAAGTGAATGATATTCACCTAAGATCAAAAACTAAATTTCTTGAACCTAAGGGACCTATAATAACTGAAGTTGCTGATACTGAGGAAATACCTATGAACTAAACCACTACTATTCCACCTATTCCACAATCTACACAAGTATTGAAAAATCCACCTTATCCACAGAGATTGGTCCAATCAGCACCTCCAAAAGAAAATCCTATTGCAATTGATTTGATTGACCAACTTAAGAAAATGACTGTCCAAATTCCTTTATTGGATGCCCTCAAGGAAGTTCCAATTTATAATAAGGCAACCAAGGAGGATGGTATTAAGAAGCTTGGTAGAAAGAAGAAAGACCCTGACACTGTCCATGTCATTGGGAA
The DNA here is from genome assembly GCA_027943335.1 of Chamaecyparis obtusa. Lineage (NCBI taxonomy): Eukaryota > Viridiplantae > Streptophyta > Pinopsida > Cupressales > Cupressaceae > Chamaecyparis > Chamaecyparis obtusa. The sequence goes on along the minus strand of BSBK01001844.1, from coordinate 889,084 downwards.
GCTTTCTGATCTCATGTTAAATAAAGTTGTAATGCCTAAATACTCTGATCTAGGAAGACCAATGGTTACTATTTATATCAATGCTATACAAATATAGATGTCTCGATTGATTTAGGAGCATCCATCAATGTAATGACTAGGGAAGTTTTACTGAGGCTTAACATCATTGGTTTAAGGGAAACACCTACAATAGTCCAATTAGCTAATAATTCCACTATTAAGTTAGATGGCATGGTAGAAGACATCATTGTAACACTTGATTCCTTGGATTACCACTTGGATTTCATAATCCTGTCTCCCAAAGCCACTCTAGGAGGATATCCATTAATCCTAGGAAGACCTTGGCTAGCCACAAAAAATTCTTGCATTGCATGTCACTTGGGAAAAATGACAATATCTAATGGGGAAAGTACCAAGAAACTAACTTTGTATTCTCCATCCAAACCCCAAGTTGAACTTGACCAATTTATCTAGCCATATCTAGGTGACCTTACCCTTGAAGAAAATTTAGTGCAACAACTCATGGTTATAGGAAGAGATCCATTTATGGTCTCACAAGAAGAAGATGACATACTAGTGGCAATTCTTACCAATAAGTATGGCTCTAAAGCATCTTTTTGTGTTTTCCCTAACTGATCCCTCCAAACCATATTGCCCAAGAAGACCTCACCTAAGTTTCCTACAACATCTGATTAACTCCATACCTTGTTACCTCATGAGATAAGGTCACCTTCATTTGCATAAATTATGATGCTGGATAGGGAAATTAGCTTAGGCATAGAGTTGAGTGTAAATAATAACCTCACTACATCTCATATGAACAGTCTTCTCCAAATTTTGCAATAAAGTCAGTAAGCATTTGCATGGGACTATACTGATATGAAGGGGTTAGACCCTAGGCTTTTTACCCATAGGATTTACATAAGTCGTGAGTCCAAGACAATCAAACAATCCTAGAGAAGAATTAACCCTGATCTGAGAGATATAGTGAAGACTGAGTTACAAAAACTTCTTAGTGCTGGTTTTATATATCCTATTTCTAATAGTCAATGGGTTTCTCCTTTAGTGATTGTTCCAAAGAAATGGAGGAAATGGAGAGTTTGTGTAGACTATAGGGAGCTTAACAAAGCCACTAAAAAGGATCACTTTCCATTACCTTTCATTGACCAAGTACTTGACAACCTCGCTAGTAAAAAGTATTTCTCATTTCTAGATGGTTTCAAAGGGTATAACCAAATCTAGATATCACCAGAAGACAAGGATAAGACAACGTTCACCTATCCTTGGAGCACATTTTCTTATTTCATCTTACCATTTAAATTGTGTAATGCACCTGCTACTTTCCAGAGAGCAGTAATCAGTATTTTCTTTGACATTTCTGCTGACTATGTTGAAATATGTATCAATGACTTCACTACATATAGAACTACATTTGAGGAGGTGCATGCTAACTTGGAAAAAATTATCAAAATATGTCAAGAGTATAACCTCTCCCTTAATAGTGAGAAGTGCTACATGATGATGGAAGGAGTTGTTTTAGGACATTACCTTTCATCCATTGGCATTTAGGTTGATCCTACAAAGATTGAGGTCATCAGTACACTTCCAACTCTAGTAAAGTAGAAGGATGTCAAGAGTTTCCTTGGATACATTGGTTACAATAGGAGATTCATTAAAGACTTTAGCCATCTTGTATCCCCATTGTACACCCTATTGAAGAAAGAAGTAGAATTTGAATGGACAGATGACTGTGAACTGTCATTCCAACAGGTAAAAGATGTTCTGACAAAGACACCTATCCTTAGAGGACCTAACTGGAAGCTACCATTTAATATTCACACTGATGCATCAGACTATGCCATTGGAGTAGTGTTAGGACAAAAGGAAGGTACAATTGAGCATGCTATCTATTATATTAGTAAAAATTTACAAGGTGTTGAACTGAACTATAGTGTCACTAAAAAAGAATTGTTAGCAGTAATTTGTGCACTAAATAATTTCAAACATTATATCACTAGTTATGAAGTATTTGTATACACTGATCATTCAACCATCAAATACTTGATGAGAAAGATTGTTATCACCAACAAGTTAGCAAGATGGTTACTCCTTATGCAAGAGTTTGATGTGAAAATCATTGACAAACTAGGCAAAGCTAATGTGGTGGCTAACTTATTATCTAGATTATAATTTCTAGATGATCCTACAACAATTGATGATGGCTTCCCTGATGAGAACCTATTCTCTATTGATACTTAAAATCCATGGTATGCTGACATAGAAAACTACCTTTCTATAGGAAGGACACCACCTCATTTCTCACCTAGAGAACACAGACTTTTGGTTGAGAAAAGCTTCAATTTCTCATGGATCTCAGGATTTATGTTCTATGTAGGTCCTGATCAAGTCACCAAAAGGTGTGTTTGAGAGGATGAGACATATGACATCCTTAGGGATTGTCATGATGAACCATGTGGAGGTCACTTTACAGCAAAGCAAACAGCATAAAAAATCTTGACAACATGATACTATTGGCCTACCCTACATAAGGATGCAACTAAGCATACAAGGCACTATGATAGATGCCGATGCATGGGACACCCAACTAAGTCAGATGAAATGCCTTTGCAGCCTCGAGTGGTGCTAACACCATTTGACAAATGGGGCATCGATTTCATTGGGCCTATCTCAATAGAGGTAAAATGAAATCACCTCTATTTAGGATATGTAATTGATGTATGGGGGAAATAGGAGATCTATTCTCAAAACCCAAATTCCCAAAGAAGAGATCCAATTTGATCAACCAAGAGATTTATACACAATCGAATCAATTTATGAAGAATATGGAAGAGAGAGAAAGTAAATCCAATATTTCCCTATGAATGAAATTATGCTTGGAATATGAAATAATTGAAATACAAATACTACCCTCAAATTAGGACAGATCTGGAAAATGTCAAATTCTGATGTCTATGTATACTTTTGAGAAATTCTGCAACCTATTTTGGATTGGAAATGCTGAGACGGAGAAAACCCATAAATCTTTCTCCAAGATGAGCTCAGGTCGGGTTTGACCCTCATAAAAGGTCAAATACTACATTCTTTATTTGAAGTCTGATTTGAATTTTGTTCTCAAATCTTGGAAGTTTGCTGAAAAGGGTATCCAAATTTGCTCTCAGATCTAAAATTCCACACCTGTACTTGCAAGAAAATGAGGGTTTTTGTTGTTTGTTTGAGGGGTTTGCCTTGGTCAAACCCCGGTTTGGAATCAACCTTAATATTGAAATTGAAATAGGAATGCTAGCTAGTAGTAGAAAAGGATCTAACAATGAAGCTATGCAATTTAATAGATATGTAATTGTATTTTGAATGTAAATAAGTATATTGATATGAAAGCTTGAAGAAAACAATAAATCAAACCTCCATGATTGTATGCTTGGAATCCACCTTGAAGGAAGAATGAAATGGATCTTGAAGATGAACAAAGGATCTTGAAGGAAGATCACACCATCATAATGGCTAGATCTAGGGTTTGAATGATGAATCTTGAATGCTTGAACCAAATCCCTTTAATGGCTTGAATGCTTTAAATCCTTGATCTTCAATGTAGAACTTGAATGGAGAAGAGGACTTGAATGCTTGAATGGATGCTTTCTTGATGGCCTTGAGGGCTTGCACATGAAATTTCTTGAGATGAGATGTGAATTACTTGATTGTGGATGTGAAAATGAGAGAGGAAGGCCTCCTTTTATAGTGATCTAGGGCACAATCCTCTAGAGGGGCCACCTTGGAGAATTAAATCCCCATTAGGTCCTAACCTTTAGAAAATATACCTAGATTAAATGTAATTAAAGGATTTACCACATTGAAACCCGAAATGGCTAACCCGAAGGTGGGAAAATAAATATCCTGAAAACCTGATGCCTGAAAATCAAGGATTTTGGAAATCTGAATAAGGGGAGAAAAATTGAGGTTGGACCTGACCTAGTTAGGTTCAAAATTGATCATGACCTAGTTAGGTTCAAGCTCAATCCTGACTTAGTCAGGATCAACCTTGAATCTGACCCTAGGCCTAGATTCAGTTAGAACCAGGTCAGGAGGTCTTGGGGATGCCCAGAAACCTAGAAATGATATCAGAACAGGACAGAATGTCTGGGATAGACATAAAATCCTATGATTACTATGATGAAGGCTAGGAGGACCTATTTCTAAATTGTACCTAGAAAATAGAGACATGGAAGAGGGAAATTAAGGAGAATCCTCGAGATCCTAACCCTAATTTCACCTAGAATGAAGAAATCAAGTGTCGGAAAGAAATGGAAAGCAGAGAGAAAGAAAAATACATGCAAAGGCTTGATCAAGGTGCTTAACATGACCCCAAACCACTTACTTAGAGGGCTAAACACTCTTAACATGGAAGTGCTTCCATTTTAAGATGATACATTAAGCCCCCAGTTTAGCAAGAGTATGGACTCAATGCAAACTCTTGGTAAAGGAGAAAAAAGAGAAGATCCTAGTGGAATCACAATGAGATAAAATAACACTTAGCTAATGACACAAGCCCCCAGACTAAGGATTCTAACTTGACATACATGCATGAGGGTGTTGAAAGAACAAGGGTTAGTACTAAACAACCCAAATCAATTAGCATAAGAAACCTCGCTAAGAAATATTTCCCATACTAATATCATATTTGGAAAGCTATCATAAAAGCATAAATGTTTACATAAGAAAGACAAGAACAACACTATAAATAACATAGCTTCATGATCCCATCCTATTAGCATGAATGCAAAAAGAGAGAAAAGAGAAAGTGATTACCTCATCCAGTAAGATGCGCACCTTATCGTGAATCACCCTGGAGGGAGAGCCCAACAGGTTCACCAATAAATTGTGCTTGCAAATGTAATGCATCTTCTGACAGCTTCTAGAATACCCATAGATCCACCTTCTTGTATCACTATGAATATAAAATGCATGTCTCCTCAGGATTTGGTAACTTATGTGTGTTACCTTCAAAGATTTAGCATATTTGAAACTGGAAATGTGTGTCCCTTCAGGATTTAGCAACTTATGTGTGTTACCTTCAGAGGATTTAGCATATTTGAAACTGAAAATGTGTGTCCCTTCAGGATTTAGCAACTTATGTGCATTACCTTCAAAGGATTTAGCATATTGAAAATTTTGAAAAATGCATGTCTCCTCAGGATTTAGCAACTTATGTGCATTACCTTCAGAAGATTTAGCATATGAATGCATGTCTTTTCAGGATTTAGCAAGTTATGTGCATTACCTTCCAAGATCTAGCATATGAATGTGTGTCTTTTTAGGATTTAGCAACTTATGTGGGTTTCCTTCCAAGATTTAGCATATAAAAATAAAAAACTATAGTACAAGGGAGACCCTATATATGCCCCCCTCCTTAATATGGAAAAAACATACTATTTTGTCATGTTAAGGAAAGAAAAGAACAAGGATAAAGCCTTCTTTATCATCAAGACAATATCCACAAACAACACACAGTCCAAGCCAAGAAGGTCACAGCTCCTATGAGGCCATGGAAGGGATGAATGTAAAGAGATATCATGCAAGAAATGAAAAAAAAGTAACCCTTATGAGGGATAGCACACTGTTTAGTTTCTAGGGTGAGAGATATATCAACCATGGAAACCCAATGTCAAACAAAAAAATAGGTTGTGATCAAGGACAAAGATCCTCAATGTAAACCAAAATTTTCATGTATGATTGGATATCACATAATAGATAAATACTACGTAACCAAGGAAAGAGGTGAATCCTGGGAAGACAAAAGGAAATGGCATCCTTTCCCCCCAAGTGTAGGAAAAATATGGAAGAGGATACCTACCTCACAATGCAAGGAGATATCTTGTTTAGCAATAATGTACACCATATCCTGAGTGAGGGATATTGACCCCTACATCTAAGAATATAGATAATTGTGAAAAAGATATGTCACTCATGGAGAAGGATCCTCAAAGAAAAAGATCTTATCAAAAAGAATCCCTACCAAAGAGAAGTGCTTTGGATAAAATATCATCTTTCAAAAGAATGAACAAAGATTCAATAATCAAGCCCCCTGCAAAGAAGAGGAAGAGGAATCTTTGGAAAAAGGGAAACAACTCTAACACCAAAGCAAGGGTGAGAGTTTATAAAGAACATAATTTTCAACATAGAGAAGAAGTGATGACTTAGGACAACAACTTCTCATATAAGAAGGTTATCCATAGTCAGAACATCTATCAATATGTTGAAATGATGTTGCGATATAAACAAATACCACTAAGCTAAAGGAAAGCAGTTCCCTAGACAAAGAGAAAGAAAGAGGTGTCTTTCCCTTCAGAGATAAAGACAAGGGATACCTTTGTGAAACAAATGTTTTAGAAAAGATATCTTGAAAAAGAAAGGATAGAGCCCATGGATGATTATAAACATAATGCAAAGCCATAGAAAAGTAGGAGAGAAAGAATACCAATTAAGCCCCAACAAAAAGACCTAATGGATCCTAGGAGACTGGATGAAGATACACCTCTTGCCCCCCATTCATGAGACAAGAGGGGAAGAACATCTACATTATATCTAAAGGAGGGGAATCCCCTATATCAAAATTATGACGGAATTGTAAAACTACACGAGAATGAGATATAATTCCTAAAGCAGCACGCTCTCTAACATATAACTTGAAATGCTTACAATCAGCAAGTAAATGTTTGTTACTATAATGAAAAGGACATTTATATTTGTATAGAGCATCGATCGGCATAGGTATAAAGATTTATTTCTTGGAATTCATTAGCTCAACATATACCTTCTTAGCCACTTCTTGACAAGTATTAGGGTTATCTAAGATAGGTGTGGGGAGAAGAATATGAAGAGGAGGATGATGTTTAGCATCACCTACCTTAACTTGAGATTTTGAACATCCAACACCATACATATTCAATTTAGGGGGTATATGAACTGGAAACCTAATACCATGCTCATTAACCCCAATCCCTTAACCTTTATAACCTTGTTTAGTCACCATATTATATCCAGTAGTGTACGTATTATGTAAGGCTTCTATGGGAGGTGATTGTTTATCATGTTCATGAGTAAAGGTTGCATAAGGTGGGATAATAGGTTTTGAAGAAGTTTCTTTACCCTTTCCTTTAATATCATCATGAATCAAAGGAGAAGGTAAATCAAAGAAATCTTGCACATCTGCATCCTGAACTATAGCTTGAATCCCATCATAAGTATGGGAAGAGCAAGGATGAGCAGATGGAGAATTAGGTATCAAATTAGGATTAGGAAGATTAGGATTAGGATTGATAGGATTAAGATTAGGATTGATAGGATTAGGATTAATAGGATATGGTGTATCATCTACCAATTTTTTCACATAATCCAAAAGATTAATAAGGCTACCACTTAAATCTTTAATGAAGGTTTTGAATGTAGGCAGACTAGTGTCGATTAACTTTACAAAAGCATAAGCAAGAGAAAAGTGAAGGGTCATCAACATAATGAAGTGAATGATACTTTCGTAAACATCATAGGTATTATAAAGAGATGCTAAAAGAAGACTAATGAAGAACATAACTACACACCAAAGCATCTTAACAATCACCATAGAAAATGAAATGCAAGAAATATTTTTGGATTTGTTTGATTATATAGATTTTTTTTGTATTTTTGAATTTTAAAATGCAAGAGCATAAACTAGACCAAATCGAAAAGGCAATCTAACACCACAAAGAAAGAGAGTAAGCTAGTCGGGTTCAACAAAATGAATAGTGAAGGTGAACACACACAATAAGACAAAGGGAAATCTAACACCAAAAAGAAAGAGAGTAAGGTAGTCAGGTTCACCAAAATGAATAGAGGTAAAATGGAATCACCTCTATTTAGGATATGTAATTGATGTATGGGGTAAATAGGAGATCTATTCTCAAAACCCAAATTTCTAAAGAAGAGATCCAATTTGATCAACCAAGAGGTTAATACACAATTGAATCAATTTATGAAGAATATGGAAGAGAGAGAGAGAGAGTAAATCCAATATTTCCCTATGAATGAAATTATGCTTGGAATATGAAATAATTGAAATACAAATACTAACCTCAAATTAGGATAGATCTGGAAAATGTGAAATTTTGATGTCTGTGTATACTTTTGAGCAATTTTGCAACCTATTCTGGACTGGAAATGCTGAGATAGAGAAAACCCAAAAATCTTTCTCCAAGATGAGCTCAGGTCAGGTTTGACCCTCATAAAAGGTCAAATACTACACTCTTTATTTGAAGTCCAATTCAAATTTTGTTTGTAGATCTCAGAAGTTTGCCGAAAAGGGTATCCAAATTTGCTCTTAGATCTGAAATTCCACACCTGTACCTACAAGAAAATGAGGGTTTTTGTTGTTTGTTTGAGGGGTTTGCCTTGGGCAAACCCCAGTTTGGAATCAACCTTAATATTGAAATTGAAATAGGAATGCTAGCAAGTAGTAGAAAAGGATCTAACAATGAAGCTATGCAATTCAATAGATATGTAATTGTATTTTGAATGTAAATAAGTATATTGATGTGAAATCTTGAACAAAACAATAAATCAAACCTCCATGATTGTATGCTTGGAATCTACCTTGAAGAAAGAATGAAATGGATCTTGAAGATGAACAAAGGATCTTGAAGGAAGATCACACCATCATAATGGCTAGATCTAGGGTTTGAATGATGAATCCTGAATGCTTGAACCAAATCCCTTCAATGGCTTGAATGCTTTAAATCCTTGATCTTCAATGGAGAACTTGAATGGAGAAGAGGACTTGAATTCTTGAATGGATGCTTTCTTGATCACCTTGAGGGCTTGCACATGAAATTTCTTGAGATGAGATGTGAATTGCCTTATTGTGGATGTGAAAATGAGAGAGGAAGGCCTCCTTTTATAGCGATATAGGGTACAATCCTCTAGAGGGGCCACCTTGGAGAATTAAATCCCCATTAGGTCCTAACATTTAGAAAATATACCTAGATTAAATGCAATTAAAGGATTTACCATCCTGAAACCTGAAATGGCTAACCCGGAGGTGAGAAAATAAATATCCTGAAAGCCTGATGCTCGAAAATCAAGGATTCTGGAAATCTGAATGAGGGGGAAAAATTGAGGTTGGACCTAACCTAGTTAGGTTCAACTTCGATCTTGACCTAGTTAGGTTCGAGCTCGATCCTGACCTAGTCAAGATCAACCTCAAATCTGACCTTGGGCCCAGATTCAGTCATAACTAGGTCAGGAGGTCCCGAGGATGCCCAGAAACCTAGAAATGATATCAGAACAAGACAAAATGTCAGGGATAGACATAAAATCCTATGATTACTATGATGAAGGCCAAGAGGACCTATTTCTAAATTTTACCTAGAAAATAGAGCCATGGAAGAGGGAAATTAAGGAGAATCCTTGAGATCCTAACCCTAATTTCACCTAGAATGAAGAAATCAAGTGCCAAAAAGAAGTGGAAAGCGGGGAGAAAGCCAAATACATGCAAAGACCTGATCAAGGTGCTTAACATGACCCCAAACCACTTACTCAGAGGGCTAAGCACTCTTAACATGGAACTACTTCCATTTTAAGATGATACACTATTGAGCCATCTTCTCATGGTAAGTCATATATCTTAGTGTGTACTAACTATGCAACAAAATAGGTAGAGGATAAAGCATTGCGGCATGCCAGAGATCACAAAGTAGAAAAATTTCTATATGAATATATCTTTACCAGGTTTGGAGTACCTCGTGAGATAGTAACAGATCAAGGTGCATAGTTTAATTATAATCTTATCATTGAATTGATGCATGAATACAGAGTGAGACATGATAAATCTTCACTATACCATCCATAGGCTAATGGGCAGGAAAGGATCACAAATCAGGAAATTGAAGCAATCCTAACCAAAATAGTTTCTATTCATAAGAAGGATTGGGCTACCCACCTTCCTAAAGCTATCTGGGCTTACAAAACAACCTGGAAAATAATAACTAGTTTTACCTCTTTTTAACTTGTTTATGGAAAATCTGTAACTATGCCTATCAAGTTTCAACACAAGACTCTCAGCACGATATTGAAATTACACATTGACCTTACTAGGGCATAGGAGGAATAGATATTGTAGCTAAATGGACTAGATGAGAATCAGAAGTCTTCACTTCATAATACTTAATTGATTCAGAAGAAGAGGAAGAAGTGGCACGACAAGTTCATCAAGGAAAATAAATTTTTAGTTGGTGATTGGACACTATTATATGGCTCATGCTACCAACATACCCTAGGTAAATTTAAGACATGGTGGCTAGGACCTTATGAGATAGTTTCAGTGTTTGAAAATGGAGCAGTTCAGTTGTCTACTATTGATCTCGTATGATTGAAATTTCTTGTCAACAGTCATTGAATCAAAGTTTATCACAAACCTATGAATTGCAAAGACTTTTTGCAGCAGTTCCAGCACCACGATGACATCAAAACTCCTATAGAAGAAGCATCTAGGTCTTCCACCCATATTTCCACTAATCTTTGATTCCTATCAAAGATCCACAATAAACATTTCACCTCATGTGAAATTTTTTCTCCGTAATAAAAATTCACCTCACCTCCTCTCTCTACCATGTTTCCGCACCATTGCATCACTCCAATAGTGGATGTCATATTTCAGAAAAAATTTCTTGTAGTGCTTACTAGGGTAGTGACACATACCTTTGTACATATTATATTTTATTCATTTTTATTAGGATTACGTGTTCTTTTAATTTTTACTCTTGCAAGTGTTGGCTTGTGGGACCCATGCCTTAAACCTAGTTGGGGGGAGGGGAATATTCCATATTTTAAAAAAATTTAAAACATTAGCATGTAAATACATTTCTTGTCTTTTCAAATTTTTTGTCATCATGTTAAAATACCATGTTATTCTGTGCTTACATCATGATTGGAAGGAATTAAAGGTTTAAGCTTAATTTATGATGATATATTCACATCGTGTTTGGGGTGGTAGACCTTGACACAAGTGAGGGTATTATCAAATATCATGAATTAATACACTTTTAATTTCCTGGAGTAAATAACATTATGTACTCCATTTTTATCCTCTGCAACACTTTGAGTCTATGAAACTTTGAAGTTTGGTTTTCCATTCTAGTGCCTCTACAAAATTTTATGTCTGTAACAATGGGGGGTGATCTTCAGAGACATGAACAAGTTGATCATAGAGTTTTATTAGGTGATGTGCATCCAGTTGTGAAATGTTTGAGAGGAAGGGTTGGTTGAATTATTGTTTGAGCCTCAATGGTTTTGATGAGGGAATTGCTTTTTTAGTTTTTAAATACTCCACATAATGGGTTCGCAGTATTGAAGGGGTTAAGAATTGAGTTTATAGAGGACATTGTGGTGGAAGTAATAGGATTGCCACAAGAAGTTAAAAATGGGCTAAGGAATTAGACTCACACTCAACTAGGGTACAATTCACCTTTCATGGTGACCCATAGCTAATAATTGACAAGAAGCAAGGCACTTCAAGGATATCCTTGCCATTAGACTATGTCCAGCCATCTTCATTTATAATATAATATTTTACCTACCAAGGGCATTACAAATAGATACACAGTCTACATTTCAAACTTCTAATTAGTCTCTGCCATGACAATAGATTGGTAAATATGTTAGTGTAAGAATTTGCAAATAGAAAATATTGAACCAAGATCAAGAGGTTGAAGAAAAGCATAAGAGAGAAAATATGAATGCAAGGATGGATTGAATAGATCCAATGAATTAATGATATTCACCAATTGATTTGAAATGATTACATAATAGGCCTCCTTATATAGGAAATGCGATATGAGAGAATGATAAGGAGCTGATAAGCTATCACCTATGCTAGGTGTAATCACATGTCCACCAAATGTGGATCATCCTCCAATATGCAATAAAGTATGTGCATTGGATTAGGATGATAATGTGATAAGAGCATGAAAGGTGGATCTCACACACAATGACGTATGTGATGACAACTGTCACACCAAAAGTGGAATTTCTCCTACACCATGTGCTTAATAGATGTGCACACTCCTAGGTGTCTCAATCACAAACTACTATGCAATGCATTAACCTAAGTAAGATTAAGTAAAGTGTAATTAGGAATAATTAATTACACCAATAGTTAGGAATAGTCCCAAGATATAATTGAGAGGGGGGGGTTGAATAAGTTATCTACAAGTTTCAATTCTTTATCCAATTAAGTATACTTAAACATAAAGCATACACACAATGAAAGAACACTTGAACACAACACCAATATTTTGGTTATGGGGAAACCCAAATAGGTAAAAACCCTGGTGGGAATTGACACCCACTAATAATCTACACTAGTGTATTATGATCCTTGTTAGAAGATCCTTAACCCTGTTAGAAGTTTTCTTTACAATTCATTTAGTATAGTGACCTAGTCAAGGGGCGAACCTTGTTAGGAGTCTTTTATAATTAACCCTATTAGGCATGAGGATGCACTATCTGAGAGCACACTGCTCAAAGGGTTGAAGGCTACAACCTTATGGATTACAGATACACACTATATCTGGATCTTGGTGAACTGATCTTTGAATTTCTATCTAGATTAGTTCCAATGTATAGCACAAACTCTTTACTTTGTCACATAGACCTTCTGTTGATGGCTCAACACTTTGTACACTCTGCTTTGCTCTTTGCAATCAACTTTGAATCATACCTTAGAAATCACAAATGATTGCCTATAAATATCTTTCCTCTAAATGATATAATCAAGTTGGCTTGTTAGAACCATCTTGAAATCATATTAGAGAAACCATAACACATTCCAATAATAATTTTTTCAGCTTTACTAAGCACACATCACAACCTGGGACCTGTCCAATTAAATAAATGTAGATGCACGCTACACACTGTAGGCTCTACCAAACTAACTAAATCTTTCTCCTAAAGATGAATTACATCATGCGCTCTTAACCAAACATTATTAGCTCTTCATTAATTACTAATCCAAGGGTGCATACTGAGATGATAGGTGCAACTCATGTACCATCATAATCTCTATCGGCTCTTTTAAATAAACATAGGAAACTGCTACTGGTGAATAGTGACTAAATAACTTCATTTCTACTAATCACCAGAATCTACATCCATTAATGTAACATCACTACCATGTCTCCATCACATATCCAAATGCATAAGGCTCCATGATGATTGTACAAACATTTATTCATAGAACACTATCTGTAACTTTGTCAGGAACACTATTGACACAAGCTGCTATATAACTGTATGTACTCAATATCAACCTTTGCATCCATGATATGATGCTGATAACATGTCCATGCTATATATACTAAAATCTCACTATATGAGTCTTCCACACATGCTACTTACCATATGTTTTCATCAATGACAAACATATAGTCAGTACTAGCTTGCTGGCAAATCTCCAACAATCTCCCCCTTTGGCATTGATGGAAACATATGGAATGAAAAACACCATCAACCGAAAAGATCAATTATTTTATAAAATTCTCCATTTCCTCATCAAAAACTCCCCTAGGGATGAATCCTCCATCTGTTGCAATTTTCTTCAATATTCTTCATTTCTTCAACTGAACTGCTTCCATGACTGAATGTTACTCCCCTTTTAGTACTTTTTTTCATGACTGTATACTACTCCCCCTTTGACATCAATGGAAAAGGGTGCCAACCATTTAAGCACTGATACTACTCCTAAAGTAGAGTAGTCAACCATCCATCAGTCCCTGAGGACTCATGTACCTTTCACTTACTTCTAAGCAAAGTCAGGGAAGGGAATTACTCCTAGCTTCTCCCCGAGATACTCAAAAGTATCCTTTGACCAAGGTTTTGTGAATATGTCTGCTAGTTGTTCTTTAGTATTCACAAAATCCAACTTGACTTCTTTTTCTACTACTTTCTCTCTTAGGAAGTGATGCTTGATCTCTATGTGCTTTGTCTTTGCATGCATCATAGGGTTCTTTGACATGTTGATAGTACTAGTGTTATCACAGTGAATAACAATAGGATAATCAATCTAAATTCCAAAGTCCTTTATCATTTTCTTGATCCAAACAATTGTAGAACAATTGAGTGCTGCTACAACATACTCCGCTTCTATTGTTGACTGAGAAATACAATTTTGTTTCTTTCTTGTCCAAGTGACAAGTCTGTTACCAAGAAACACTACTTCACCTAATGTACTCTTTCTATCATCAACGCATCATGCCCAATCAGCATCTGTATAAACATGAAGCTCAACATTCTCTGAATTAGGATACCATAGACCATAATCTATAGTTCCCTACAAGTATCTAAATATTCTTTTTACTACCATGAGGTGACTTTGTTTAGGCTCTGCTACAAATCTTCCAACAATTCCAACTACATTGGAAATGTCCAGTCTAGTTTGAGTAAGATATATGAGTTTACCAATCATAGACTTATACAATATTGTATCTACTGTTGGAGAATCATCTTCTTTTATAAGCTTGCATCCTATTATCATAGGTGTAACCACCACCTTGAAATCATCCATCTTAAATGTCTTCAAGATTTCTTTTACATACTTAGACTGGTTTATGAAAATACCTTTCTCTATTTGTTGTACATTCAATCCCAAAAATTATTTGATAGGTCAAATCATGCTCATCTTAAACTCACTCTGCATCTCCTTAGAAAATTCTGCACTAAGTTTGTCATTACCCCCAAAGATAATGTCATCAACAAATATAGCTACAAGTAGTAGTCCTTCTGATGTCTCTCTTATGAATAGATTACAATCAGTTTCTCCTTTCTTGAATCCAATCTTTGTTAGATATCCATCAAGTCTCTCATACCATGCTCTAGGGGCTTGCTTAAGTCCATAGAGGGCTTTCTTCAATCTGCATACCATATTAGGTTTATCTGATAAGGTGAATCCTTCTAGTTGCTCAATGTATACTTCTTCCTTCAGCTCTCCATTCAAGAATGTTGACTTAACATCCATCTGATAAACTTTAAAGTTTTTGAATGTCACATAGGTTAGAAACAACTTAATGGCTTCTAATCTACTCACAGGTGAAAATGTGTTTGAATAATCAATACCTTCTCTTTGTGCATATCCCTTACATACTAACCTTTCTTTATTCCTTACTACTGTACCATCTTCATTCATCTTATTTCTAAATATTCACTTTGTTCCAATTACATTTTTGTCACTAGGTCTTGGGACCAGTTCCCAAGTATCATTCTTGATAATCTGATCTAGTTCTTGTTTCATAGCATCATGCCAATCTGAATCATTGCATCCATCTTCAACACTTAAGGGTTCAATTTGAGATAGTAAACACACTGCCTCATTACTTGCATAACTCTTAGATTTTGATCTTGTTGTGACTTTTCCGCTCTGATCTCCAATGATGTCATCCTTAGAATGGTATCTAGATGCAAACTTTGGAACATTAGGTGATATTGACTCATCTGCCTTTGGAATTTCTTCTTCACTTGTCTCAGGGTCATTGAATAGCACATCAATACTATCAAACATTTCTTGAACAATTATCTCACTAGTGGAAGGTCTAGGTTCTTCTTCAATCATAGGTGAGTAATCATGATATCTTTCTTGAATCATAAATTTTACATCTATCTTAACATGAACACTTTTAATGATCTTCTTCAATCTCAAATTAAAACATCTATAAGCTTTTCTTTTAGTAGAGTAACCAATAGAAATACCTACATCACTTCTAGCATCAAAATTTCCTATTGCTTCATCCCTCTTGATGTAGCACTTGCTTCCAAAATTTTTGAAGTATTTCACTATGGGAACATTACCCAACCATAGCTCATAAGGTGTCTTGTCCACACCAAGCCTCAATTGTATTCTATTAATGGTATAGACTATTGTATTGATTGCATCTCTCTAATAGGTGTGTGAAACTTTTCCTTCAATCATGATGGTGTGCACTATATCTAGGATGATCCTATTCCTTCTCTCTACAATCCCATTCTACTGAGGAATTCTAGGTGCACTTAATTGTCTCTTTATGCCATGTTCTTCGTAGTAGTCATAAAATTTGTCAAATGTGAATTCTCCTCCTCTATCCGATCTTAGACATTTTATCTTTAGTCCAGACTCATTTTCAACCTTAGCTTTGAATATTTTGAACTTCTCAAATACTTTAGACTTATCTTTCAAGAATGCATCCCACATCATTCTAGAGTAATCATCAACAAACAAAATGAAGTACCTTTCTCCATAGTAAGATCTTATTTGAGTTGGTCCACATAGGTCTGTATGGATTAGATCCAACTTGTTATATGCTAAATCATTCTTTCTTCTAAATGAATTCCTCACATGCTTTCCCATCACACATTCCCTACATATAGTATCAACTAGCTTTGCTATGCTAGGTAGATCTCTTACTGCCTTAACATTGCTTATCTTTACTATGTTATCAAAATTGATATGACATAATCTTTTATGCCATAACCAACTGTCATCAATTTTAGAAAAAAAACAACTATTGGCAATTTGGCTGAGTTGGTTACATAGATGTTGTCATTATGGCAACATACTATCTATATGAAGATTGCATAGGTCAGAAAACTAGTATGTCATAGTGCAATGCAAAATTGTCTAAGTATAAGACAATGTGTTTTTGCCAATGAACCTGAAGACAGTTTTGATTTTTGATGTTGATTGGAGTAAGTTCAATGCTTGCACACTTGAACATAGACACTATGGTGACTGTTGAAGACTCACCTTAGAGTACAATTCAATAAAACATGTATGGAAGAAGTTATGATAGTTTTACTAAAGATAATGTTAAGCCGACAAGACAAAATATGAAGACAGAATTGATAAAGAGTTAAGGGATTATTTTGTTTATCAAAATAATGACTTAACAATATAAAGGGATGACATCCTAGATGTTAACCCTTGGATAAAGATATTTTGTAATATGATAGCCGACTGGAAAGTTATTAATCTTAACAAATTGTATAAAGATATGTAAAGATGTAATTGTAAAGAGAAGGAACGAATGTATGTAATAGCGACAGTGAAAGAGCAGCGAAGACATATTGATGCAAGTAGTATAAGGTTATGTACCTTGACCTACTTTTTGGAATCATTGAATATTGTATATTACATGTTTGGGTAGTGGGCTCATCTAGTAATCACATTTTGTACTACCAACTCCTAACAGGGTTGAGGCTTCTAACAAGGCCTATAGTCCCTTAATCAGGATTGAGACACTATATGCTTGTAATAGAATCTTAATAGGGTCAACATCTTTAACAAGATACTTTTGATTAGTGGATATTTGTGGGTACCATCCCCACTAGGGTTTTCCCTTGGCCAGGGTTTCCTCAAGAACAAATAATGTGTTATGAGTTCTTTTGTTTTATTTCTATGCATGTTGTTTAGCTTTCTATGCTATGCATCCATTAGGATAATCTATTATATCCATAATTGGGCAAAAGTAAAAGTTCGTGGAATACTAATTCACCCCCCCTTCTCAGTATTCCCAATTTCTAACAACAACTTTCTTCTGAATTGAGTTGGAAAACATTACCTTTGGTCTTAGAACCTTATGCAATAATAACACCATCCTTGTTGTTAAAGACACATTTGTTGTCATTGAACTCTAGCTAATAGCCTTTTTCAAGCAACTATTCAACACTGAGAAGGTTATGCTTCAAACCATCTATATAGAGAACATTGTTAGTTTTGTTCTTTCCATCTAATGTGATAGCTCCTCTACCAATGATAGGTTTAGGAGTGTTATCTCCAAATCTAACCATGCCACCATTGTATTTTTCTAGATGAACAAATCTATCTTTATCACGTGAGATGTGATGTGAACAACCACTATCTATAATCTAATCTGTCCTTATGTTTGCTTGTGAAATCAATGCTAGCTCTTGTTCTTTCTCTTTAATTTCATGATTCATCTCCTTATGCATTTTCTCCACAATAGCAATGAATCCAATTTCATCTTTAGCTGAATCATCATCTAATACTGCATCTCCAGCATAGTAACATTCCTTTGAATACTTAGGCTTGTAATCATTTTTGAACTTTTTAGCCCTTGTAGGACACTTAGATGCAAAGTGACCAATCTTATTACATGAAAAGGATTTAAATGGAAATTGACCTTCATATTTCCCTTTTCCTTTCTTTTCTCTTTTAGCAATCATGGCAATAAAATCATATAGTGCTTTCTCTTCATCATTATTATCATCAAAATTACTAGAAGTGTTTGCAGATTTCTTACCATGAACTGATGCTTTGAAGGCCACCTCACTTTTAGGTTCAATCTTTAATCTTGAAATTTCAAAAGCTAAAATTTTGTTGATCAAGGTCTCTCTCTTGAAATTTGATGTAAGTTGCATGGTCTCATCAATGATGTTGATCTTGTTTTCATACTCTACTATGAGAGTAGTCATCAATTAGTCCATAATGTCTTCTTTCGAGATCTCTCCACCATTATTCCTGATTCTTGCAAGTGCTTCATTGATTCTTTGGTTATAAGCTCTAATGTTTTCTTCAGGTAGCATTTTGAATGAATTGTACCTTTTCTTCCATGTTTGTTTACATGCATCCTTTGCTTGTTTGTCTCCTTCAAACATGTATTCTAGGTGCTTCCATATCTTATGGGTTGTGTCTACTTTCTTTAATTCTGAAAACTCACTATCAGATAGGGCATTGATAAGGGCTTCTTTGGCTATTGCATTCTGATGGAATAGTTCCTTATGCTTGTTAGCAACATCATCCTTTGCAAGGTCTGCCAAAGTAGGAATATTGACTTCCTTGATAGTTACTTCAAAAAATTCAAAAGAAATGCACTATAAATGTGTCACCATCTTTTTATTATAGTCAATATAATTCTCTCCATCAAACTTAGGACTTTCTTTTCTGAAGAATGCCATCTGATCAACCTCAAGCTATTAGACTTTCTCTCTGAGCCACATGGCTCTGATACCAATTCTTAGGAATAGTCCCAAGAGATAATTGAGAGGGGGGTGGTGAATCAGTTATCTAAAAGTTTCAATTCTTTGTCCAATTAAGTATACTTAAACATAAAGCATAAACACAATGAAATAACACTTGAACACAACACCAATATTTTGGTTACGGGGAAACCCAAATAGGTAAAAACCCTGGTGGGAATTGACACCCACTAATAATCTACACTAGTGTATTATGATCCTTGTTAGAAGATCCTTAACCATGTTAGAAGTTGTCTTTACAATGCATTTAGTACAGTGACCTGGTCAAGGGTTGAACCCTATTAGGATTCTTTTACAATTAACCCTGTTAGGGGTGAGAATGCATTGTCCGAGAGCACATTGCTCAAAGGGGTGAAGGCTACAACCTTCTGGATTACAGATACACACTATATCTGGATCTTGGTGAACTAGGCTTTGACCTGCTATTTTGATCAGTTCCAATGTATAGCAAAAACTTTTTATTTGGTCACCTAGACCTTCTACTAATGGCTCAACACTTCGCACACTCTGCTCTGCTCTTTGCCATTAACTTTGAACCATACCTTAGCAATCACAAATTACTGCCTATAAATATCTTTCCTCTAAATGATATAATCAAGTTAGCTTGCTAGAACCATCTTGAAATCATATTAGAGAAACCATAACACATTCCAATAATAATTCTGTTAGCTCTACTAAGCATGCATCACAACCTGGGACTTGTCCAATGAAATAAATGTAGATGCATGCTACACACTGTCGGCTCTACCAAACTAACTGAATCTTTCTCCTAAAGATGAATTACATCATGCTCTCTTAACTAAACATTATCAAATCTTTGTTAATCACTAATCCAAGGGCACATACGGAGATGATAGGTGCAACTCCTATACCATCATAATCTTTGTCGACTCTTCTGAATAAACATAGGAAACTGCTATAGGTGAATAGCGATTGCATAACTTCATTTCTCCTGATCATCAAACTCTACGTCCATGAATGTAACATCACTACCATGTCTCCATCACATATCCAAATACACAAGGCTCCATGATGACTGTATAGACATTTATTCACAGAACACTATCTATAACTTTGTCAGGAACATTGCTGACACAAGCTGCTATATAACTGTCTGTACTCAATATCAACCTCTGCGTCCATGATATCATTTTGATAACATGCCCTTGCTATATATATTGAAATCTCACTATATAAGTCTTCCACACATGTTACTTACCATATGTTTTCATAAATGACAAACATATAGTCAGTACTAGCTTGCTGGTAAATCTCCAACAAAATATACCTACACTAGTGCATTTGACCCACATTTTTGACCAACATTTCTGACCAAGCATTAAAATGGTTTTCCTTGGTCAATTTATAGAAGGAAATTTTTTTTTTTTTTTAATCCATTCCTGTGTTGGTCGGAATTAAAAAACCATGATAGGTCATCATAATTCTAACCAACACGTGAATATAACTTTTTAAAAAAACATAGGGATTTCATTTTATTTTATTTTTTTATATTTTGCGCACGGCAAAGCAGAGGTGAAAGAAGAGGTGAAGGAGGGTCGAAGGAGGGCATCTGTCAAAACCTCCTATGCATCTAGCCTTGACTCCATATGTAAGCACCGCTCTTCATTAGTAACTTGACCCCATTTCACCTTTGTGCTATTGCTGCACGTGTTTCATCATATCTTCACTGGTTAAATACATGATTAATATATATTTTATATTTGGTTTTTTATTCGTATTTCTTTAAAATACTGTGGCAAGGATTGTTGAATCTAAAGTCATTTACGTCATGAGTATAGTGTTGACTAAACACTCAAACCTTGACTGGTCCAAGGGCAAGTGACCCTTCAAATAACAACTTTATGTAATAAGAGATATTTGCATTTCTTCCTTGTTCATCCTTGCAAATAAAAATTCATTGAAAGCATTCAATAAATAAAAATAACCCTTCCCACATCCTCTACCATCCATGATAGTGTAGGACCTCTCAAATCCATTATTGCATCAAGTAGAATTGATTGTTGCCAATGTCCTTGTACAAGAACAGTAATTACAAAATGGGGATAACCATTATAAATCTTCACAAAAACCATTTAAATCAATGTATGGATGAATGAAAATCATAATAACATTCATTTCAATCCATTTTTGCAATGAAAGAGATGTTTTGGACACCCAATACATTGACTGTACCCTCACAGGGAGAGACAAGAAACTTGGAAAGAATTTACATTTTATTGCATTAAATACATTTTATATTTTTTCTATTGCTCTTCACTCGACCATAAAATTTGGGGTTTGAGTTTGTTCAACATGACCTTTTGTGTTAAATTAGGGTCAACATGTTCTTCATAAGTTGGTTCACCATTATTTATTTGAACACTGGGGATTTTAGGAGTAGAAGATGCATTTATAACCCTACTTGACTCCCCTAACTTAAATCTAACTCTTTTTAGCTAAAACCTCTTTTATTTTATCTTTTTAGGTTTATTGGGACACATGATAAATTATAACCAACCTTCTTTCCCTATCATCTTCCTAATAAAATTATTCTTTATTATGAGATGGATAAGAGAGTGATATCTAACTCAATTACCCATTTCTCTAACTCTTCTTATCATTATTGCTAATTGTGAAAAGATAAAAGTAGGCATAATTCACTCTTACCTAAGGACACTCATGAACATATCTCAAGTGAGTTAACAAGTGCATACCTAGACCCATAACCATTCCATATTGTCTTTCACATGTGAAGAATTTCATTAACCACAAAACAATTATTTTCCAAGGTTCTTCTAGAGTTTCTATGTTAATTCCCTTTGTACTCACTTTATGTTTTTACAACTATGGTCTTCTCTTTGGTGGTTTATGAAATGCATCAATCAAATTTTCAAGATCGATCTATCCTTTTGAAACTGGCTCCCCTCTAGCAAAAATGCTAGAGAGTTCACTTATAATTTAAGGATAAACCTTAATAATCTCCCCTCTCACTTGGGTTACTTTCACATTGAAGTTCCTCACAAATTCTTCCACCAATTCCTCATAAAATCCCTAATTTTGATAAATTCCAGCCATCCTACTCTCTATATTAGTTCTTTACTTATGGGGTCCACAATATAATCTTGTAGTTTAAATTTTCATTTTTGTCCCATAGTTATATCAACATTGCCCTCACTTTAACTGTTCTGGAACAAGCCAAATTCTTAGCAAATTGCAAAGAATACAAAATAATACTTTTCCTTTTGTTGCATAATTAAGAATTTTTTTTTCATTCATGTGAATGATAAATGATTGTAACATTTCCATTATTAGAGTTAATGCTTTCTCAATCAAATCACTTGGTCATGCACAATTGGTCATTAAATCTACATCTTCTGGATGCTCATTTGATCACCGCATGTATTTTGAGGCACTTTGACAATGGTCTTCACGTATGATGCATTTCCAAGTAATAGTGAGTAAAGATTTGAAATGATTGACATAGTATTAGGACACTAATTTGAATTGATCTATTATCATTGTATATCATTATTACTTTATAAAATTTTAATCAAATTGTTAACTATCAATTTGGTGGTGACATGTGTACTTATTGCCCACTGAGTCTATCGTATATGAACTAAATTTAGAAATTAATACTTTGAAAACAATAATTTTAATCAATGCATACCTTTTCATTTAATGCATATTATATCAAGAGACACCTTTGGATGAAATGCTAGATCCACTACCCTAGCACCCACCAACTAGGCCTAAATTCACCCAAATAAAAAAGCAACACATAGATGTACTTACTCCCTACACCCCAAAACATGAAATAGTCTTTCATAAGGTTTCAAAACACAAGATTCTCAATTCTATAAGGCTTTACTTCCTACCCATTCATCTAGCCACTAAACGATTGGTTCTAGGGTCACACAACGAGGGTTTGTTCAAAAAGACCTTCAACACTATCTCTAGATCAAACTAGTGGTTCCAACACATCATTATGATCCTTTAAAAAAATAACCCACCACCAAATATCCCCATCATTAAGGATAATCATTTCCCTTGTGACTAGTGTAAGACAGGGCATTGACATACACAACAAACTCCATTAAACTGTGACTTCCAAGCACATCATCTCCACATATCCCTACACAAACAAATTAGAATACAATGATAAATTACATCAATGAATTTTCCCACCAATTACATTTGTCATAGTGGGTGGGAGAGTCAATCCATTAAGGAGACTACAATCCCTATTTACTGTTGCAACTAGAAAATTGGGTACAGTGAGGTACACTAGTAATTTCATTTGCCTTCACAATGATTGGAATGTTGAAATAACTATAAGTGTAAATAAAACAAAAATTAGTGACCTTACATCAACATCCAATTAAACCATGTTCTATTCACATAATTTGATTCCCTATCATGCTAACTATACCCATGACAGAGTCTCTGTTGCAAGGAAAAATGATTGTTTTATTGTTTAAAATGATTAAAAAATGGGATCCTTACACACCCACACTCCCATCTATGATTCACTCATGTGGATCCAATACAGAATAGACTCAAACTTCTACAAAAACTGACTCCAACCAACTTCTAACTATCTAACTGTCCCCAAACAGTCCCCAATTGATTGTAACCACAAAATATAATTAAAATCTATTGTCAAGTTGACAACTAATGTTGTCAACTTGACAAAATAATGAATAATGCCCCTTCCTAAGATATTTAAAAGGTTTTAGATATAACCTTTATTCATCCTACTAACCTTCTAACCCTCAATGAGCCCTATAAGCCATAATTGTATTAAAATGCAACTTTACATCTTTGTAGCATCTTTTGCACTTTTGAGTGCATTTACATGTTTTGATGGCATTAATACTAATAGCCATATCACAAACCTATATATCTCCATAGGTTATTAACCTTTACATTTATCCTTGGATCAACCAAGTGACCCCAAGGTTACATTACTATCCCCATGCCATTCAATGGCTTACATGACATTATTTGATAAGTAGGAAATATTTTCCACAGCAAGTCAAATTGTGATATTGCTATCAGGATTTAATTGTGTAGTTTTTTTTGAGTCAAACTCATAGTTAAATCCTGATAGCAATATCACAATATGATATTATTTGTTGATAATATTATCAAATTATCCAAATCATTATAATCATGATGAAAAAAACATAAAATGACCAATCATGGTCTTTTACAATGCCAAATGACCCTAACTGGTCATGTTCCATCTCCCAAGGATCTTTAGTGACCCTTGATGTTCCATGCTCTCTTGGCTCCTTGAATTCCTTGTGAGTGCACCTTCTACCTTACCAAGCCTACCCATGCTTGAAGCTTGTTGTCCACACCTATATCCCATCTGCTCATATACTTCCTTGAAGTTTACACCATGTGCCTTCCTCCTACATCTTTGTTTCTTCCTCTTTTTATTAAGATCTAGTTACCAAATCAATAGAAAGAAAAAACAATAGCATAACCCCACCACTATGTGACTCTGACATAACCTTGTCAACTTCACCATGCTAGAAATCTGGACCACAGTAGGATACACTTGCAACAAAATTAGACTTAGTACCCAAAAATAATGCAATACCTTTACATTAGTATATGATATCCCCATACACATGCTTGGATGATTTTTCTCTTGACCCTACATCCTCATGATGTCCTCATGTTGTCCTCATACACAATCACTCAAAGGCATAATATCACATAGAATAGTATCAAAATATGAACCAATGCTAAAAGAAATATATGCCTTCTCTTTAACATCAATCCAATAATCATTGTTTACTCCATATACTCTATAAGGTGTACCATGTGCTATCCTTTCTATGTTCAACTTGAAAACCATCTCATTTGATTGTTGGTTATAACAGTCAATTTTGTGACTATTTGGGGACAGTTTGGAGTTAGGTACAGTTAGTTTTTGGGGAGTTAGGAGATTATTTATATTAAGATCCATGTGAGTGGAAGGAGATAAGTAGGGTGGGATGTGTAAGAGACCAAATTTTTAATGATTCCAATCAATAAATAAAAATCATCCTTGCAACAGTAAATCTCTGCCTATGGGTACAGTCACTACAACAGTGAATTAAATTGCTTATGAAAATGTGTTCTTGAGTGAATAGTGATGTAAGATCATTACCATGTGTTTTACTTACATGTTTGTGCAATTATTTGTGTTTTACTCCTCTAAGGATCCCAATACACTCAAATCATACACTCATTAACATCTTCATCCATTCTTGTGACCATTCTATCTCCTTGTACCAAACTGTTTGTAATGTCCATGTTAGTTTGTAACCTTGGAAAGCCCGCATTGAAATAGACTCAAACTCTTCAAAGAAACTCAACTAAAACCACCTAATTGCCCAAAACTATTCAATAATAGTCATAAAACTAACTATCAAAACCAAATAGATCAATGATCAAAGTTTTTAGATTTTGAGAACACGTATATTCAGTGGAGGCTAGAATGGATATTTGTGAAGATTTGCTAGATCTCTAAAATTCTAGAGAATATCTTCTTTACTGAGTTGAGGTGGGACAAAAGTAACATAGGTCTATGAAACCTTCACAAATATCCCTTCTTTAGCCTCTACTCATACCTCTTCTCAGAATCTAGAAGCTCTTCAAAGAAACAAGTGATGAACATGCAAATTTGCCTATGCACTACTAGGAGCTTACCCTACAACACATGTACTATTTTGAAAAATCATCACAAGTCCATTTGTTGTAGGTTCTAGTTCCTAGCAATGCTTGGTCAAATTTGCATGTTTTTCACCTATGCATATACCTTCTCTGATCGACTCTTATATGAACAGGTAATGAAAATTCAGATTTGCCTAAGCAGTACTGTGATATACTTAAATGGAAAACACCAAGAAGTACCAAATGATGAATGCTCAATTTTTGTAATGAATAGGTGATGAACATGTAGATTTTCCTAATGAATACTTAGATTGATGAATACTTTGTGCATAACATACTTAAATGGAATACACCAAGAAGTACCAAATGATGAATTCTCAATATTTGTAATGGAAAAGCATCTGAACCATCCATTTCTAGAACTTGATTTTCTATAGTCTTAATGATTTTTCTATAGTCCTAATGATTTTTCTTATTTTTTGTCTTTTGTCCCTTTTTTATTTCCTATGTTTGTGCTTGGTGATAGGATTTTGAACATTGTTGAAAAAGTGTGTTTCTTTTTTGGATTATCATGGGGTTCCACATTGTTTGTTGCTCTTGATAAATTAGGCCTTGAATTTGAATTTTTGTTCACTATTTTATTTCAGCGTGATATTTCATTCACTTTTCATATACATAGAGACTACATGTGCTGATAAAAAAAGGAGCTATTTGATTTAGGTTTATTGTTCATGATTGTAAATGGTCAATATTTATGATGTTACTCCTTGGTGTATTCCATTTAAAAATAATCATGTTTCTATCACTATGGTAAATGTCCCTCTGTGTTGAAAAAATTAGAGTTGAGAAAATGGTTGTTCAACAACTATATCTACCATTAGAGCCACTTCATATGCACAAGTGATGAACATGAAGATTTTCCTAAGAACTACTAGGAGTTGACCCTGCAACACATGTACTATTTTGAAAAATCATCACAAGTCCATTTGTTGCAGGGTCTAGTTCCCAATAATGCTTGGTCAAATCTGCATGTTTGTCACCTTTGCATATACCTTATTGACTCTTATATGCACAGGTGATGAAAATTCAGATTTTCCTAAGCATTACTATGATGAACATGCAAATTTTCCTAAGCACTACTGGGAGTTGACCCTGCAACACATGTACTATTTTGAAAATCATCACAAGTCCATTTGTTGTTGGGTCTAGCTCCCAGTATTGCTTGGTCAAATCTACATATTTTTCACCTTTGCATATACCTTATCTAATCAAATCTTATATGCACATGTGATGAACATTCACTTGAGACATTTCAATTGAGAATCTTATCTACTTGAGACATTTCAATTGTTAAAGAAATTTTATTCATTGGTTGTGTGATTAGAGAAGGTATATGCATAGGTGATGAACATGCAGATTTCATAATAATACTTTGAATATTATTTTGACCTCTTCTCATAAACAATAATAATATTAGTTTGTGTTTTACATGATTGCATTTCACAAATCATTATTGGAAAAAATTTGAACATATCTAAATGGAATACTTTGTGCTTGACATACTTAAATGGAATACACCAAGAAGTACCAAATGATGAATGCTCAATTGTTGTAATGACAAAGCATCATAACCATCCATTTCTAGAACTTGATTTTCTATAGTCTTAATGATTTTTCTATAGTCCTAATGATTTTGAACATTGTTGACAAAGCATGTTTCTTTTTGTGATTATTTGATTGAACCTCTCACAAAATTAGAGTTGACAAAATAGTTGTTCAACAATTGTACATGCCATTAGAGCCACTTCATATGCATAGGTGATGAACATGTAGATTTTCCTAAACACTACTAGGAGCTGACCCCGCAACACGTACTATTGTGAAAATCATCACAAGTCCATTTTCTACGGGGTCAAGTTCCTAGTAATTTTTAGTCAAATCTACATATTTTTCACTTGTTCATATACCAAATGATGAATGCCCAATTGTTATAATGACAAAGCATTAGAACCATCCATTTCTATAGTCTTAATGATTTTTCTATAGTCGTAATGATTTTTCTTATTTCTTGTCTTTTGTCCTTTTTTTATTTCCTATGTTTATGCTTGGTGACATAATTTTTTCACCTTCTTTTGATGGTATATTTCATTCACTCTATGTGGGATACTATTTTGTTCACTGTTTTATTTCAGCTTGATATTTCATTCATTTTTTATGTACATAGAGACTACACATGCTGATAAAAAAATGAGCTATTTGATTTAGGTTTACTGTTCATGACTGTAAATTGTTAATATTTCTAATGGTACTCCTTGGTGTATTCCATTTAAAAATAATTAGGTTTCTATGGCTATAATAAATGTCCCTTTGTACTGATAAAATTAGAGTTGACAAACTGGTTGTTCAGTGTCTACATCTATATGTTGCAAACAAATCATCCTTCTTCCACCAATAAGTCATTCCATTCAAGAAAGACCATGTCTGACAATATCAACCTAGAACAAAATAAGGTGACAATTGCTAGATTATGGTCTAACTTTAAAAGAAAAGGTGATAGAAAATGTTATTGTCCTTGAAAAATTTGCAAGGGCTTAAAGACTTGAAGATATCTAATCAAAACAACTGAGGAACATTGTAGGCAACATGGTCACATTGAAGGGGGAAATGAATTTCATCCATTGGTATGTATTTTAATAATGTATAAAATACATAAGACATGATTTGATTATGACATCATGGTCATGGTTAATTTAAGGTCATCATTTTGATATAGGTTAACCACCATGGGTTTCATGTTATGGACCATGACAATCTGGAGAATGTAGATTTCCAAACAAGGGAACATGGAGGTGTGAATATCAAAGTAGAAGGTAATGATCCCATGGAAGAAGATCATGATGATCAAGATGATGATGATGATGATGATGATGATGCAGATGACCTTGATGTACCTATACTTGGGAAGGCATACGAGCCCCTATACAAAGGCTCCCAAATAGCTCTTCTTTTCGTTGTATTGTTGTTGGTGAACTTGAAGGTTATGGATGGTTTATCCAATGTAGCAATCACACGTATGTTAAGGTATGCCATTTTTTTTCATTTCTTTTAGTCATATTTTCCTTACAGTTAACAAAGGGTGAATCATGTACCAATTAATATTCTTTATATTAAAAAATTATATTTTTTGTCATAGGTTGATAGGTGAGTGTTTGTTACCACTATCAAACATTCTACCTCACTCGTACCGAGAATTATTTGCCATTATGAAAGATATTGGAATGGATTATCAAACAATACTTGCATGTCTGAATGATCATATTATATATCATAAACAACATGAATTTGTAACATAATGCCCTGATTGTCATATTAGTAGATATCCATCAAATCAAATAACAAAAAAGGTTCCTCGCAAGGTTCTTCAGTATATTCCCATTATTCCACGTCTGCAATGATTATTCAGGTACAATAGCTTGGCACAATTTATGGATTACCATGTACGCAATAGAATTCAAGATGACATTATGTGAATGTGTTTGGATGGTTTGGAATTTAAGGAAATAGAGGAAACTTGGCCACACTTTAAAGAAGAACCTCGTAATCTCAAGCTTTCATTGGCAGGGGACGGTGTCAATCCATTTGGAGAGATGATATCTGTTTACTCAGTGTGGCCTATTTTTGTTATCAACATTAACATTCCTCCTTGGATGTCCATAAAGAGGGAGCACATAATGTTGGAAATGATTGTTCTTGGTATTTTTTCATTTAATAGTCATCTAAATTAATTTATTATAAATAATCCATCAAAATGGTCATAATAATTATGTAATGTTTTTGTTCATTCAGCTAGGTAAGTACCAAGTTAAATATATGAGTGTATATATTGAGCCCCTTATTGACAAGTTGATGGTGTTATGGAATGGGATCACTATGTATGACATGTCTAGACCAATAGAAAAAAGAAAATTTCAATTCCATGCAATGCTCATATGGACAATACATGATGCCCCTGGGCTAACACATTTTGTGGTATGATATCTTCTTAACACCTCTTTTCTGGTATGTTATAGTGCTAACACAAAATTAACATATTTAGTCCAATTATACATGATCTTGCAGGTCTTCAAACAAAGGGAAAATTTGCATGTCTAGTTTTTGGTCCAAAGATGAAATTTCATCATTCAAAAAGTTTAGGAAAGTAGGTGTTCGATGAGTATAGACACTTTCTCCATAGAAATCATAAGTATCAAATTACAAAAAAACATCTTTTCAATGGGAAAGAAGAGACTAGATCAAAGCCATAGAGAATGATACCTCGCCTATGGAATTTGGAATACAATAAAATAAATCATCAAGGTAATGTCATTCCATCTGATGGTTTTTGTTTGAAATTTATATTTTGATATTGTGTTTTGTTTACTGATGATGTAATTGATGCTCATGATATTATGTAATCGTGCATTTGTTTGATGTTATGCATATTGGAAAGAATGTAATAGAGACATTATAGAAAATATTGGATGGAAGGCGTGAGAAAGATAAAATTATCAAAATTTGTAGTGACATTGAAGAATACAACCATGCAATGAAAAATGTCATTCGATCAAATAAAAATGTAGACTAGATTGATATAAGTGCCCTTGGTTATTTTTGGAGCAGGAGAGCAATGCTATAAAAGAAGTCATAAAAAAAATACAATTTCCCATAGGATTTGCTGTGAACATAAACAATCTCATATCAAAGAAAAGTGAATTTGGGTCAAGGATGAAAACACACTATTGGCATATATTTATTAAGGTAATTCATGTTATTTTGTATTCACTATATATTTGTATAATGCATGTAATTTTCATTGTATTATTTTTTAAAATATTGAAAAGATCATTTTACAATTATTGCAGTACGTTCCACCTCTATCTCTCCCACACCACTTTGACAAAAGTGTCAAACAAGTTATATATGATCTTGGAAAATATATGAGGTGGTTGTCATCAAAAGAAATCAATAAAGAAGATATTAAATATTGGAAGAGTAAAATTCCTCATCTTATTTGTGAAATGAAAAAGTGTCTACATTCAAATTTTTTCAATGCACAAGAACACTACCTCATACATCAAGTTGAGGAGATTGAATTGTGTGAACCTATACAAACTAGGTCAATGTGGATGGTTGAGAGGCACTTGAAATTTTTGAAGAGCTTGGTTTGATAGAGAGAACATCCTGAGGGTTCTATGGTGGAGGGATATATGGTATACCAGACCATGGTGTACATTAGTGAATATCTTCCTAAGTTTGCAGCAAAGATCCATGTAGATTATATTTGGGATCCCAACTCCATTAACAAATTTGAAGGGGAGTACTTGATGGGGAAAGGTAGATTGATGAAAGTGAGAGGTAATTATAAGATGTTATTATAGTTAATTAATTCTTATAAATCTTCAATATAAGTTATTTGTAATTGGTCTATTTTTTTTATACAGTTGGTCGAGAGTGGGATGCAAAACATTTGTATATTGTGAACAATCTTAATTGGATGATGATATGGATTGAATGATGTCAAAAAAATGGTTTCTCATTAACATGGGAAGGTGTTTCTTCATTGGTTAGAGAAGTTCACCGTAATGGAGATTCCAATGTTATGCCAATGGTAATTGATCTAGCATATGGTTTAAGAGGTAGAGAGGTACATTAAAATTTATTAATGATCATGACCCATATGTTTCATATCAACTCACGATGCAAATAAATTTCCAAAGGCTTGAAAAATTACAGGTTAAGCACCACAAAGCTATGTACTATCATGGCCACAAATTTTGCATAAAAAAGTTGGATGACATGCAAAAAACTTGTGATTCTAGGATAACTGCAATCTTCGAGGTCACTAATATATCATCTAAAAATGGAATACATCCTCAAAAATCTAAAAATTGATACTATGACATATTGGATGATATACTTGAGTTTGACTTTAACTCCTCCAAATTAGTTCTATTTGTCCTCAAATGGTACACACTACGACTAGATCAAAATGATCCTGATAGAACTGTTATTCAACATGACAATAGATTTACAATAATTAATACAAGGTCATTTGAGCCAATTGGAGATGATCCCTATGTTCTTCCAAGTCAATGTGAGCAAGTGTTTTACTTAGAGGTTCCACATAAACCAGGTTGGTCATTTTTTGTTAGACATGATCCAAGAGGAAGGCCGATAAAGTATAATGTGATGGAAGAAGAAAATACTAAATATGATGATGAAGAAGAAGATTATAAAGAAGAAGATGGTGGTGGTGGTGGTGGTGGTGATGATGATGATCATGATGATCATGATGATGTTAGAATAACTAAGAGGGGGGTGAATCAGTTATCCACAGTCCCAATACAAAATGTATATCCAAAAACAAATTACTAAAACTTTTGCAGCTCAGTAACATAAAATAGTATTATATCTGTGCTTTTACTGATTGCCAGTTAATAAGATATGATGATTACTGATCAAATCCAATATGCAACATGTAAAGTATGACAACAAACAATCATCACAATCAACACATAACACAAGAGATTTAACGTGGAAACCCTGTTAAGGGAAAAACCACCTAGGACCGGCAACCCAAAACTTGTTCACTCTTCTAAAGTGAGGTCAGTGAAGACCCAACCCTATTAAAGGTTACAAACACACTATTAGGTGTGGCCTTGTTAGAAGATTTTAGACCAACCGTTATCGTCCAACCAGCATTCACTATGGGGTTGACAGGATAACAAATTTACACTCTATGAATGACATTACAAGACTTTCAAGTCCACTTTATTAAGAGATTTATTTGTTTAAAATGGTTAAACTGTAATAGCAATTTGATTTGAATACAACACAACTTCAATTACAAATTATCAGATCCATTCTTAAGCTCATTCAAATCCTTTGATCATTATATCAAATTCTATTTCAATCAATATTCAGTAACTTATTGTCACTCAGTTATAGCTTTCTGATGCTCGGTAATCTCTGCAATTCAGTTCTCCTTAACCAGTTTGATTAGGCTTGCATGAAACTTGTTCACATGATATCTCTACAGTCTCCTTCTTTTGGCATTAGTTTCATTGTGAAACTTTGGTCTCTTAAATAGATGAGTAAACCATTTGAATTCCATCCATCAGATTTTTCCTCTTAATCTCCTTTGTTAATTTTGCTACTTTAACCTTCCTCGACTGATGTGTCAATAACACATTTTAGTTCCATCCTTTAGATCTTCCTTGAATTATGCTAGCCATTGACCTTCATAACAAACATTATCTCCATCTCTGATTTCAAGATACTTTCTAGCTCATCAATCCTTGTTGGCTAAACTAATCATTTAGTTCTTTTCTTCTGCTCAGTTAACAAAGAAATGCATCGATGAACACAAGCTCAATTTATACTATGCTCAGTATACACTATACTACGTCAGTGTATACTAAATTGCTTCTTTAACCGACCACACTGCTTTGTGCATTTTTTCTCTTTCCTTCATCATAGAAGAATGCAACATAATCAAGTCAATAACATAAGGTCATAGACTCATTCATAAGTTACCCAATGTATTCCTTATTCTCATCTGTCATGTCCATCTTCCACCATGTAGATATATTTTTTCTTCACCTCTTTTCTTCTTCTTTTTTAGATGTTTGGGTATACTAACTTACAAGATAAGTACTATCAAAACTAGTTGACATCAATGACAACATATTACTAATTTAATCATCTTACATATCTAATCAGCAACTCAGTGATCTCAAATTATAGATCTTCAATTCATACAATGTAATCAAATCAGTTGTAGTTCATCAATCTCTCCCTTTGGCATTGATGTCAACACAAGCAATATGCAATATGCCATACACATACCAAACATGTATTCTACAACTCTATCAACAAATGTTGTAGCTTGGTACAAGCTCTCCCTTAGCTTAATATGTTTAATCACTAAGTTACATAAAATATACATACATTTGCAAGTGTAGACTATCTTCTGCAGATATGATCTTTTCATTGCTCACAAATTTTCCAATGTTCTTTAGTAACTAATCTTCAATACTCTCCCTTTGTTGCAGCTCTCTCCCTTTGTCTTTGGCTCCAAATGTGTATTTCATATTGAAATCTCTCTCCCTTTGACAACAATGCCAAAGAACAAAATTATACAGCTCTGAAGTAGCCATGTAACTCTCTGTTGTCCATTTATTTGCATCAAATGTATCTTTGTATACTAATTATGCCACTTGATTCTCAAATCTTTTTCACAACTCTAGACAAAAATCCAAAGTGTGAACTCTATTGCATCAACATGTATGATCTTCTGATAAGATTAGGCTGATGCAACCTCCAGATCACCTTAGTGACTAGTAGACAGGGGACGTACCCCAAGTTTAGTCCTCAAGTATTCATATGTATCCTTCAGTAGAGGCTTTGTAAATATGTCAACAAATTGTTCTTTTGATGTAACAAATTCTAGCTTTACTTGCTTCTCCTATACTTGTTCCCTTAAATAGTGATACTTGATAGATATGTGCTTTATTTTAGAGTGCATCACTAGAATCTTTGAAATATTAATTGCACTAGTGTTATCACAGTATATGATCATCGGCTCAGTGATTACCTTATTCATTCCTTCTAACACTTGCTTGATATAAGCAATATTTGAACAATTAGTAGCAGCAAAAACATACTTTTCTTCAACTGTAGACTGAGAAATACAAGATTTTTTCTTACTTGTCCTTGTAACAAGTCTTTCACCAAAGAAGAATGCTCCTCCGATGGTACTCTTTCTATCATCCACATTTCCAGCTCAATCAGCATTGATGTATACCTTCAGTTCAAACTTTACTTCCTTAGGATACCATAGTCCATAATCTTCAATTTTATTTAGGTATGTTAAGATTCTCTTTTTAGCAACCATGTGTGATTCTCTAGGGTTTGCAAAAAAATCTAGCAACTATTCCAATAGCATGTGCTATATTAGGCCTACTATGAACTACATACATTAACTTACCAATCATGGATCGGTACAGTGTCTAATTTACCTCAGTAGTTCCATCTTCTTTAGTCAATTTACATCTAGTAGCCATCAGTGTTCCCATAGGTTTATCATCTTCCATGCCAAATGTCTTCAATACTTCCTTTATATATTTAGATTATGTGATGAATATATCATCATTTTGCTGAATCACTTATAAGCCTAGAAAGAACTTAATCTCTCCAAACATAGACATTTCAAATTTACTTCTTATTTCATTAGCAAATGACTTACATATTTGATCTTGTCCTCCAAATATTATGTCATCCACAAATATTTCAGCAATCAAGATAGTATCATCAAAATTTCTTTTCATGTACAAATTGCTATTCTCACTAGTTCTAACAAATCCAATACTCAACAAATAGTTATGCAATCTCTCATACCATGCTCTCGGTGCTTTCTTCAAACCATATAAATATTTATGTAATCTACACCATATCTTTGTTATCTGGATCAGTGAACCTTTCAAGTTGTTCTATGTAGACTTCTTCTTCAAGTATTCCATTCAGAAAAGAAGATTTAACATCCATTTGGTAAAATCTGAACTTCTTGTGAATAGCATATGCAAGTAACATTCTGAATCCTTCTAATCTAGCAATAGGTGCAAAGGTTTCACCATAATCTATTCCTTCCTCTCGTGCATATCCCTTGCATACTAATCTGGCTTTTTTCCTTGTTACCTCTCCATTCTCATTTAGCTTGTTTCTGAATATCCACTTAGTATCGATAGCATTCTCGTCCTTAGATCTGGGTACTAAAATCCAAGTTTTGTTCTTCTCTATTTTTTCTATTTAATCTTTCATTGCATTAACCTATTCATCATTTTCTAATGCAACTTTCACATTCTTTGGTTCATATTCACAAACTAGACATGTACCTTGTCTTGTTTTACTCCTTGTTTGCATGCTAGCTTGTCAGTCTCCAATGATTTGTGTCTCGGGATGATGTCTTCTAACAAATCTTGCCAGTATCCAATCTCTTCTTTCTTGTTCATCCTGTGCAGGTTCATTTGCTTGCTGTGTAGGTCCTTCCTGTTTGTCGATATTTCCTTCCTGTCCATCGGTATTGGTTTCCTATTGATCGGTTATCATTGTCTGCGATGTCATTAGATACTCTAGTTGTTCAATGTAAGTGAATCTACCACAGTCTTTTGGCTCCTTTGTGCTTTCCTCTACATTCTTATCATCAAACTCATCAACTCAAATAATAGTACTCTCAATCATTTTATTAGTTACTTTGTTAAGACACTTGTATGCTTTACTTTTAGTGGAATATCCAAAAAATATCCCTTCATCACCTTTTGAGTCAAACTTCCCATTTCTTTCATCTTTCAGAATAAAGCATTTACTTCCAAATACTCTAAAATAACTTACAGTGGGTTTGTGTCCAAACCATAACTCATAGGGTGTCTTATTAGTGTCCTTCTTTAGTTGTACTCAGTTTAGCACATAAACAGCAGTACTAATAGCTTCTCTCTAGTATGTTTGAGCAACATTCTTTTGTATCATCAGTGTTCTTGCACAATCAATAATTGATCTATTTCTCCTTTCAGCTATTCCATTTTGTTGAGGTGTCCTCAGTGCTAAGACCTATCTTTTAATACCATGCTCATTACAAAAGTTAGTAAATTCATCAGAGATAAATTCACCACCTCTATTAGATCTCAAACATTTCAATTCTTTACCAGTCTCTTTCTCAACTTTTTCTTTATACCACTTGAACATCTTAAATGCCTTTGATTTTTCTTTCAAGAACATGACTGTCATTAATCTAGTATAATCATCAACAAAAAGAATAAAGTATCTGTCTCCATAGTAACTTTGAGTTCTCATAGGACCACATAGGTCGGTATGCACTAACTCAAGTATTTTCTTTGTTGAGTAATCTTTGCTTTTGAAACTAGATTTAGTCATTTTACCTTTCTAACATTCATGACACATACATGATCAGGCTTTGATAAGTTAGGTAGACCTCTAACCTTTTTCTTTTTTCTAATCTTAATCATGTTATCAAAATTCACATGACATAACCTTTTATGCCACAACCATGCATCTTCATCTTTCATCATTAAAAAAGATTGATCAATATTAAGATAAAATAGATTACCTTTGGATTGTGTACCAATTCCAACAAGTCTTCCTCCATCATCACATATCTTCACCTTTTTGCTCTCAAAAGAAACTCGGTGGCCTGAATTGTTCAGTTGTGCCACACTTAGCAAATTATAGTTTAATCCTTTTATCCAATAAGCATTGTCACATTTAATTTTATCATTTATTATTAGGGATCCTTTTCCTCTAACCATATAGGGTGCATCATTACCCATTCTTACAAATCCTCCATTGTATTCTTCAAGATAATCAAATTTTTCTTCATCACCAATCATGTGATGTGTACAACCACTATCTAAAATCCATGTATCATTTTTGTTAACTTTAGAGATAAGTGTTGTCTCTACATACCTTTCATCTTCTTCTGAATCATCCTTCATTGCAACAAATACTACCTCCACATCATCATCAGTGTTGGTATTGGTGATATCTTCTTCTGTAATGTAGCACACCTTCTTTCCTTTATCATTATTGTCTTGGGTATCTTTTTTGTAGCGTCAGTAACTTCTGTTGCCTCTTCTCCCATAGCTTCCTTCACCAGATCAGTCTTTGTTCCTTTCATCATCTTTCATGTGTGGACATCTAGCAGCAATATGACCAACCTCTTTATAGTTAAAGCATGCTAAAGGTAATTTACCTCTAATATCTTCCTTTCCCTTTAGGTAACCTTCTGGCCATAAGAGCTTCAAGTTCATCAAGCTCATCATTAGTATTGCTATCACTATCATCATTCTTATTTCCACTAATAGACTTACCAATCTTCAGAGAAGACATGAAATAAGACTCAACAAATGGTACAACATTGTTATCAAAGTTATTCAGTTCAAAGGTTGTAAGCTTACCGATCAGATTGTCAAGAGTAAGTGTATTACTAGTTGTAGACCTTGTCTCATGTATTGCAAATATTCTTATTGCATAAACTGGCAATAATGTTCTTAAAACTTTGCTTACCACTGTCTCTTCATCAATAACACCATTAGATCCTCTTATAGCATGAACTATCTCTTTTATTTTGTTTTTTTATTGCACAATGTTTTCACCTTCCTTCATCTTCATGTCATCGAATCTTCCCCTCAAGCTTTCAGCTCTAGCTCTTTTGACATTCACATCA
Organism: Chamaecyparis obtusa; assembly: GCA_027943335.1. Lineage (NCBI taxonomy): Eukaryota > Viridiplantae > Streptophyta > Pinopsida > Cupressales > Cupressaceae > Chamaecyparis > Chamaecyparis obtusa. The sequence continues at coordinate 851,070 of BSBK01001844.1, read as the reverse complement.
CCACTATAAACTTGAGCAAGTTTATCCCACATCTTCTTAGCAATAGTACAGTCCTTGATATCTTCAAATTCAACATCTATACAAGCAATAGAAATTTCCATCATAGTAACATTATGTTCATGCCTGTCTCTTAGTTGATCAAGGGTCAAGGAACCAGTGGTCGGTGCAAGGTATCCATTCTCCATAAGATCTAGTGCAGAATTTCCAATTCTAGATATATGCAGCTTCATTTGGCTTTGCCATATTGTGAAGTTCTCCTTGTTAAGCTTTGGAACTTCCCTCTTATATATTTTGAGATCTTTGTGCTGAAGTCCTTAAAACTCTACTCTAAGAAACTGAAGCTCTGATACCAATTGTTAGAATAACTGAGAGGGGGGTGAATCAGTTATCCATAGTCCCAATACAAAATGTATATCCAAAAAAAAATTACTAAAACTTCTACATCTCAGTAACATAAAATAGTATTTTGTCATACTTTACATATTTCATATTGGATTTGATCGGTAATCATTATATGTTATTAACTGGCAATCATTAAAAGCATAGATAGAATACTATTTTATGTTATTGAACTGTAGAAGTTTTAGTAATTTTTTTTTGGATATACATTTTGTATTGGGACTATGGATAACTGATTCACCCCCCTCTCAGTTATTCTAACAGGTGATGAAGATGATGGTGGTGGTGGTGGTGGTGGTGATGATGATGATGATGATGATGAAGGTGATGATGATGAGATGGATGAAGAAGATGATCAATGACATGATTGAAATGTACAAGGTATGTGATTTAATTATTTATATATATTTATATAAATTAGTATATATATTTAATTTTGATTTATTGATTTCAATTCTAATGATTACATATTTATTGTGTTCATTTCTAATGATTACAACATATGTGATTTATGATTACCAATGTATTTCTTATGATGCTCAATTAATTATTGCTGATACATGTATATATTTTGTTTGATTGTCACCCTTTTTGGAAATAGGCAATTGACTACACACATCATCACCCCTTTTGTTGAAAATCTTGCATTCCATTTATAAGGTAAAAGTAATTTGTTCATGTTTAAAATCATGCATATTGTTAATGTTTTCTTCTACATAATTTGTAGCATACGTATCATGTAATTTTTAGGTAACTTAAGATAAATGATTCACATGTGCATTAGTGAAACTCCCTTAGTTTAGTTACAACATATGTGATTTATGATTACGAATGTATTTTTTATGATGCTCAATTAATTGTTGCTAATACATGTATATATTGTGTTTGATTGTCACCCTTTCTGGAAACAAGCAATTGACTACAAACATCGTCACCCCTTCTGTTGATGATCTTTCATTCCATATATAAGGTAAAGGCAATTTGTTCATGTTTACGATCTTGCATATTGTTTATGTTGTCTTCTACATAATTTGTAGCATATGTATCATGTAATTTTTAGCTAACTTAAGATAAATAATTAACATATGCATGAAATTTAACCCCTTTGACAAGGATCCTGTACAGTGACATGGATTAGTAGGTATAAGTCAATATGCCCTATATATATAATACATAATTGATATAAAATTCTTATTTCATTGTTTACTAATAAATAGATATAATTTTCTTATATTCTTCTTGTTTATTACTGAGCATGTGTTGTGATTGCCTTTTACAATGACTGTATCATCTCCTTATCACTGACTTAATACCAATGCTCCCATACTTCACTGACCCCTTATTATCTCTTCCTTATTGGGTGGTAAAAAAATACCAATTTTATAGATTAATACCTCAAATGTTACTTGATTGAATTCAAGTCTTATGTTTCTTGCATGATATGCTAAAGATATGACTTGTCTTCATCACTTTTCTAATCCTTTTATATGATTCCTATTTTTTTGTGCCTTTCCTTCATTTTCAACTTACATTTTATATCTCCCACATATAGACAAAGAAGAATCGTATGGATCACGACTCTATTCAAGACTTGATTATTCTATATATTGATTAACTATTAGCATTATATTGATTTGATTAATATTATGAATTGATAAATAATATTGCTGATTATTTATTTATTTGTCTATTTTTAATATTATTATTTATTTAATAATATTTTATTATTTTATTATTATCAAAATTCTATTCGAAGCGGGGACATGACAATCTCATTTGATGGATTGCGGGAACCACCAAATAGGTACTTGTTATATCTATCTTCCTCGAATGAGGGAAATGTGAGAATGGTAGATGAAAGTTCGACATGTAGTACAACTAAAATAGGAAGATCAACTAGAGGTCAAAAGATTAGAAAAAAATTTAATAAATGCATGCAATTTTTTCTTGCTTAAGGGGGGTCATGTTCTTATGATGATGAGACCAAAGGCAACGTCAAGGTGCCCTTTTGGTACACACATCTTGAGAAAGAAAGGGTACCCAATGAGCTACCTCCAATTAAAACTAATTTTTGTGTTAACAAGAGGATATATCGCATAGCTCCATCCTCATTACATGGTTTGGGCCTATTTTCCATGGATGAGATAAAGGTATGTTACAATAAAGTTATTGAATTGATGGAGTATGTTGGACCTTATTACAATTACAATGATTGGATGTGGATTGTTCAATATAAAAAAAAGTATGTGTAGGTAAGCACTATCAGCAAATTATATACAATGGAAAAAAAATGATCAAAGTAAAATATTTTCTATGTACATTGATGGGAGACCAAAAGTAATAGGGAATCTTGTAGGTTTTGTAAATAGTACACCTAGGTCAACTAATAAGCAACCCAATTGCATAATTGAGGCACGTGAGGGGTGTTAGTGTCCAAAATGATGCTTATGCTCTAACAGGCTACCAGTATACCCTCAAATGGATTTTAGGAATGGTTAACTCCAAAATGTTATGAGGTCTTAGGGTGACTGGACCAACTATAGGGACAAGACTACCCTCTTCTACTTCTGGCTCTGCAAAACCAAGGTGGGTGCACCTAACCTAATATAAAATATGCTTCATACACCAAGAACTAGGCTTGAATAACAGATAATAAGATAGTAAGAAAGTGCTAAGTGTTAACCACACACTCATTGACTCTCCATTACTATGGGTAGAACCACATACAACCAAATACTAAAAAATTTAAGGAATGGTTCTTAATTTATGCTTTTGAGATCATAAAAACAACAATCAGTATTTGTTGATAATGAGATAATCATTTAGGCCAGTGCCTCATCCATTGGGCAAGATCTCCTAAAACATGAATGCTACACACACCAGACAATAGCTGAGATTCCAAACCATAAAAACACCTACAATCCCCTTTACTACTTATGAGATATCCTTACATAGACAATTAGATAGATCTATGTCCCATCTAAAGCATCATTTCATCTAATCCTGGATTAGAACTTAAGAATGGATACATATACATAAAACAATATGCAGAGAACTAGAAAGTTCAGAACCTATCTAAGTTGACACAAAGGAGAGATAAGAGTCATGTACTTGTATTAAGTATGAAGAATCCTTAAGTATAAACAATCACACTAGAGGAGTCAAGCTTGCAAATTATAGCTTAGACCTACAACTTTTTCTCTATCATCAACAGAATACCGAATGCAAAAGTGTTACAATCTTGACTGGGTAGAAGACTCACAACTGGAAAAGTTTTAAAATCTAACTCCCAATAATTCAAAATGATCATAAAAATCCCTTTATACTAAGGTTACAATGCAAGCATAATGATCATTTCAAAATTCAAAATCCACCTAACCCCCCCAGGAGTTAACATGGACAAGACAGGGACCAAGTTGCAGCATGCAAGCTCAAACAGTCTGATTTCAATAGCCAATTAGCCCTGTACAGGTCCAAGTACCAAATTACCACTAAACCATAAGAAATCCAGCCCAAAAGATCTCTTCAACATACATGAGAGTACTATTTTATTTACTCCCCCATGGCAAGGTATTCCTCTGTGATCATGGCATCTTGGACCACATCCACGGTGTTAAACCAATCGCTTCTCACCAAACAGGGTCATTTCTGCATTGAATTCTAGTACCTCTATTGTTGCAAACCCTTCTACAGAATTTGAATTTGAAATCCAACAGTTAAGTCTTGGCGCCAGTAGTGAATCAATGGTTCTGATTTGATCGAAGATCAAAATTAAGTCCCAACCATTAAATCTCTTCATCTTTCCCGAGCTTCAAAATCTTAACTCATCAAGCACCTCGGGTCAACTTTCAGTGAACTGGTGACAAGGCAAAATCCCAGTCATGGAATGAAATACTTAACTCTAGTTGAATCCCGTGAACACATGATTGCACGTGTTGAAATAGCGCTTTAAGTCATCTGGTGAACTGGTGACAAAGGAACTTTTGCCAATTCATGAGAAACACCCTACCTCTGCTAAAGAATTTAGCGATCCTATGACCATTGTTCACCAAGTCGCTAAATGAATTGGGGAACTACCAAATCATCTCATGAACTAGAGATAAGAAGGAATTTATCAGCACCACAAGACCCTTGTCTACTCTACCAAACCTCAGACCCCACCATTAACTCCATAACCATGACGCTTGATGCCATCTATCGACATGCCTTAGACCTGGGCCCACCATACGCCACATGTCATGCCTCCACTCACTACAAATACTGAGTCACACCTGCCATAGGACCCACCTTTATAGACCTTTGAAATCAAATGGTGGACGCATGATCTCAAGGGGTCTGACACCTCCCATGAGATCATGCACCAACCACTAGATCTGCCACACCATTCTCTCTGCTGGATCACTTAGGCCCACTACAAAAAAAACCCTCGGCATCTAATCAGATGTTGGGCACATGATCACAAGGGGAAAGAATATTCCTTGCGATCACACGCTGATTGTAGATTGAAATCATTAACACAAGCCCCGCTAAGATTTTTGACTCACCATCACATGGACCAATCAGAAAATGCCACATCACCACCCCTAACAGTGTGAAGACCTAGATCCACCATTCTGTGATCATGTGACTATGGGGAACTAACCACCAAACCAAGTCACTAGATGCTAGCCGATAACTGCTAGGAATGAAATGATCACGCGACTACACAGTCACCGAGTCATGAGATGCTAGCTGCTTAACCGCCAGAATCAAGAGATCAAAGATAACTGCTAGTCACCAAGTTGCTAGAAGAAAAATAACCACTAGGCAACCAAAAACCATGAAGAATCAGGACCACGCAGATAGGCAGCAGGCAGTCGCATGATCACATGTCAGAAAAGTCTGACATGCGGCCATGCGACAGCCAATCAAGAAAAGCTTTTGAAGGCCCAGGCCCACTTGTCATCACACTTGCGCACTTAAGGAATGCCGGTAGACAAGGAATTGGGAGGTTGAAAACACACAAAGTTTTCGGCACCAAAAGACAAATGCACAAAGCAAGAAAGAAAAGGTCGAAAACAACATGGATTTTCAAAAACACTGTGGGTTTTCGACACTTAGGCAGATTTTGAAATTTTGTTTCCCTGCAAACCTAAGAATTTGAAAAAATTTCTGGATTTGGTGAATTAGGAGGTGCAATTTGAACTAGGGCTATGTGACATAGTGAAGAACATGGGGCCAAGAGACTTATCATGAAATTTGCAAGGAAGAGGCCATTTTCATAAGATTTTTCTATGACAGAAAAATGGCCTAACAGTGGCTCTAGTTGGGGATGCATAGCTCTTGCAGGCATGGCAAGAATTTAGAATCACTGGGAGAGTAGACCAACTCAAAATTTTGACTCAAAAAATGTAAAGCAAACAAAAACAAGGGAACCTAAACTACTGTTCATGGAAGAGAAACTTCAAGAGAAGTAAAACTTTAAGAATTGTCCATGAACAGGCAATTCCAAAGTACCACCAATTAAATCCTTCAAGATATATGAATCTGTACCCCACTTGCCCTCAATAAGATAAGGGCCCAACCAAATTGGATCAAAATTTCCATGCCTTCCCTTTTCTTCCAACCTTGCATTCCACATCAGGACCAGATCATCAATTTCAAAAATTCTTTGAGTAGTCCTTTTATCAAACAAATTCTTACACTGCCTCTGCAATGCCTCATTTCTCTCATGTGCATCCCTTCTTACCTCCTCACTCTCATCTCATCATTCAAATATTCATCATACGTCTGGATGAACTTGTACATTTGCAACAAATTATTCTGAGGTAATCTAGCACTTATTCCATAAACTAGGTCAAAAGGGGCACAACCTATGGCCTTCTTTACAATTACTCTGTCAGCCCACAATGCCCACCATAAATTTGAGTCCCATGCTTTCTTATTTCTATCCAACACCTTCTTAAGAATCTTAATAACGCTTTTATTACTGGATTCCGTCTGGCCATTTCCTTGTGGATGATATGGGGAAGAAAATGTAATGTGTATCCCATATTGTTGACAAAAATCACCAAACTCCTATGATCTGAAGCACATTGCATTATCAACCATAATTGTCTCTGGGCAACCAAATCTAGTGAGGATATTCTACATCATGAAATCAATAAAAACTTTACTAGTAGCCCTCCTAGTGGGGATGGCTTCAACCCACTTGGTAAAATAGTCTGTTGCCACTAGTATGTATGAATGTCCACCACTAGACTTGTTTGGGATCTCACCAATGAAATCAATGCCCCACTTCTGGAAAGGAGCCTGAACTGAAATAGGTCTGAGTGGCAAATTCCCATTGAATTTCATCCTTCCTACAAATCTCTGGCATGCATCACACTTCCTCACAAACTGATGTGTATCTTTGAAAACTGTAGGCCACCAAAATCTAGATCTAAGGATCTTGTGGGCTAAGGTCTTTTCCATATAGTGTCCTCCACATACACCTTGATGCATTTCCTCTAGCAGAGTCTCAGATCTTTCATGATCAACACACTTTAGTAATACTTCTTCATTGCTTCTCCACCACAACTCACCATGTATAATGGCATACCTTGCTAACTGTAACTTGATAGTCCTCCTCTTATTCTCATTCATGTCAGGGGGAAGGACTAACCTCTGCAAGTAATTGATGACATCTTTATACCAATCACAATAATCCATATCACAAATATATGGCCTTTCTTCCTCCTCTAACATGTTCACATGATTTGCAACCAGATTACTCTGTGCCATTAACTTTGCAAGACCAAGGCCTCTTACCAATTTTGTAATCTAAATATCTATATTGAACTCTTGGATCCTGTTGATCCATCTACATCTTTTTCCTGAGACCTCTTGTTGCACTAGAATATCCTTGACAACAGCATTAGGGACATAAGCAACCACCTTAGCTCCTACAAGATAACATCTGAAAGCCTTGACTTTTTTGACTAGGGCATAAGCCTGTCTCTCAGTGATATCATATTTCAATTCTGCTACATGTAAAGACTTGCTAAAAAATGATATAGGTTGCTCATATCCATCTAAGTTCTTTTGTAACAGGACTGCTGCAACTGTATGATAAGGAGCAAAAGAGAAAATCTCCATGGGCTTACCATAATCAGGGGTCCTCAAAATAGGAGCATCCTTGATGGCCTTTTTGATACTTCTGAAAGCTTTATCTGCTTCTTCATTCCACTCTATCTTTGCATCTTTTTTCAACATCCTAGAGATGGGAATACAAATTTCTGCAAAATTTGTAACAAATCTTCTTAGAAAATTCACTTGCCCAAAGAAAGACTATACTCCTTTAACATTCCTTGGTGGTGAGAGCTTGTCTATTGCTATAACCCTTTCAGGATCAATCCTTACTCCATCCTTGGACACAATGTGTCCTAAGAGCTTGCCTTCCACAACACCAAAAGAGCACTTCTTTGGATTTAAAGAGATTCCATACTCTAGAGCTCTGATAAAGATCTTTTCAAGATGTTCACAATGCTGATCCTCCTTCTCTGAATATGCTATGAGATCATCTTGATATACTACTAAAAACTTTTTTATGAAATCTGCAAAGGCCACATCCATAGCTCTCTAGAAAGTAGCTCCTGCATTTGTCAAGCCAAAAGGCATCCTAACATACACATAGGTCCCCCAAGGAGTTGTGAATGCAGTCTTGAATTGTTCTAACTCCTTGATGATGACCTGATTATATCCAGAGAAGCCATCCATCATTGACATCAACTCTGATCCAGTAACCCCTTGCAGGAAATTTTCCATGTTAGGCAGACCATAATTATCCTTCAAAGAATTGACATTCAAATTCCTAAAATCAACACATAACCTAATGTCACCATTCTCTTTCTTGACTGGAACCAAATTTGACACCCAAGTAGAATGTCTGACAGGCTTGATAATGCCAGCATCCATCATCTTTTTAAGTTCATCTTGCATTTTTGGTGCCAAAGTAGGGTTCACAGGCCTTAATTTCTACCTAAAAGGTTTAGTTCCTTCCTTTAATGGTATCTCATGTTGAAAGAGATCTTCTCTATATGCCTTCAAATCATCATAAGACCATGCAAAAACATGTCTAAATTTTTTGAGAAGATCAATCAAATTTCTTCTAGTTCTTTGAGATAAGCATTTACCTATGTAAATATTTTTTGGTTCCTGACTTGTTCCTAGATTCACTTCCTCCAAATCATTTTTCTTGTCAACAATTCTAGCAACACAAGCCCTCTCCTTATCATCAAATGTCCTTTCAAGAGAAACCAATCCCCTAGGGATCCTATTTGACTTTAGTTGCAAAACTTCCTTCCCAAGAACACTTTCTTTTCCATCTCTGATGTCAACATAGGTTCTAAAATCCATTTCCTGACCATCAAAATGAGATTCACACTGCAAGAATCTCAATATATCCTGATCATCAGAAAATACTTGCCAATTCTCAACATTATCTGGGATAGAAGGCCTGGACTTACATTCAATTCTGGATATCCCTGCAAAGGTAACATCCTCTGGCCTTAAGGCTATGTTTGCTAGCAAATTTTCCATCTTGTTTTGGCTTCTATCTACCCAATCAATCCCAAAGGCACTGAAACCTTCAATTTCATCCCATATAGCATTTCTATATTGTTTCAGACTTTGATTCTTAGATGCATACTTTGATCTAATCTGAGAAACTATTAACTCAGAAACACCAATCACCCTAAGATGTTTGATCCCATGTTTTGATGCTTGTCTCAAACCAATCATTAGGGCTTCATATTCAGCAACATTGTTTGTGCAAGAAAACAAGAGAGTGAAAGAAAACTTAAAAGTCTTACCACTTGGGGACACCAATAACACTCCTACTCCAGCACCTTCTCTAGAACTTTCTCCATCAAAATATAATGTCCACAAGACACTATACTCTACCATGTTACTCTCATCATCAGCCAAAAGGATAGGCCTGACCTTTTCCTACATCTCATTCCTTTGGACTTAGAATGAACCAATGTCAGAGTCAACAAAACAATTCATGCTATCCTTTTCATCTTCCTCAATCATATGTAGGGTCTTGGCTTCCCTTGACACCTTCACACTCTCTCCTTCAATGTCAAAAGTGGCAAAGGATAAGTCACATTGAATACTTCCTCCCATGGAGGCACTCCACTTTCTAGATAACAACATTCCATATTGAGGAGGAATGTCAACTACAAGAACACTCATAGTCAACTGTTTGTTAGGAAATGCAGCTAATTTATAAGGCAAAGCCTTGATGGTACCAATAATTGGCACCTCTCTTGAGTCCATAGCTTGGCATCTCCCATGAGGTGTATCAACCTTTAGTCCTAATGATTTCATGATCTCTGCAGGCATGACAGTGTTTGATGCCCCAGAATCAATCATGCAGTTCTTCAACATTTTACCACCAATCACAAGGGACAAAAAAAAAGGATCAACTGTCCCTACTACATTGTTTATAATATTTGTATCCAAGAAGATTTGAGGGATTTCAGAAATAATTTCTTCACTCTTACTATCAGGTGTGTCTTCCAAGGAAGCCACATGTTTGTAATTTCTACTCACCTCTTGGATTTCTGCAGAAGAAACACCATTTACCCAATTCAAGGCCTTGACCTTGTTTTCTTCTATTCTCATCATTTCCAATAGTGGAACCTTGACAGTGATCTGTGAATGAAATTTGGACATATCAATTGGAACATACTTTTGGCTATTCATGTCTTCCTCAAAAATAGTGACAACCTTATCCTTTGTCAGATCAGACTTATTCTTGAGAGAAGATTCTTCTCCATTTTGAGAAACAGGGACCACATAATCTAATGTTTTTTCTTTATTCCTAGGTGCTGCAGCAGGCACATCTTTCCTTTTTACCTTCACTTGGTTAGTATCATCGGCATCCCTGCCCTTTTCTCCATGCTGTTGTGTACCATTTTTTGTCTTCTTGATAAACACACTGCCTAGCTTACCAGTCGCATTTCCAACTATCCTATTCCTCAAGTTATAACTGCTTCTAGCTTGAGTGACCATGTCTGCAGTGATTTGAGCAATTTCTTCATCTGAGGGTCTTCTTAAAGAAACTTTCTCCTCACCCCTCACCATACCACATCAAACATCATCAAACTCCTCATCTTCTTCATCAAATCATCCTCATCCCCTACATGTGTAGAAGTCATTCCACACCCACTCTTGTCATATTGCTCCCCTTGTTCTTGATTCTCTTGTAAGTTTAAAGCAATGACACAATGCTCAGGGTCATGAGGAGACTAACAAGCAGCACACCATGGGATATCTTCAGTCATATTTACTGAATTTCTATGCAAGGGATCAGGGATCCTTCCATCAGGTCTTTCCTACTTGGTTGGGAGAATGGGCCTGCCATCTTTCCATTGAGTGTTGTAAGGGTAATTTTGCATTCTTGGCTGTCTGCTAAAATTGTTTGGAGCTGACCTCTCCATAGTCACAGCCCTATTGTTTCCTTTCTCACTAGGCTTTAGACCTTCTAAAACCTTAAGGATTTGTTTCAGGTTGTCATCCTCTTTGTTTTTAGAGTCAGCAGACCTTCCCATTTCTTTCTTACTCTGCATTTGAGGCCTACAATCATCTCTTCTTCCTATCTTTCCTGATATTCTTCTATTTCTCTCTATGTTGATGGCCAATTTGTAAGCTTCCCCAAGATTTCTAGGGTTCTTGTCCCTCAAGAGGTATCCCATTTTTGCATCAAAAGCATTCAAGTATGTCACAAGACATACCCTGTCATCTAGTCTGATAACCTACAAGAGCCTATGCATAGCCTTCTGGAATCTTATATTAAATTCAAGGACCTCTTCATTCTGATTCTTCTTTATGTTATTGAATTCATTCAAGATAAAACCCTCATTAGTCTTATCACCATAGTGTTCCTTGAAACAATCCTTGAATTCATTCCATGACCCTATACTAGTATGGGGTAATCCTCTAAACCAATCCCTAGCATCTTCAATCAGGGATTGTACAAATAGCTTCATTATAACATCATCAGGCTCTACATTATAATCATCTATTACATCTATGAAATTTTTTAGATGTTCTTCAGATGTAATGACATTATTTCTAGTAAATTTAGGTAGCTTCTTTCTCATTTCATCAGGGATTGCATTGGGGTAACCAGGAATACCAAAGAAGACAAGTTGTTTGTACCTTTCATGAATAGGAGCTCCATGCAGTGGATCCATTCCCTGAGATGTAGATGTCCTTGTGTTTGAACCATCAGGAACTCTAGCGGCACCTAACACACCATTTGCTTGAGCTGCATTGTTACCCTAATTTCCATCTTGTCCTAAAAAGGAAGCAGCAACATTTGAAGGTCCTGAAGCATGCTTGAGAAAATCTATCTTCTTTCTGATTTTTGTAGTAGAAGCCTCCAACTCTTCTTTCTCTAGTTCTTTATCCAATATTTCTTTCTTCCTTCTAGCTATATCCAAATCTGAATCTAATCTTAGTGCTGGATCTGATGTCCTATCAATAATAACTTGTTCACTGATTTGAATCCCAACAGCCTTCTGTTTACCTTTATCTCTTGGTCTGGTTTCTTCACATATCTTTTGAACAATAGGCTATTCCTCTACTCTTTCAGGCTCTGGGACAAAATTAATTGCCTCCAAATCTAGTAACTACCTCTTTAGCTGATCAGCCCTTATCATGGCTTGTCTTACTTTATCTTCTTTGTCCTTTTCTCTTTGCTACCTAATGGCAAGCTGTTCTTGAACTTTTCTTTCTAGTTCATAGACCTCCTCAAAGATCTCTTTTGATTCAGGGAGTGTGGTATCTGACTCATCATCTTCCACTTGAAACTCTTCCTCATACTGGTTCAATCCCAAGTCATCAGCCTCTTCATATTCTAAATCATTTTCTTCTTGACTAGGCCTGGCTTGGGTTTCTTGTCTGGTATCTTTCTTATTTCTCCAAGCATGAGAAACACCTCTTCCCTTCTTTCCTCCCCTTGTCTAACTAGGCCTAGAAGTGCTTAGAATGCCTTCTTCCATTATATCTTTAGGATTCTCCTTTCTCTGAGACCTAGTAACTCTATAACTCATCTTGCAAAATAAAAACTGATTAGCACTACTTCAAAAATGTTTGAGTCACCACCCAAGTGTATTGGGAATATCACAATATAGTTTCTTCACTGTAGAAATACTCAAATGAGTTAGAGAGACAAGGGACAAGAACAACCCTATTTCTTCCAATGATGACCTACTGGTTAGGATGAACATGTATAACATTTCCCTAGTAGAGTCACCATCTTGTTGGTGTCCAAAATGATGCTTATGCTCTAACAGGCTGCCAGTATACCCTCAGATGGATTTTAGGAATGGTTAACTCCAAAATGTTATGAGGTCTTAGGGTGACTAGACCAACTATAGGGACAAGACTGCCCTCTTCTACTTCTGGCTCTACAAAACCAAGGTGGGTGCACCTAACCTAGTATAAAATATGCTTCATACACCAAGAACTAGGCTTGAATAACAGATAATAAGATAGTAAGAAAGTGCTAAGTGTTAACCACACAATCATTGACTCTCCATTACTATGGGTAGAACCACATACAACCAAATATTGAAAACTTTAAGGAATGGTTCTTAATTTATGCTTTTGAGATCATAACAACAACAATTAGTATTTGTTGATAATGAGATAATCATTTAGGCCAGTGCCTCATCCATTGGGCAAGATCTCCTAGAACATGAATGCTACACACACCAGACAATAGCTGAGATTCTAAACCATAAACACACCTACAATCCCCTTTACTACTTATGAGATATCCTTACATAAACAATTAGATAGATCTATGTCCCATCTAAAGCATCATTTCATCTAATCTTAGATTAGAACTTAAGAATGGATACATATACATAAAACAATATGCAGAGAACTAGAAAGTTCAGAACCTATCTAAGTTGACACAAAGGAGAGATAAGAGTCATGTACTTGTATTAAGTATGAAGAATCTTTAAGTATAAAAAATCACAGTAGAGGATTCAAGCTTGCAAATTACAGCTTAGACCTACAACTTTTTCTCTATCATTAACAGAATACCGAATGCAAAATTGTTACAATCTTGACTGGGTAGAAGACTCATAATCGAAAAAGTTTTAAAATCTAACTCCCAATAATTCAAAATGATCATAAAAATCCCTTTATACTAGGGTTACAATGCAAGCATAATGATCATTTCAAAATTCAAAATCCACCTAACCCCCCCCAAGAGTTAACATGGACAAGATAGGGACCAAGCTACAGCATGCAAGCTCAAATAGTCTGATTTCAATGGCCAACTAGCCCTGTACTGGTCCAAGTACCAAATTACCACTAAACCCTAAGAAATCTGGCCCAAAAGATCTCTTCAACATACATGAGGGTACTATTTTATTTACTCCCCCATGGCAAGGTATTCCTCTACAATGATCATGGCAGCCTGGACCACATCTGCAGCGTTAAACCAATCGCTTCTCACCAAACAGGGTCATTTCTACATTGAATTCCAGTACCTCTGTCGTTGCAAACCCTTCTACAAAATTTGAATTTGAAATCCAATGGTTAAGTCTTGGTGCCAACAGTGAATCAGCGGTCCTGATTCGATCGGAGATCGGCATTAAGTCCCGACCATTAGATCTCTTCATCTTTCCCAGGCTTTGAAATCTTAACTCATCAAGCACCTCGGGTCAACTTTCAGTGAGCTGGTGACAAGGTGAGATCCTAGTCATGGAATGAAATACTTAACTCTAGTTGATTTCAATGAACACATGACTACACGTGTTGAAATAGCACTTTAAGTCATCTGGCAAACTGGTGACAAAGGAACTTTCACCAATTTATGGAAAACACCCTACCTCTGCTAATGAACTTAGCGATCCCACGACCGTTGTTCGCCAAGTCGCTGAATGAATTGGGCAACCGCCAAATCATCTCATGAACCAGTGACAAGAAGGAATTTATCAGCACCACCAGACCCTTGTCTACTCCACCAAACCTCAGACCCCACCATTAACTTTGCAACCATGATGCCTGATGCCATCTGTCAACATGCCTTAGACTTGGGCCTGCCATATGCCACATGTCATGCTTCCACTCGCTGCAACCATCGAGTCACACCTACCATAGGACCCACCTTTACAGACCTTCGAAATCAAACGGCAGGTGCATGATCACAAGGGGTCTGACACATCCCATGAGATCATGTGCCAACCACTAGATCTACCATGCCATCCTTTCCACTGAATCACTCGAGCCCACTACAAACAAAACCCTCGGCATCTAATCAGACGGTGGGCACATGATCACAAGGGGAAAGAATATTCCTTGTGATCACACGTCGACTGTAGATTGAAATCATTAACATAAGCCCTGATGAGATTTCTGACTCACCATCACACGGACCAATCAGAAAATACCACATCACCACCCCTGACAGCGTGAAGACCCGGGTCCACCATTCCGTGATCACGTGACTACGGGGAACTAACCGCCAAACCAAGTCGCTAGATGCTAGCTGATAACCACCAAGAATGAAATGATCACACAGCTACACAGTCATTGAGTCATGAGATGCCAGCCACTTAAATACCAAAATCAAGAGATCAAAGATAATTGCTAGTCGCCAAGTCACCAAAAGAAAACTAACCACTAGGCAGCTGAAAACCATGAAGAACCGGGACCATGCAGACAGGTGGCAGTTGGTCACATGATCGCATGTCAGAAAATTTTGACATGTGGCCATGCGACAGCCAATCAAGAAAATCTTTTGAAGGCCCGGGCCCACCTGTCATCGCACTTGTGCACTTAAGGAATGCCGACAGACAGGGAACTGGGAGGTTGAAAACACATAAAGTTTTCAGCACCAAAAGACAAATGCATAAAGCAGGAAAGTAAAGGTCGAAAACAACATGGATTTTCAAAAACACTGTGGGTTTTCGACACTTAGGCAAATTTTGAAATTTTGTTTCCTTGCAGACCTAAGAATTTGAAAAACTTTCTGGATTTGGTGAATTAGGAGGTGCAATTTGAACTAGGGCTATGTGACACAGTGAAGAACATGGGGCCAAGAGACTTATCATGAAATTTGCAAGGAAGAGGCCATTTTCATAAGATTTTGCTATGACAGAAAAATGGCCTAACAGGGGGAATTATGTTTTTGGATGTGCGATAAAATCAATAAGTACAGGGGAAGAAATGATAATAGATTACCATTTAAATTTCATAGATAAAAACAAAGTTACTATCATGGGGGTGGTAAGTACTATATACCATTTAAACTAACCTCAAGTTTATGACTCTAATATACCATTTTTTTAATAAGTTTTTTTTGCTAAGTCTATTGCTTTCAATTCACTGAAGTTTTTTATTTTTAATCTTTTTCATAGGATGACATGGATCCCCCACATGATAGAGGCCACAGGGATGCTCCTCCCACCCATTCCTCAGCAACTATAAACCTTATTGTAATTGCACAAATTAGATAGTTGAAAAATGTTATATTATTATATTATTTTATTTAGGGTTTTGGAGTTATTCTAATATTTTTATTGATATTCCTATCACAAATTGATGTTCAAGATAGGGGAAAAGCACCTACAAAAATAGAGGAAATAGCTGTAGATATGGATGAGGATATCCCAGATATCCCTAACCTTGTAAATATGGTGAAGAAAAAACTTAAAAAAGTCAGTGCAAAAATTCTTGCCATTTTGGTCAATCCAAATCCAACTGAGGAGACACTGGTGAGGAAAGAAGAATTGATGTAGAAAGCACATTTTTTTGAAGTAAGGAGTAATGAATCTTTAGTTATAAAAAAAGTTCAATAAAGTTTTATATTTTACACTCTTTTATGTCATGAACTAAAATATGTATGTGTTCTTGTTACAGGATTTTTTGTTTGCTCAAGTACCTTGTCATGGACATTGTGGTGAGGCTAGTACTAGAAGAACTCTGGCCACCTCAGTAAAATAATCCTTCAGTTAACAAGTTACAAGGAATTTTTTCTTTAACATTCAAAAACTTCATTGGACTTACTGATTAGAAGTGTATGTTTTTCATTGGACTTATTGATATTGTAGTTATAGCTATAGGAAAAGGTACAGTTGCAACTAATTCAAAATTTCTATGAAAATATTCACTCAAACTTTATTGAAAGCTACTCTTACTTTTATTATTTCAGAATGTCTTTGCTAACAATGTATTGTTCAGGTCATCAAGGGCAGGCGACTCCTAGAAGGTCGACCGATGTCCATCCAAGATTGTCGAGTGAAATGTTAGCAACAACAGATATGCAAACATTGATGCCTTCATGGTCTATCCTTGGTAAATCTTTGTTTTTCTATATTTAGTTTTGTGTTAATTATGATTTGATAATTTGTACTTTAATCTTAGGTGCATCTCATAGTGGATTAATTTTGTGGAGTAGGAGATACATTGGTGGCTGCTATGTCAAATACAAATAAGAGTACCTGTATTGGTGATAATCCACCATCATTTCATGGATCTACCCATGTTTCTAGCACATGAGTTATGTAGATGTCATTGTTGATTGATGATAAAGAATTGATGTCTTTAAAATGTCTTAAGCTTCTAGGTACTTTAAAATTATTATTATTTATATTGTAATTTGTATTTACCTATTCAAAACAAGTTTTGGATTGATGATCCCATGAAATTTTTGCAAGAAATGATTCTTTTTATGAGATTTTGTATGACTTCACATTGAAGATATTCAGGCCCACCATACATACAAGGTGGAACATCATAAGTGAACTAACCCTATACCACTATTTTTATTTCATATCATTAATTGGTACAATATTTTTCCTTTCATCTAGGCCTTTTCTTTTAATATATTCAAGATACACAACTTTAGTTAATTTTTCTATCTAACAATTTTGTGTTTTTTCTTAAAAGGTGGAACCTACAAGAAAAAAAATTAAAAGATCAGCTCATAAAATATTTAGAGCAGGAGTTTGGTAGTAACATTTTTTAGGAGAAGAAAATTTTAGAAAAAGTTGCCAAACATCTTAAGACTGTGAGGGACTCATATAGAAGGAGTCTTGTCTAGAACCCAAAGTACAAGCATCCTCTCTTTATTTCAATGAGGCATTGGAATGCGTTCATTTTGGATGCAAAGGAGAAAGTGGATGCTCAAAGAGGAATTACACCATCAAATGAGAGAAGATATGTGATAGTATTAACTACTAGTAGAATATAATAATGCACTAATTAGTGATATTTATATCTATATCATCTAACATATTTTAAACTTTTCATAGGTTGCAGGACATATCAAAGGCAACAAAGGCCAGATTGAAAAAGATTGGGCAGCACAAACTTGGCTCTGGTGGATATTCGAAAATTCAAGCATGAATTGTAAGTAGCAGTAAATGAATTTTGGATCAAAATTATTTATAAATTGTAAATAAATTTGTTTAATCAAAAAATGCAGGGCTCATAATTTAATTTAGAGGCCATGACAGAACACAAAAAATTTCCTTCAAGGAAGGCTATCAAATCGTGGCTGAACGCCTATGCCAAGCTTCCACTGCCCCAACCCAAGAGTCTTCTGCATCGGTTGAATAGGTAAACATGCCAAATGAAAAATATTAGAAATTGATACTTGAGGAACAATCTATTTGATGTTAATTTTGAACATAAATTGACTATTTTTTTTAAAAAGAAAACAATGATAATAATGCGCATGAGATTGCAATGTAGCCTCATAATCCTAATGCAGAACCTACACCACATGATGAAGGCCTTGATGTGCATCACAGTGTCAATGGAGGTGTTCATTTTCTATTGAAAATTAATTATGTAATTATTAATAGAATTTAACATCTTAAATTGAAATTGGTGTAACCTTTTTGGTGTATATTTTAGAGCATACAGAACATCATGTTGAATGAGTGGAGGATGTTCAAAGTGATCACCATGTAGATGATGTGGCACATTCAGATAAAGAAAATCTATGTTTTGTTATTTTAAATTTATTTTTTGATTTATAGTTCTTTTAATTAATGAAATACTTGTAACACTAATATAAAATGGTGTGAATTTAACCCATGATGTAGTTGTTATTGCAGTGGACCCCCCTTTGGCACAACAACCTCCTATTCCTGAACACATGAGGAGGAGACATGTGTTGAGATTAGAACCAGTAGAGGAGGGGAATGATGAGGATATCGATGCTCTGCTTAGCCATCACCTTAGAAAAATGAGCAAGAAATAAAAAATAAATGATTGTAATTAACATTTTTTTCTAATGAAAGAACATTGTCTTAATGGATGTAATTTTGTACTAGTAAATGTTGATGAATGATGTGTTAATGAATTATTCATGAATGTTGTGTGTTAATGAATTTGATGTGTTAATGAATATTATGTGATTATAATGATTGAATATTATATTTCAAAAATGGATGAATGAATGTTATTAGATGTTAATGGGGAATTTAGAGTGATGTTAGGGGGGGGGGGAGGTGCCAAATGAGCTCCCACCTTCACATGGTTGGCCCTGTTAAGTAGAGAATATTAAACTATTCTCGAAACCAAGTGAAGCTCAAACTAAACCAATGACATAGATTCAATGGTCAAAAACACCTACTTCTTATTCCATATTATTTCTCATTCACTTACTTTAAGAAATATTTTACTTCTTAAACATGTTCATCAAATTAGATTTATAGATAAGAGAGTGAAAATTGCAAAGTAAAGCTTGGTAGAAAATCATAAATATACATCTAACACATAATAACATTTTTAAACAGTAGTTAGTTTTCCATAAAATAGAAAATCCCCTTTTATTGTGCTTTGAAGGATGCCCATATTGGTTTAGGATGTGAATAGTATTTTCCTGAAAGTTTCTAAATTGTTTTTTTAAAAGATCCATTTTATTTTATGCATTATCTTGTGATTGTGTAATTTCAAAAGGTCACACTACTTCAAGACATTTAATCAAATAGTTTTCTACCTTTCCCATGTTTCTACATTTTGCATACATTTATGAATGGCATTTTAGCTGAAATAGAGCTGACAAAATTCTCCAATGTCTTTCCTACCCAATTTTGTTTGAGGAATTCTTTCAAATAATTATAAATTTAATATGCCTGATCATTTCAAGAAGATTCCATCTTTCCATTAAACCTTCATACCATGTTCTCTATGAGGTATTATGTCACACAGTTCACATTCCTTTCTTTATGCTTCCACATTTTGTATACATGTCTACCAGAGCATTTCCATAAAAAAATATTTGAAAAAAATCTTCTATCCTTTTTCCTTTGAAGGATGTCCATTCTCTATTCCATAACTCCATTTTGGTATAAACAAGGAAGCTATTGCCAAATGTTGCAGCTTTACAGATCCTTGACTCTAAGGTCATTAAGAAGACTAGGAAAAATGAATATATCTAATACCTTGTATTTAAGTGGGTTGGACATCTTGTAGAAGAGGCAGTGTGGATGGAGAGGTAGAACTAAAGAAGCATGGCGCTTCATTGGTAGAACTTATCTCAAGAGGACTTGAGATCAATCCACCCTAGGAGTATGGTGTAGGAGCCCTTGCCAAGGAAAAAGACCAAGAAATTTGTAATAAGAGAACCATAGTTATTCTTAGATATATTTGGTTGGCCAATGTCCAAGGAGGATCAAGAGACCAAGGAGGATCAAGAGATCCCAAGTTTTGTAATAAGTCCTAAATTGTGAAACCTAGTGGCCTAGGATGGTTTATAGATTCTATGGCTCACTAAGGTTGATAGGACAATAGATGGGTATAATTTTATTAGGGATGGTTTAATTTATGTTATTAACATCAAAATATGTTAGATCCACCTTGGGTAGACCCTAGGAGTAATTCTGTCAAGTTTTGCACAACATTGCAAAATGTTGTCAACAACATTTATTGCAAAAGTTGCTAAATGACAACTACTTTTTGAAATGTTGTTATCCAACATCTAAAATCACCTCAAATGGTTTGATTGGATGGAAAAAAAAAAAAAATAGTATCAACAATCAATTCTAGGGGTTGTTGAGCAGATTTGTAGTGCAAATTCAAAAGATTGAATGCAGAAAACTGTATTTTTCATAGTTTTTGACTGGTAATTATCTTCCCTTGAGCCCGTGTGGATTGGAATGTGAAAAATAATTACATATGAAGATATATTAATGTTTTAAAATTAATTTACAACAATTTTGGAGTTCTAAGGTTGATAAATCGGGAAGAAATCTCTTGACAGTTACCTAGAGGCGAGATTTTGAAAAAAAACTAGATCTGTCAACTTCCTGCACTCATAGCTCTCGATTCAACCATGGGAAATTTTGAATCTAGGTTTAAATGAGAGGTATGAGAGTATAATTTCATTTGAAAGTTATTTTAGAATGAATGATGAATATTGCAGTGAGTTATGGTTAAAACCCTAGTCGAGCATCCCTATGTGACTGGTAGAGAGGATTGAAAAAGGTGATCAAACCCCATAACTTTTGATGGGCTATGATTTAGAATCTAAAATCTTGGATTTAGATTGAAATTTATTGCCTCTAAATTTCTCTACAATTGGATTGGAAAGGGATAAAGTATAAGGTGCACCTCCTACACAAAACCAACCATTAGGCCTCTTGGCCTTTGGAGGAGATTTGAGAACAGTGTGAGTTTGAAGAGGGTCAAGAGCCTATGTCTTTGGGAGATTACCTACCAAGTAATAGAACCAAGAAAAATTGATTGTCTTTATAATTCCTTTGGGAAACTTGGACAAAAAAATAAAAAATAGTGCCCAGAAATGACTGGTGAACAACCCTGTCAAACAGGACAATTTTGAGTTTTGGGTGTCATAGAGTCAAGTTGTATTGTTAGATGATTTGGGAGATGTCAATAGGGGTTAATTAACATGTGGGAAGGATCTGAAGGCCTAGGTAATATACTGGTATTGTCTTGTGTGATGAAGGCACACAAGATACATATGGGTGCATCTCCATTGGAGGAACAAAAAATAGTGAACAACTTAGTGAGGAGTTATGGGGACAAAATGTTGATGAGTTGGTGAATAGACCTCAAACACTTGAAGGTGTGGAGATTTTCTGGGGCTACACCTATCAAAGGGGAGTAGGAGGACTTGAAATTTCAAACAAATATTGTTGGGATGATCACATGTAATTATTTCAAACTTTTATTTACTACATTCTAAAGAGACTTGGATGATGTAGCTAGATTGTGGAACATTCATTGCTAGAAGTCAATAGCAGTATTAAAATTTGAAAAGGAGGGCATTAAAAAATACAGTTGTAAGAACATTCTTCTTGAAGGTTATGTAGCATGTCGATGACATTTTTGTCTTACAAAGGTGAGAAAATGTGTCCTGGGTAGTTGGTGACATTTCATTTTGGTTTTCTATGGATCCATAGCCAATTCAATTAGTCCTAGGTAGGTAGAAACTCTCCAAGGTTAAGGGGGTATAACTTTGAATTAAACCCTACTTAGGCATATGCATCACCAAGGGACCAAAATTTGATGTGAGTCATCCCTTGAATAAACTATATTTATCGGAGCCCATAAGGTAGAAAAAAATTATAAGGTAGAAAAAATTATTTATATTTATTGGAACTCATACCTAAAATAATTGGTAACCAAAGGCTGTAAGTTTATAATTATTTATTTCAAGTATTTAAATTAGTAAAATAGTAGTCCTTTGACTTTTATAAGAGACTTTGATTAAGAGGAAATTAAATTCAAGTGAATCCACACTGACTTATCATTTGCATATATAAAATGCCTATGAAATGTTTGTCATAGCGAATAGAGAAGTAAGATCTTATAGAATGACATGATGAATGAAGATTCACAAAATCAATATATATTAAATTTCTATTGTTGTTTTGCAAAGACTTTATGAGAAAACTTATATGCTCAACATCTACAAAGAAATTTAGACTTTATGAGAAAACTTAGATTTTGACCATACACAATCTGAAAAGGACTTCTACCTGTACTTATCTTTATAGAATCATTAAAGGAAAATTCAGCTTGTGGAAGAACATTATCCCACTTGTATCCATATTACTTTGTCAAACACTCAATTTTCTCATAAAGTCTTTGCAAAACAATAATATACTTTATGAAAAAACTTATATTCTCAACATCTACAAAGCAATAGAACATTCAATTTAGACTACAACTCATCCTAATCTTCTTCTTCAAATAGTATAGTTAAGTAGTTATCTAACTTTGATTTCTTTTCACCAAATGCAATATATGTTACTAACTTTTCTTAATTTTGCTAGATTTGCAGATTTTTCAGAAGCACAACTTCATAAGAACCAAGAATTTTGAATAATTTTGAAAACAACCCCTTGAAATAGTCAAGAACTACACCATACACCTATTGAAAACCTTTAAATAGTGTTCAAATAATTTTCTAGCAAAGTGTTCATGAACATTAAAACATATTATGAAAAATATGATATCGATTTTGTGCTTATGTTTTCTATTTATACTATAAAAACAACATTTTGCTAATTTTGTACATATGAAAAAAATGTTATTGATTTTGTATTTATGCACTCTTTATTTGTCATGCTGGCATTCAACTAAGATTTTGAAAGCATGAGTATGATTACCCTATACGAATAGAAGTCACCAATCTAGTATAGTGTCTAAGCACTACAACAAGCATAATATGGCACAATCTACCTTCCATTATACACAAAGCACTTATCAAAAACATGTTATTGATTTGGTACTTATACCTTCTATTTATATAATATTTTTTATGAATTCTTTATTTCTCATGCTTGGAGTCTGCTAAGATTTTGAACACATGGATATGATTATTGTTCATGAGTACAAGTATTCTCTAATTGTATCTATTGTCCTAGTAAACTATATAACGAACTACTTATTCCAGTGTATCCGATCATTTATTTTCTTAAAAAATGTACCTTCCACTTTTTGCAATAGGCAGGGACTCTTGCTCAAATAGAGCTCTTGTTTATTTATATATATATTTTTTAATTTATTAAAATCTTATTATTTAATATTATTTATTTTTAAATCTTATTTCAAAATAGGGATATCACACTAGGTTAATAGATGGGTAAACTCCAAATGGATTTCACCCTTTGGATGTGTGATGTAAAAAAATATTCAACATTCAAGTAAATTGCCAACTTTTACACATAGCTATGCTACTTGTATCTTGGTCATTGTAATTGCATGTTGGTCATTGTATTTTCTATCCATAATAATGATTGCTACCATAATAATGATTTCTAATATATGTATGCTCTTCTTATACTTGATAACTTTAATTGCATGGTTCATGGGTCTACGTTTTAACCGCACAGATAGTTTTCAGCTTCAACTGCAAGGGTCTCTTCTATGATGAATATTATGTGTAACAATGAAGTATTTTTTCTTTGGAATTGTTGAATCTAACATGATATTATCTTCAAGCATTTTGTACAGATATCATTTCAACATCTACTTCAAAAGAAGGGAGGTGATAGATCTGTATGGGAATATCCATTCGCTATAGCTGGTGTAAATATAGCATTCATGCTTATCCAAATATTAGATCTTCGATCTTGTGTGTATTCTTCTTGTTCAACTACATTTCCTTCATGTTGATATTTGAATAAGTAAGCATGAATGTCTCATCCATTTTGTGCATCGATTCCAAAGAGTCTATATCATTATATATTGATTCTAATTGATATGGTCCGAACTTGTTTTTCTAAAATGCTCTTTTTAGAATTGTATCTTCAAGACATTGCCATATCTATCTAGAGAGGTTATGACATTGTATTTGATTCTTCATTTTTGACAATTTTAGGAGCTCTGGATATTGAATGCTTTCCAATCCATCGCTTCCCGTGAATAAGGTATTCTATGTCATTAATAAGGTTATCTATATTTGACAACCTCATTGAATATACTAATTTTTCTCCAATCTTCATTTGTCTAATACCCTGTTCATTATATTTTTAGTAGTGTCAAGAAGAGTTTAATATATAGACAAAGACCGTACTCTTTAGAATCTTACTACAATAGATGAAGATGCCAAGGATGATGCAAAAGACTTGGTAATTGTTAGACTACCACGCAAGGTTAATGCAGATCATAACAAAAATATCCAAGATGGAATAAGAAAAGTGAGAAATCTGATGAGAACTGCAAATCTCACATTTTGAAGTGAAGTGGTACATATTTTTCTTCCAGGCATA
Source organism: Chamaecyparis obtusa (assembly GCA_027943335.1). Taxonomy (NCBI): domain Eukaryota; kingdom Viridiplantae; phylum Streptophyta; class Pinopsida; order Cupressales; family Cupressaceae; genus Chamaecyparis; species Chamaecyparis obtusa. The sequence continues at coordinate 826,426 of BSBK01001844.1, read as the reverse complement.
TTTAACCTTTGCTTTGAATTTTGAATATATGTTTGCAAGCTGAGCATATTTCTTGTGCATATATTTATCACTACATTAGACACAACCAACATTATCATTGTAAGCATATAATTGAATATCAAAGACAAATATCAGATCATTGTACCAAGATTATATTAAAACTTTACATATAATTTATGCCTCATCAGAAACAAAAACATATCATATAAATACATCAATTGTTTGCACAATTGATAAGGGATAGTTGCCATTGTATGTGCCATAGTTATATATATCAAATATTGCAATTACCATTATTCATTTACCATTACAGAACTGACATTATCATTATAAAATCATTGCAATTTACATTATAGGAATTTGGGGTAATAGTCCTAGCATTCAAAATACAAAAAAAAGGGACATTACCATTTTACTATAATATTTATGGCATAAGAACAAATGTTGAGCAAGTTATTAAAAAAAACAAATATCTTACAAATTAATTGATATATTTGAGAAATTAATCTAAATCTCTATTTTTGACCACCGTTGTTTGTATTCTTTGGTGTACGTCCCATTTATATCCCCTTCCTTTGAAGGGCTACCACCTTTGGACATACACAGTAATATATATATATATATTTTAAAATTGAACATGTTGTCAATTTTTCAACCAACAAAGACTGTACAGTTTGATGAGAATGCAATACTCTCGATGAAGATCTCGTCAATTTTTGGACTACACGATCTTAATTTTTGACATCAATGCTATAGTGTCAACGTTTTCATCGATTGATTTTTCGACCATATGTGGTCAAAAATGCAAAAAGATATGTTGGTTATTTATAACCAACTATATGATTATTTCGACCAACATTGGTCGAATGCGATGAAAGATATGTCGGGCATTCTTCACAATTGAAGTGATTATTTCGATGTCAGATTTGTTCAAAGTTTGAAAAATATAATGGTTGAATATTTGACAATAATTTTTTGTCGAATTAGCGACAAAGAAAGTTTGAAAATAATAATGGTCATTTGGTCGACCAATGTGCATCAAAAAATTGACTAATCCTCATTGAAAATTGGGCTAAAATTTACTAGTACTAGATTTTTGTTTAATATTTTATAGAAATAAGCTTCTTTGGTATAGTGGTAAAGATCAGTCAGTTTCTTATCATTTCCTAATTAAATTATTTGTCAAAAGAGAGTTGACTAAGAAAATGATAGGAACCTGGGATGAATTTTTGAAAATGGATGAAATAGAGCCTAGAATGGTCGGCCCTAGAGGCCAGGGTGTCGGAAGAAGGGAGAAAACAACCATGGGGGTTTGTAAGATAATTCAAAGAATAGAAACCATTCCTAAAGCTTCTTCCTCTAACCCTAAACCACCTAGGAAAATAGCTTGTGAAATTAGTACTTCTACTTCCAGTGGGAAGAAAAGAAAGGGAAAGAAAACTAATGTTATTCCTGAGACCCCACCTTCTATAAAAACTAGGTTTGCCTCTAGGAAAGAAAAATGTAAAACCCTGGAAATAGAAGAAGTAATTCCAGAATAGAAGCCCAACAATAAACATGATAGTGAAAAAGTTGATGAAACCTCATCCTTATATGAGGAAGGAACACTAGAAAAACCTCCTACAACAGCCATTAAAAAAGTATCTACCAACAGGAGGAAATGCAAGAATCCTCCATGCTCTTCCAAAATCCTTGCTAGGAGAAGTGCAAGGTTTTCCCCAAACATCATCATGGATGTTGAGCCTCCTGTTTCAACTATTAACATAGAATCCTCTAAATCCATGGAAAGACCCTCTTCTGAAACAATGGTTTAGGAAAATGCAGATAGTGACAAAATACAGATTTAGAGTGAAGATAGTGACACTGTTTCCCTTAATAGGAATTCAGAAGCAGAATTTAACTCTAATATTGACCATATCCTTATTGATAGTGATAGAGATTCTGAGGAGGTAGATGAATTTTTTGATGACTCTGTTAGACAGAGTAAACCTGATGATTCAGAAGGTTTACCTTCTGAAGAATTTCCTAAAATCAATAGAGATGTTATTGAAGAAGTGTTAGAATAGATTAATAAGGATAGGTTGGACACACTAGCTAGGGTAGCTGAATCCTACCAAGGGGAGAATGAAGTGAAAAATATTGTTGTGTGGAAAGGAAAGTCCTCCACATAGAAAAAGACAACAAAAAACCCTCATCTTACACCAGGATGGACTGACATTTTTAATCAGGAACCCATGCCACCACCAGACCTATCTACACCTTTAACTACAGGGTTGAATTTGTATTAGCAACTGCTATGGAAAGGACATAGTGGGAGTTAGGAAAAGAAAAATTGAAATGAACTATTGAAGAGAAAGCTCATTAATTGGAGAAAAAAATAGATCAAATTAAATTGTTGAAAAGAAGGGTTGTTCAGATCACTGAATTGATTCCAGAGGTTATGGCTTGCAGATCACTGTCACCGGTATATGCTCTATTTCTTAAGGAATAGTTTATTAATTTCAAGTTAACAAGAATTGTGGAAGGATTGAACCCCTCTGTCTCAACACCCCATGAATTTTATGATGTGTTTCAATCAGCTCCTATGTCTTTGAATAATTTTTTGTGTGAGTTGTATTTGCATAATTTTTTTGTGCCAAATGAAAGGAACTAGAATTCACTCCTCTATGTGAGAGATGTCCAATTGAGAGCAGTAATATCTTGGATACAAAATGAAATAAGTAGGGAACATCTATAGACACCTAAATTTGATTACAAAATTTAGTAATCATATTTAGTCTTCTCCTAGGACATCTTGTTAATTAAATATTAATTATTTAATTAATTTATATCATCCCCTAGTTAATTAATTTAATTAATTAACTATAGCCCAATTAATTATCAAAATGACAAACCTATAGTCTGATAATTAATTAAATCCCTATTCCTCTATTAATTTAAATGGATATTGTATACACTTAAAAATGGCTTCATTAATTAATTAAATATTTATTATTTAATTAATATTGACTTGATAAATTAATTAAATATTTATTATTTAATTAATAATTATTCTATTTATTAAATAAATTATTCAATTTATTTAGTAAATTCACTATAGTCTATTCCTCTATCCTAAGTCTTCTAATTAGTCTTATTAAAGTGATTTAATTAAATACACAATCACCTAAATATGATTAAGTTCCCTAGTCCACCTCATCTACGTAGTCACCCGACACATCACTTTGGCTAAAATAAATAATAATTATTAATTATTTATTAGTAATTATCCTCACCCACACATGTCCTATTCTTAAGGGCTATGTGGCCTCATAGGACTTGGTCTCATGACCACATGTCCTCTCTTAAACCAAGTCAAGAGACATGCCCTATTCCTAAGGGGCTTCTCAAGCCATCTCTAAGGGTCAAAGGTGACTCATAGGACACTTGTGCAAAGAGTCCTCATGAGGAATAGGTCTCTCCCTCTTTCTCTCTTGGGTCTTTATGAGACACTTGACATGTGTCTTTCCCTTCCACGTTGTTCTCCTCCATGTCAATGTGAGAGGAGCATCATCCCTATTCTCCCTCTCATATTCCAACTACATCCCCCTTTCTCTTAACTCCTTCAACCAAGTCAATCCTAGCCCTAAGATCTTCCACCTTTCATTCTCCACCGTAGGATTGTGCCACCTAGGCCTAGATCCTCCAAAAATCTATAAAAGGAGCTTAATTTCCCCTTTGTGAGCTAATAGGTATTTTTGTAATAGGCATTCAAGCAATCAAGTATCCAAGCATCCAAGAATCCATATTATCATCAAATCCATCTTGCATTCCATCCATTAGTTTCATAATCAAGCTTTAAGCTTCCTTGCATTCATCATCAAATCTCCACACTTTGGTAGCATCTTGGAAAAAGGCTTCATTTGGAAATCTGAGAGCTCAACATCTTCAAGAAATCAAGGCTAGGAAAGCAATGGAGACAAGCTATATGGTAGGTGAAGGTAAAATGTTATTTTAGCTTCATTTTGATTGTATTCTTCATTATAGTTTGCTAATTAGATAGATTTATTAATCTTAAAATAGTTAATTTATCATTTAGAATAGTATTCACCTAATTTTGCATACAGATACATTTATCTAAATAAATTAATTCATAATCCCCTTTTCCTCTCACTTGGAATTAAATAAAATATTTAATTCTAAAAATCATAATTCTCCTCCATTAGCTAATGATCCATGCTTAGATAATTTAATCCCCCACTCATTCTCTCTCCTCCCATCACATCTCCCTAATGCTCCACTTACCCTCTAATCCAAACCTAATCACCCCTTAAGCATGTGCACAATCATAATCCAAGATTAAGAAATGCTAACCCAACTCAAGGTCAACCCTTATGACAACACCTCCACATCCTCCAATGACAAATCAAAAGCCTCTTACATCTCTTACACACTTGTCCCCTCTCACACCTTCCAAATGTGACACATCCCTCAAGCATTTGACCTCTCCTCTCATCCTCCCTCATTGTGACACTTGTCACAATGCTATGCATTTGAGAAAGCACAATCCATGTGCTCTCCCTTGGATGCATCTCCACCATTGCTCACTCCCCCTTTTCCCTCTTAATCTTGACCATCCATTTCATGCATCTTTATATAAAAGAGAAGCTCTCCTCCTTCATTCTCATCCACCACTGAAGCAAATTTATTATGTCCATTTCTCTCTTGAAGCTTGAGCATAGCATTTGAGCACACATCCAATCTTTGGACAAATCTTCTACATCTTGGAGGTTTGCTTGAAGGTTTATATTACTTTTGAGTTTGTTTGCTTCTAATTTTGTAGGTCTATTCTTAAGTGTTATCTAGTTTTGTATTGTTGAATGCTTAGCTTGCTTTCCATTCCTTAACACTATATTTTTAGGTATTACATTTTTGGCATGCCTAGTGGGACCCACTTCAAGGGTCATTTTCTTCCTATTGTTCTTGTTTTTCCTTGAAAAAATAACCCAAATACTAAGTTTTCTTGTTGTTTGAGTGTGTTGCAAGGAGCTTTGTGGTATTTTGTAGGTTCAGGGCCGAAGAAGAACTATTTCCTAGCCATTCTTGCCATCAAATTTTACACAGCAACAACTTCTGAAAAATCGTTAGTTTTGTGGGAATGCTTGTATGAATGTAGGAACGTCTATTTCTCCATGGGAATGCTTGTATGGTCTCACGGGAATGCATTTCTACAGAAAAAAATTTTGTCTTCTATCTTTTTCTGCTCTTTGTCTGTATTCTGACAGTAGCCTAACTATACCCTTTTCACGGGATCGTATTCTCGCAATGCGGGAATGCACATTGACCAGGTGGGTTTGCCTGTGTACCATCTATAAGTCGTACGACATTCTCTATAGTTTTTATTTTTTTCCCTCATTACCACATTGTGAGATCATAGTTTGACCTTGTGGGAATGTTGTTTTTGACCTAACGAGATTGATAGTTAGGATCTTTAAGCTGTACAACCTTATATTTTCCTTAGTTTTTCTGCCTTCATTCCCATAATGTAGGATTGATAGTTGACTTATGGTAATGCGGTTTGACTTGCAGGAATGCAACCATAAGTATCGAGACTATGTTTCTATTTTCTTTTTGTCATTTCAATTTTTTCTGACAGTCTTGCGGGAACACTTGTACGGCTTTGCGGGAATGCTATTTTTCTGCTGTGGGATTGCAGGTGTTTGCAGGAATGCGGGTTAATATTTTAAAATAGAATTAACTCACTTTATTTTCGGTGCATTAAAAAGAATAGTGTATGCCAAACAACATCTCATCTTTTTGATTTGGGTTTAAAAATGAACAAAGGCTAAAATTGAACAAGGAAAACATCACACTTCTTTTGGTGTTTAAAAATTGATCAAACACAATCTTGAATGCTAAGAGGAGTAACACTTTCTTTGTTTTTGGCAAATCAAATCTCTATCTTTCAAGCATTTTCATTTACGTTTCAAACAAAGAACTTTGCATGCTAAACATGAGTGTTTGATGTTCTAGAATAGAAAACACTTAGTCTTAATAGGTTCAATTTGGAATGAATACTTCTTGGCATGTTTGAAGGAGTTTTCTTCAACACTTCCTTAGAGCTTTTCATTTTTTCATAAACCTTGTTAAAGTAAACAACGTGGAAGCAATCTGCTTGTATTTGTATCCTCTCCCCTTGCCTTCATGGATCTTGGGTGAAGAGAAAGATCAAGTTCAATTGATGACACTTCTAGCAAGGCCTATCTAGAGAGAAGTGCTTCCTCTTTAGAGAATGACCTCAAACTGGTAATTCCTTGGCCAGTATATAAATAAGGTGTTGAGAAAACTCTCACCTTATTCCTGTAAGCTCAAGTGAGGTGTGTTGATGGTAGCCCAAGGTAGGTGAATATCCCTATGATTTTGGCATGGTCAACTAGGCTCTTAAGTGAGTCACACATGTACAAACTGATTGGGGGGATGCCATAGACCTTACTAGAAGCCATTAAATCAAAAGCCTACTTGATCTATTCCTAAAAGTATCATAAAATTTGTGCAAGGACTGACCCAAGTGGTTTCCTAGGTCACTTGAAGATTACTCACCATATGTATTCCTCTTTTGTGATATAAATCTATGGGCAAAGGTTGTGATACTCGCCTGTCTTATAGGTAGGAACTGCTTGTATGTGTTCTCAAAAGTGATTTGACCCAGTGAAAAGATCTGTTTAGAATACACAATATCAGAGTTACAAAGTTCTTTTTCCAAGAGAGATCATCTTCCTATATCCTCCAAGATTGCTTTGTCTCTTGTGAGGACTGTTTGTCAAGACATTACCCTAAAAGTAAATTCAAGTTTGTTCAAAACCAAGCCAAGGTATACTTACTTCAATCATTTCCTAGCTTGATCCAATTCTGTGAACAGTTACTTTTGTTGACCTATGACCCAAATTGTGAAGCATAAGAAAGCTAAGTTACCCATCCCACATGCATACCAATAGAAGAAAGTTACAGAAAGAAAGCTTAAAGATTGTCATTATATTGTCACTACAACCCATGAAGAAGAAAAGTACCAAACTTGGTTGGATAACATACAATACAACACAAGGGTTAGGTAGTTTGCCTTTTAGATCCAAGTTGATCAGCGCTTTGTCAGATTAGAGAGTGAAGACTAGTTGGCACAATCTCCCCCTCTCAAGACTGTGAAAATTGTCACAACATCCCCCATCTTAGGTAATCCCATAGGTGCATTTTCATCATCCCCTCTTAAGAAGCATCATTATCCCAAGTCACCATCCTAGATCCATATCATATTCAAGAACTCACCTTGAGTTATCCTATCCTTATTACACAAATCAAAATATCAAAGCTTCACCCTTTTGACTAAGCATTGTCTAGGGTAGCTAGTACTTGCTTCTTTGGACCTCATCATCTCAATCTAGAGATCGGCCCACACTAGTAAGGATCCTATCATTCAAAGATCACAAGTCTATTCAAGGATGATAATCCATGCATTTTGATCCCCCCATTAGGAAAGGTAACCCATCTCGATCCTCTTCCAAGTAGCACATCACTAGGAATCCTACATTTAGATCATCACCTAGTTCATCTCAAAATCCAAATCCCCATCCTTAGCATCATTCTGATACATTTGGATTCTCCCTCATCTTAGGACATTGCATTTTCATGCTTGCTGTGACATGATCAAAGAAAAGTAAAGGGATGGACTCCAACCAGGCCACTACTTTGGTAGACCCAAATGATTCCACAGGTGAAATGGTGATGTATGACCCTCCAACAACAACAGTTCAGAACATATGGGAAGATATCAGTGAGACACCCACTACCAACTCCATGGAGGCTTTCATGTGCCTTCTAGGACATGCACAGATGGTAAGCACAATCATTTCCCAAAATTGCCTCACCATCTTGGCAAACTATATGTAGGAAGGTATTCCCATCCCACCTTAGTTACACTCTTTTGACCCCACAAACCCCTTTCACATCTCCACCAATGTTGATTCATTTGTCATCTAGAAAGTCCATGATCCAACCATGCAAGTATCCAGTATAGCATTACCCATCCAACATCTCTTGCAGCTTGGTACAATGATCCCCGCAAGCACACCACTTTCCATTATGGGCCCACCACCCCCTGCTTCCTCATAGATATCCACTCAAGTGCAAGCATTCACCCAAGCATCTATTCAAGAAACATCACCTCCCACTATGTCAACACCTCTTTCACAAGTAGTTGCACAAACCACCCCACCTACATCCACCCCACAATCTCAATCCACGTAAGTACCTCTCACATTTGCTACTAGCACATAGACCCAACAAGTCACCTTCACAATAGGAATGCCACACATGCCATCCCACAATCCTCCACCTGCACCAAAAACTCCCATACCAGCCCCCACATTTTTGGCTAAATCTACATCGTAATCCCTACCAGGAATCGGTGCTACATGGGCCCTCAGCCAAGCACAAATGAATGCCATGGGCATACCTACACATGGCCAACTTTACTAAAAAGCCCCTCAATAACAAAACATCCCACACATAGTACATCAATCAACCCCATCATCATTTGCTGCACCTCCACCTGCATTTACCAACTATTTTTCTATGCCATCCATCACTCAATAAACCAACCCTCCATAATCATAGCAACTCGGTGCTACCCATCCCACTAACTCCCATATGAAACCTCCCATAGTACACACCCAAGCCACCATTCCCACTCTCAGCAATGTGAGTATGCACCCATCATATATTGGTCAAGTGCATCACCAAACCCAACCATAAACATTCTATCAAACTCCTCCACAACAGCAATACTTCCTGACTCCGCAAGCCAATCCCCTCATCCTGCAACAACAAGCCTTGCTGCAACATGCACCCACCTTACACCAACAATACATGGCTCAACAAGCTAGCCAAGTCCCCTTCTAGATGGCCTTTTCAGCAAGGAAATACCTATTCCCTTGCTCACCATATCCTCCATTTTCACCCATGCCATCCAATCCATTCTCAATGGGAGTGCCCACTCCAGCACCTGCCAAGTCAGAATGAGAAGAAATGAGAAATGCCATCAAAGAGATTAAGATTGGTACTGAGACTAAGACATTCAAGTTCAAAGAAGTTTGTCTATATCTGTTCAATAGATCGATTACAATGATCCCCTTCCCTAACTATTTTGAAACACCAAAGTTTGACAAGTATCGAGGGAAGGGTGACCTAGTCAACCATGTTAAGGAGTTCTACATGGCATGCCAGGAGGTGGAATTTAATGACATATTCCTCATGTGACTATTTCCCAAGAGTTTGGGAGGGCCTGCCCTTGAATGGTTCTATAAAATATTGTATGGGTCTATTTCCACATTTTCAGAGCTTTCAAAAAAATTTGTAGCCCAATATGCACACAACATTGAGAATGAGCTCACCTTATTGGACTTGTGCAATACCAAGCAAAAGGGGGGTGAAACTCTGGCCAACTACTTACAATGATGGCAAAATCTCACCATGAGATTGTCATACCAACCACCATAAAAACACCTTGCCAAGATATTCATTGATAATCTACATCCAAAGTTATCCCATTCTATGAAGATGAACTACATTCAGACCTACCAAGACATTAAAGGGAAAGGCATGGATATTGAGCAAGCTCTTTTGGACGATGGTAGCATCAAACACTATAAGGAAAGCTCTCAGGATAGACCAAACAATGACCATTCTTGATATTGGAACAAGAATAAGAATGTGGTCACTGATAGAGCCACAGACACTAGGAATGTCCAAGTTGTGGTTGTAGGTCCTAATCCCCCTCCTCTAGCATATCAACAAAAAACACTCATATATCAGCAACTAGCACCTGTGTACCAATAGAAAGCACCTACCTACCAACAACCACCCTATCAACCTCCTATGAATCAAATGAATGCTATATCTATTACTCAAGGCTGAAATAAGCCCCATGTTTAGAATGACCCAAAGTGCACATTTACACCACTTGGAGAACCCTTGGATGCTATCTTTCACAAGATGGTGAGTGCCAACCTAGTTGTGTATCCACAAACCCAACCCTTTGATGATTAGACACCCAAGACAGTCTGGTACAAGGACAATGAGTACTGTGAATATCACTGTGTTAAGGGACATGCTACCGCTAAATGCATGAAGCTCAAGAACTATGTCCAGGACCTTATAGACAAAAAGGAGACCACAGTCAATGCTCCTCCCCAAGCATCACCCAATGCCAACCTGCAAATCTACTAAAATGTGTTTCCTAAACACAATGCCAAAAAAACTTAATTTAATGCTAATCCTCGCATAGACCAAGATAAGGGTAAACAAGGTGACCATGGTGATGGGAAAGATTATACCACTACCTACATCAACTACGATAAATTTGATGGTTGTATCTCCCAGGTGGAGCCTACTATGAATGTGATCCATGTCTGAGGTGCTGACAATCAATGTGCTATTACTACTCATAGAAGCTAGATATCTATTGCCGGTGCTAGTACTACAATCATCCCTAGTGCACAATACAATCTCTTGGAACACCTTAGGAACACCCCTGCAAAAATCTCCATCCTTGATCTCCTTCACACATCACCCCTCCATCAAGAAGTCCTTAATAAAGCCCTCCAAGAGGCCTACATCCCTGTAGACATCAATACAATCCAATTCAAGAACATTGTGGGGCACCTATCCACACCGTCCACCCTCTCTTTCTAGCCATCTAACATGCCAACTGTTGAGCCAAATCATAATATCCCACTCTACATCACTATCATGATAAATGACTTTTCATCAAATGGGTCATGATAGATAATGGTTTTGCCCTAAATATTTGTACATTAAAGTTTGTTCAGAAAATTGGCCTCACAAAAGAAGACATCTCCCATGAGGTAATCACCATCAAGGCCTATGATAATCTAGAATGTACCTCCAAAGGTATTATTTTGTTACCAATCAAGATTGGTCCTGTCACTCAGGACACGATATGCCACATTGTTGATCTTGACCTCCCTTACAACATCCTCCTAGGTCATCCATGGATCCACTCCATTTGAGTGGTCCCTTCCACCTATCATTAGTGCATCAAGTTCCCATACCAAGGCACTAAGATCACCATCCATGCAGATCCCCAACCTTTCAAATACTACCATGTGATCAAAGCCTCATTTCCCCACTCCATTCACTATCTCAGAATTCACATTGGCACATCTGTCACCAGCTCTTCCCGATCCCATTATGATCTAGAAAAAATCCTCACCTCCACCCTTTCCTCTGTCAAGATCAACAATAAAGGCTGTAAAGAATATAGTCTCACTGATGCTTTTGTAGTAGGGGCTCTTCCCCTAGATCCGCACACACAAGGATGACCCTCCCACCAAACCAAGGCTCCTCAGGAGGGTCCTAAAATAAAGACCATGGGAACATCTTCTTTTGTTTCCAATGGAATCCTAAATGGTCAAGAGTTGGCCCCAAATATCAACCAATGGCTGTATAAAGATCCTTCACCTCCAGATACTAAGGTCCTTGGATACTTTAAGGATAAATATCCCATACCACACAAATGGGCAACTAAACAATGGGATTATCAAGGAGGTGGTCTTGGACCCAATGAAGATGGAATGAAAGACCCCATGGAGGCCTCTAAAAATATAGAGACTTGAGGCCTTGGCTTTGATCCCCCTTGCTTGCACATACAAGGACCCGATGCTGTAATTGGGGACACCAATTCGCCCAACATAACCTTTTTGAGAATCCAAGACAAACTCATGGAAGTCAAAGACATTCGAGAAGAGGAAGAAAAATGGTCCTACGATGATATCTTTGATGATGAAACCTTCCTAGAAAATTTTTTCCTTCGCCAACTTGCCATCAACCTCATTGACCTCCCCCTCATTCATCTCAACCTCATAGATTGGGACCAAACAAGCATAGTACATATCAATGAGTTCCAAAGTGAGGAAGCACTCCTAAGATTCATGGGTGCAATAGATCCACAATCAGAATGGGGGTAGGAATCGATCAAAGTCTATCATCTCAACCCAAAGGGATACTTTGGGGAAGAGGAAGTCTCTAGCCACAAAAATAAAAACAAAAAAGAAAATAAAGAATCCTCATGTGAAAACCCTCTAGGGTACATCCTGATTCAAAAATACTAAAAATAAAGGGTGTATACTATAGTGAAAACCTCTTTGAGGCACTGGAGGATGGAGACTTGCCTCTTCCTCCTATCCAGGATTACCAGTTAGAAAAATCATCCATATTCATTGAAGAGACCAAGCTGATCAATCTAGGAACAGAGGAAATCCCTCAGACACATACATCATAGCAGCTCTAAGAGAAGCAGAAGAGATGACCCTGGAAGCCCTCCTTGGGGAATCAATAGGAAATTTTGCATAGTCATATGCCGATATGCCTGGACTTGACCCTAATCTCATTCTCCATCATCTGGGAGTAAATCCTGATGCCAAACCAGTCAAGCAAAAGTTAAGGAGAATGCATCCAAAAGTAGCAATTCTAGTTAAAGCAGAACTTGAGAAGCTCCTCTAGGCTAAGATCATCAGAGCCATTGATTATTCAGACTGGATCTCTAACATGGTACCCATTGTCAAAACCTTAAGCGACATAAGAATTTGTACTAAATTTCAAGATCTTAACAAGGTATGTCTGAAAGATGATTTTCCACTGCCCAATATAGACATGATTGTAGACCTCACTGCTGGACATGAGATGTTTTCACTGATGGATGGCTTCTCAGGGTATAATTAGATCAGAATCATAGAAGAAAACCAGCATAGAACTACTTTTGCCACACCATGGGGCACATTTTGTTATAACATGATGTCATTTGGGCTCAAGAATGCAGGAACTACCTATCAAAGAGTGATGACTGCAATTTTTCATGACATGATTCATAAGATCCTTGAAGACTATGTAGATGACATTCTAGTAAAATCCAGAACACAACGCGAACACCTTGATGTCCTCAAAGATGTGTTCGACTGCCTATACAAGTATGGCTTGAAATTAAATCCAAAGAAATGTGTATTTGGTGTGACATCTAAAAAACTTCTGGCATTCATTGTGTCCAGGCATGGCATAGAGCTTGATCCCAGAAAGGTGAAAGCCATCATAGAAATGCCTACTCCCAGAATGCTTAGGCAATTAAGGAGCCTACAAGGAAAGCTACAATCAGTTCAATGATTCATCTCCCAACTAGTAGATAAATGCCAGCCATTCATGCACCTGTTGAGAAAAGATACCTCCTTCAAGTGGGACCCTATCTGTCAGTTCAACTTTGAAAAACTCAAGGAATATTTGGAAAACACACCTATTCTTATTCCACCAATGCCAAGAAGGCCCCTCATTTTGTACATATCTACAACTACTACAACGCTAGGGGCACTCTTAGCCCAGCTTGATGATGATGGAAAAGAGAGGGTTGTTTACTACATCAATCACACACTAGTTGGCTATGAGCTGAACTATTCTCCAATGGAAAAAGCCTGCTTGGCAATGGTTTTTTCCACTCAAAAACTCTACCACTACATGCTCTTTCATATAGTAATGCTAATCTCCAAGGTCAACCCACTCAAATACCTTCTCTCAAAGGCCACACTTACAGGGCAAATGGCGAAATGGGTAATGCTTCTTAGTGAATTCAACATCTAGTACATTGACCAAAAAGCCATCAAGGGAGAAGTTATTGCTAATTATCTTGCATAAGCTCCCTTAGTTGACGCATACCCTCTAGAAATGGAATTCCTAGATGAGCATCTTTGTATGGTTGAAGAACAACCCCCTCAAGGAGACTACATCCCCAAATCCTTCAAGCTAGGATTCATGTACACAAACAACATTTTAGAATATGAAGCCCTTGTGGTAGGTCTCAAAATTTCCATCCACTAGAATATCATAGAACAAAAAGCCTTCAGAGATTCCCAATTGATCATCAAGTAGGTCCTCAATGAATATCAAACAAAGGACGACAAGCTATTACCCTACAAAGAGCTTGTAGATAAACTCAAAGAACATTTTGTCAGCATATAGTTCACACAAGTACCAAGACTTCAAAATAAGGTAGTAGATGATATGGCCACCATTGACTCACTATTGGAAATCCCCTATGATGCTATGCAATATGAGTTTCTAGTCGAACAGCTACACACACCCGCTTACAAGAACGCTAACACTAATATGGTATGCATCTTGGTTGGTCCCCAATCCCCATGGTACCATGAAATTCATGCTTATCTAAAGAATGGTATCATATCTCCTCACCTCACAAACACCCAACACCAGAACCTTATTTGCAAAGCATCCCACTACACTCTTGTAGCCAACACCCTATATCGTTGTGGGTATCATAATGTCCTCTCCCTATGTTTAGACTTGAACGAGGCCATCATGGCTTTACATGAGGTTCACACTAGTATTTGTGATGCTCACATAAGTAGTATCATCCTTGCAAAGTAGCTACTTAGATCTGGGTATTATTGGCTGACCATGGAGCATGACGCCTGCAAATTCGTAAAGAAGTGCCTACAGTGCCAATAGCATGCCAATTTGATCCATGCACTAGCGCAGGACTTATAGTCCATTGCACCTTTGTGGCCCTTCTCATGTTGGGGTTTTGACCTTGTTGCATTATCCACCCTCATTCTTCTGACTGACACAAGTATATCATTATAGCCACATAATACTTTACAAAGTGGGTAGAAGCAATTCTGCTCAACTTAACTACTAGTGTCCAGATCTCCAAATTCATCCTCTACCACATCATTTTCCATTTCAGCATTCCCTCCACCATCTTCACATATCACGACTCTCCATTTGAAAAATAGCATGTCTCAAAGCTTTGTGACCGATTCCACATCCACTGATGCTTTTCTAGCCCTTATTTCCCATAAGGAAATGGCCAAGCTGAGGCAACTAACAAAACCATCCTAAAAATCCTCCAGAAAGTTTTCAATGATTCTGGTCATGACTAGCATTTTCAAATCAATCCTACCCTTTGGGCCTATCACACCTCATTTTTTACCCCCACAAGCACCACCCCATACTCCCTGGTATATGGTGTTGAAGCCATTCTACCAATCGAGGTTGAAATCCCTTCACTGTGCATATCCATGAAAGACTACATCACAGATGAAGACTATCACATGGTGCACCTAATCCAACTGGACTTGCTAGATGAAAAGAGGCAACAGGCCTATGATTACCTAATCATGTACCAAAATCATCTCAAGTAGAGCTTCAATAAAAAGGTACACCCTCGACACTTCCAAGTGGGAGACCTAGTCCTGAAAGAGAACCAGAAAGTACAAGAAAATAGTGAAAAGGAAGGGGAGTTCAAGCCCACCTGGTTAGGTCCCTACATCATGATAGCTTGCTTTGGTTTTGGAGCTTATCAATTGTCTACACCTGAAGGGGAACCTCTTCATGATCCTATTAATATCATACATCTAAAAAGGTTCTATGCTTGAACCATGAAATATGATCCTGAGAAAAATCCTAAAAATCAAATATGATCCTGAAAAAATACTTAAAAAAAAAATAGAAAAAGTCCTAAAAAAAGTCATCATCATGATGAAAACTTGGTAAACAGGTGCCTTGATGAATCAAAAGAAATGAAAAAAAAAAGTAAAGAGAAAAATATCATCCAATGGCGAAAACTTGGCAATTGAAGCAACTTGGACAAGTATGTTGGTGAAAACTTGGTAAACAGGTGCCATACATAGTGGACCGTATCATTATCTATCAAACTCCCATCCCCTCCATTGAAATCCATTCACCACTTTTTCATTCTATTTCACCCATCCCTTGTTTCTAAGGTGTTTTTCCCATTGCACTAGCACATGCGATTCTCTATCCCACCATTTCTATAATGTTGTACATACTCACTGTATATAGTGTCTCCATCTTGTACGTATTGTTTGGTCTCTCCTAGAAGTATCTTTTGATCACAAAGCACATGACCCATAATGACCACATTACCAGCAATGTTTCTTAAACAAGTATCCTGCATCACTATGATTCTCTAAAGGTTGTTCATTTTCCCATCAATAGTTCCAAAAATGAAGTCAGTACCCATCAACCAGGTCCTTGTAGGATGCATCCTTCCTCCATGTCTGACCTAATCTCAACATCCATAGTTAGTTAATCTCTTTTGGCAAAGGACATCTTTTGGTCTTATTGCTTTGATTTCAATTTGCTTGTTTTATCTTTTCAGTTGATTTTGTGATCTCAGGTGACTACTCCCATTATAGCTACCATGATCATTTATGTCATGGTGTGTTGTGGCAGGAGGCATTATTTTGGGGCACGGTCTTTTACGATCTTTTGGTTTCTACCTGTGATTCAGTCGAACATGACCCTTGCATGTTTCACTTATGATCTTTTGGGTTACTTGGTGCACTTGGGAAATGTTGTTTGTTTGTGGGTTCCCTTGCATCATTTCCACCATGCATCCTTCGAGGTGCATGCGTAATGTTGGGGCAACCCTTGTGTGTCTTTTTCACGTTAATCCCATGCAATGCTAGTGACACAACCTCATGTTCTTAGTGTATCATCTTAAAATGGAAGCACTTTCATGTTAAGAGCATTTAGCCCTCCAAGTAAGTGGTTTGGGGTCATATTGGATGCCTTGAATTGATCTTTTCTTTGATCTAGCTTTCTCCCCGCTTTCCACTTCTTTTCTACTTCATCCTAAGTGAAATTAGGGATAGGATCTTAAGGATTCTCCTAAATTTCACTCTTCCATAGCTCTATTTTCTAGGTAGGATTTAGAAATGGATCCTCCTAGCCTTCATTTTAGTAGTCATAGGATTTTATGTCTATTCCTAACATTCTCTCCTATTCTGGCATTAATTCTAGGTTTCTAGGCATCCCTGGCACCTCCTAGTTTATTTTTGAGTCAACCTAAGAAAAAGGTCAATGTCTTAGGTCGACCCTGACTAGATTAGGGTCATTGTCAACTTTGACCCCTTTCTCCAAAATTCAAAATCTTTAATTTTCAGGCTTTGGGCTTTCGGGAAATTTATTTTCCCGCCTCCAGGTCAGCCATTTCGGGTTTTGGGATGGTAAATCCTTTAAATATAGATATATTTTCTAAAGGTGAGGACCTAATTGGAATTTAATTCTCTAAGGTGGTCCATCTAGAGGAGTGTTCCCTAGATCACTATAAAAGGAGGCCTTCCTCTCTCATTTTCACATCCATCATTCACATCTCAAGCACTCAAGCTCTCAAGGTGATCAAGCAAGCATTCATTCAAGCATTCAAATCTTCTTCTCCATCCAAGTTCTCCATTGAAGATCAAGGATTCAAGCATTCAAGCTATTGAAGGGATTTGGTTCAAGCATTCAAGATTCATCATTCAAACCCTAGATCTAGCCATTATGATGGTGTGATCTTCCTTCAAGATCCTTTGTTCATCTTCAACATTCATTCTTCTATCAAGGTGGATTCCAAGCATACAATCATGGAGGTTTGATTTACATTTATTGTTGTGTTCAAGCTTTCATATCAATATACTTGTTTAAATTTCAAATACAATTGCATATCTATAGAATTGCATAGCTTCATTGTTAGATCCTTTTCTACTACTTGCTAGCATTCTCCATTTCAATTTCAATATTAAGGTTGATTCCAAACTGGGGTTTGACCAAGGCAAACCCCCCATACAAAAAAAACCCCCATTTTCCTGTAGGTACAGGTGCAGAGTTTTGGATCTAAGTGTGAATTTGGATACCCTTTTCGGCAAACTTTTGGGATCTGTGAATAGAATTTGAATCAGAATTTAAATAAAGAATGCAGTATCTGACCTTTTATGAGGGCCAAACCTAAGCTGAGCTATCTTGAGGAAAGATTTCTAGGTTTTCTCTATCTCATCATTTCTAGTCCAAGACAGGTTTTAGATTTTCTAGAAAGTACACACAGACATCAGAATTTAACATTTTCCAGATCTGCCCTAATTCAAGGTTAGTACTTGCATTTCAATTATTTTAGATTTCAATCTTAATCCAACTATAGGGAAGTATAAGGTTTCTCTCTCTCTTTCATATTCTTCATATATTGATTCGATTGTGTATTAACCTTTTGGTTGATCAAATTGGATCTCTCCTTTGGGAATTTGGATTTAAGAGTGAATCTCACATGTCCCCCACACACATACACATATATAGGTGATTCCAAATTACATCTATTCACCTAGTAATTTTGGTTCATCCCTTTTGTTGCTATATCAAAATAAGTGCTCAAAACTACATGGTGGTGTTCCCTCGGAACATCCCATGCTCAAGCTTCATGAAACATCCTCCGCCCTATCAAAAAATTTGAACAAAGCTCCCATAAACCCTATCCAATATCAAAGCATCATCCCAAAAATAACAAACCTCCTCCAAGAGCTTCTCCCTCACATCTCCCTCACACCCCATTTTTCACCCATCTTCCCCCCCCCCCCATAAACACCTCGTCATAATGCAATCTTCCTCACCTCCCTAGCCTCATGTTCTTGACTTTTGGATGGTGATTGTGCAAATTTTCTCCCCACCCCCTCTCTCTCTCTTAGCAAGGGTGTAGTCAAGAAATGATATGTTATGCCATCCATCACACCTCATCCTCGATCTTCCGTCTACATTCACATGTTCTCATTCCCCTACCTAGCATGTGTGCATTTCATTTCCCACCCCTACCCTAGGTTTCACTATGTCATCTCATCCTACATTCATTCATTATCTTGCATTAATTAGATCCATTTCATATCATTTTCATCTTGCATTTTAACAGTTCATTTTAGGTTCCTATCATATCATTTATCATCTCCTTTCAATCTTGCATTGTTAGGGTGCATTTTAGATTCATTCACATCTCATTTTTTAGATTCATTTTAATCTTGCATTGTTAAGGTGCATTCATTTTAGAGTCATATCATCTGTCATATCATATCATTTTAATTTTATTTCAATCCTGCATTGTTAGAGTGCATTCATTTTAGCTTCACATCACATCTTCATTCATATCATTTTAATTTCATTTTAATCCTGCATTGCTAGAGTGCATTCATTTCATATTATTTTCATTTTAATCCTGCATTGTTAGAGTGCATTCATTTTAGCTTTGCATCAAATTTTCATTCATCTCATATTAGGTTCATTTTAAATCTTTCAATGTTAGGGTTCATTTTTAGATTCATTTCATTCATCTTATTTTAGGTTCATTTAATTATCTTGCCTTGTTGTTAAGTAGTTTTTTATCTTGTATTGTTAAAACATGTTACATATCCATAAACATATGCACCTCATCATAATATACATGCATCACATAGAAAAAGTATTTACATCACATCTTGTATCCACAAGTTGTCAGCACATACATCTCATCTCAACATCTCATAAAGCAAAACATATAGAAATCACATCACATCCTGCATCACACACATGTCAGTCTCATATCATATAGAAATCACATCACATCCCACATCACCCATGTTAGTACATCATATGCATCCATAGATTCATCCATAGCACATTATATCCTACCCAGTTCATCATATATATATCAAAAATCATCACAGCAAATAAGGTACATATCCCAACCCAAAAGCATAAATGAATAAATATATATCTAAGTCCATGATAATACCAATAGTACAGATATAAATATACAATTGGGACTATTCCCTCCATCAATAAAAGAATCATATGGTACATACTCAAAACTACAGCATATCACTACCTAGCTGCCTCTTCTGAGGGATGTTGCATGTCAAAATCTCCAGCTAAAGGATCTACCTCTTGTGATACCTATAAGATGGGTGGCCAGCTCACTGTACCCTATATCCCTATGCCCTGTATCTCTGTGCCCTATATATCTATACTGTGCACCTCCCTAAATATTAGGATAGCCCCTATGTCTATCTCCATCCATGTACCTATCTCTAATCACCCCACCTTCACCATTTGTATCAAACTGCCAACCAAGTGCTTCTGACTCTGTGAATGGCCTGACCAATGGCTCCTCTCCCCTGATCTGTGGCTCCCTCTAGACCCTATCCTCTTGCTCCCACTTGATCCTAAACCCATAAGTATTGGATGACTTGGATCCTTGTAATGTTGTGCTCACTCAGGTGGCATAGCTACATAATATAATCCCTGGTAGAACCCAATCTGCTCACCTAGTCTCACTAGCTACCGCTGAAGGTGAGATACCTCTCCCGACCGCTCATGGTATCCCCATGTAGTGGTATCCCTATCTCCTAGTAGTTAGTCTCTCTCTAATCTCAATCCATCCCTCTTCACCCGCAGACTATCTCTCTCTGCAATCAGGGCATCCCTCTCCCTCCTCAATTAATCCCTCTCCTGCTGGGTCATTAGGCCCTCCTATATAGACTACACTAAGCATGTAATTAGCCCATCTCTCTCTGACCTCAATCCATCTCTCCCCCCACTAGCCCATCCCTCTCTGCTCTTAGTGTATCCCACTCCACCTATACATCTCGAAGCATCTGCATAGTAGTATAGTGTGTGACTTTTAATTTGGCTAGGTGTGCTACTGCATCATTACCCCCACCCCTAAAAGATCTAGATCCTCTTGCTAGTGGTGGTCCTACTAGTTGTGGTGACCCTTTTGGTGGTCCCCCTATAGGTATCTATAGCCCATCCCCTCCCCCACCATCCACATCCATCCCATCTCTGTCTCCATCCCTGTCTCCTCCTCTCCCTTGATCTCCTCCTCTCCCTCCATCTCCTCTCCCTATAGTCACCACCCTACCTCTTAGCCCCCTCCTCCCCCGACCCCTATACATGGGTGCCACTCCCTCCCCATCAGGTAATCCTAACCTCCCCATAGCCCTAGGTGGCTAGAACTAGGTGACATATGCTAGTGTCCTAGTGAAATGGTGCCATAGCCTAGTACACAACCAAAAACCCTCCTCTATCCACTAGTGGACCAAAATCTGCTACTCTCTCCTAAGTAACCCACTAATACCATCTCTCACCATCTAGTCTATCCTGCATGAATCTGAAATGACATGATGTCATGTCCGGTCTATACTACCTACGATGTAGTCTCATCATCCTATGAGGTGTGTAGGCAATGCAGTGTATGGGAGCTCTCATACATCCTCAACCCATGGTGCATGTCCAAGGTATGGATGCCATGTGATCCCATCCCTAATCCCATCTAGTGTCTCCCACCAGAAATTAGTATCCCTAACCTCATGGTATGTAACCAACTCTCCCTAGCTATATGCCACCGGCTGATCTTCCTGCCTATCCACTTGTCCTAGAGGCTATAGCACTGCTATGTGCTCCCATGCCCATACGTATAATAGAGAGGCAAACCCAAAGCTCCTCCCCATCATCACTACTCTATGATAAATCTGGTGAAGGTCACAGTACATATCTACTAGCATCAATGTACCCCATGCTGCTGGTACCCCTGCATCAACAATCTGGCAGACGACTGGGATAAGAGCTAGTGTTACACTCTTTCCCCTAGTGTCTGGAGAAAGATATCCTGATACTAATCCTAACACATAATAATGGACCCATGGATCTATGGGTTCTTTTGCTACATGTTGTACTAAGGCCAACTGTCCCTATGACCAAATCAACTGCACCCCTGGCCCTAATAGTGGTGCCACTACTTGCTCTGGTGTGTATACACCTGCCACCACAGGTTTCCCTCGCACTAGAAACTAGAAGATGTGATACACATCCTCTAAAGTCACTGTCATCTCCCTAGTGGGAAAATGAAAAGTCCCTATCTCTGAGTGCCAACACTCATAGAGTGCTATCTCTAAAGCCATGAATGTCTGTTTGTGTGGCATCTATGCTAGATACTCCAAGCCCAGTGCATCCAGCCACCCCTAGTTCGCTACTGTGAACTACTCACCAATCACCAAGACCGTAGCATGCCTCTCTCGACTAGTCAACTGATCCACTGACCATTGCATCCAAGCCAAGTTAGCATATCAATTTCTTGGTCTAGTTAAACCTTATTTTCTTTTTCTTGCATTCCCGCAAAGAAATTTCTTCTTGCATTCCTACAAATTTTGTTCTCCCTGTGTTCCCGCAAGGAGCTTTTTCCTCGCATTCCCACAAGGGATCCCCTTCCCTCATTTCCCCACAGCAACATGAGAATGCATTCCCATGCCGCTTTCCTTTTTCCCTATCCCCTCATAGGAATACCATTTTTGGTACCCTACTACCCAAATCGTGAGAACGTGATCCCACAAGATGTTCTTGCAATATCGTGGTCCCGCAACCCCTTCAGGGATTTTTCATGATCCCATGAAAATTCCCTGACCCACTAGATTTTGGCCCCCCACGCATATTTTGTGGGAACACATTCTCATCTGGATAGGAGCATTCCCATGAACCATGCACTCTATGGGAATGCACTTTTCAAAACTTCCACAAGCAATAAATGCATCAAAAAAATTGATGAAAAGCTCAAATTTTTGATCCTACCTCTCAGTCAGGCGCTCTTGTTTGTCATACACATCTCACAATGTTCATCCTGTGTGTCGGTCACCCTTGCTGTGCCATCTTATCCTCTCTTATCAGAGCTCTGAAGTCATGATTTCTAAGCTCTAGGTGTGCAAATGAATTGATTTTGGCCCCTCTAGCCCTTATAAAGGCCTTTTCGAACCCCCATTTTCACTCCTGGATGCCTTGTTTCTTCCCTTCCTTTCCATCTTTCATTCCTCATGGCCTTTTTCACCTTTCTTTCCCTCATTCATGCACCTCCTTAGCCTAAAAACACCCTTCCTATCTTTCACCCCTTTTTTCCTTTCAAGCCGCTGCCTGGGCCCCTTTTTCTTTCCCCACCATCCTCTTGAGGGGGCATCATCCAGTCACACATCCTGACCCATAACTAGGGCAACTCTACTACCTAGTCCATTCTTTGTGTCGTCTCTTTTTTGTTAAAAAATATCTTCAAAGTAGTGTTATTTTAAAACTACATTGAAGAGGGGCAAAATGTAGACACATAAATTTGATTACATAATTTAGTAATCATATTTAGTCTTCTCCTAGGATATCTTGTTAATTAAATATTAATTATTTAATTAATTTATGTCATCCTCTAGTTAATTAATTTAATTAATTAACTATAACCCAATTAATTATCACAATGAAAAACCTATAGTCTGATAATTGTATGCACCCTAAAATGGTCACTTAGACTTTGGGCCCCATTCTTGCAATTTATCAAATCCCTAAATCAATATTTTCAAAAATCAATATTTTTAATTTAAATCAATTTCCTTGATCAAATCCTAATTCTATCATTTATTCGATTATATTTTATGGGCTAACCATTTTATCCCAAGTCCTATTTAATTAAAAGGAATTTCCTCCCCTTTTATTAAATAAAAAGCCCCCACCTTTCCTCTTATCCTAAGTTGCACAAATAAAGTATTATTCTTATTTTATAAAAAGAAGAAAGGGATTTTTGTCTCACATGGGGCACAAAAGTCAACACTTATTTTTGATTGGAGGAGACTTGTGCACCAGGATTGATCCTTCTTTCAAACTCCACCCTTGATCAAATTTTTTGCCTCTTAATCTCCATCGTCCATTGATTCTCATTTTCTATAAAAGAAGAGCTCTTTTCTCATTCTAGGATCCCAAATTTTTATGCTAATCTCATGCCACAGGTTTTCTTGGTGATTTTGGAGCTTTAGAGATCTTGTTTCATTCTAGTTTTCATTCTTGCATCATAGCTTCATGTTTATGCTTTCTTAGCTTAGATTTCCTTTCAAGTTCTAACTTAGCTCACATAGCTTAATTAGTAAGGATTTGTAATACTTTCATTTTTATAGCTTACTTGCATTCTTGCATCTTCATTTCTAGCATGGTTGCATTGCATTTCCATCTTGATTCTTGAGGATATTGTCATTCTTGCCCTTATCTCTTTGAATCTCCCATTGTGTGGTTTACTAGCAAGGTTATAGGCTTAATACCTCTAGCTGAGAGCATTCTTAATATCCTTGTGACTCCATGCCTAGGGAGCTCTAGGTCACTTTCTCTAGGTTTCCCATCCATGGATTCTCTTGGAAGTAATAATTTAGAGAAGTGCACATTTTGAGTGTACATTTTTGGTGCCCACCATGGGGCAGAACACTCTTGTTTTGTCCTTCTTTTCATGCATTTTCATCAATTTTTCATCAATATTTGCTTGTTGTTTTAGCTATTTTTCTATACTTTTTGACAAATTATCATATGACAGTCTTCCAGTATCGTGCAATACTTTATTATATACCTGTGTGATACTTTTCTAGTAAAAGTATCGTATGGCCTTATAGGTTTCTATCGTACAACCATATATAACTTCATCACCCAAACACTATGTGAAGTATCATCTAGGAAGAAAATATCTCACCACTATACTGTAAAGTATTGTACGATTCTTTTGGCAACTGAACTATCGCACTGGCCTGGCAATGATTGGTTTTGGCTATTTCTTTGCAAGATTTGATTTGTTTGATTTGGATTTCTGATTTATTGTAGCTACACAGAGCTTTACTTGTAGATTTTACTTGGTTTTGATGTGCTAACTATTGTGGGGCTAACAAATTGTGCTTGTAGGTGCTTCCATTGCTTGAATATTTTCCGAAAGAATGCATGTCAAAGCTCCAAATGCAAAAGGGCTACTAATTGTTTTTGCAGGGCTACCCAAAGCATAAAAACAATGAAGTGCTTGTTCATTGCTTTCATTTTTAAGTGCGGCATATAATAGTTGTTTCATTTATTAGGAACTTAATATCTTGTTGTAGGAATCTTTTGGTGGTAGGAGAGTATACTTTTCACCCTTTTGGTGAACCAGAAATCTTGACCCATCTTTGGATTTTGAAAGCAAGAGGGTAATTGAACTTTTCTTGGTGTGTTTGGGAAAGATTTTTGAGATAGGAGAGTATGCTCTTTACCCTTGTGGTGAATCAAAAATTTTGACCCTCAAAGGTTAATCCACTCTTTGTTTAGTTTAGAATCCTTTAGCGGGCCTTCTCTTGAGCAATCAAGAGGAACGGCCCAAGTGGGGACAAGCTTTTCACTAGCTATTCTGACCCACTATAAACTCAAGGCTATCAAGAACACAAAAGCTTGGTAGACGTAGTACTTTTCTTCACTTGATGTGAGTACTTGTAGGATTGTGATCATGAGGAAAATGTTGAGCAAGAATTCTTAAGGTACTCTTGTTGCCGTGAGGTATGTTACTTGCCGCAAGGTAAGGAGTCCCTTTGGGGAGTAAGAGGGGTATTGCGAATAGAACCCTTACTAAGAACCATAGATAGAAGCTACCCAATTTTTTCACTTAGCATCTTGGTGCAAGGATTGATCCTAGTGGACTAACTCGGATCACCCCAAGACAACTCACCATCTGTGTTCCTTTGGTTGTGTCATTGGCACTTCCATGACAAAGCCAACATCTATTGTGGGCAACCACTTTATGTGAGGTGATGGGACATCAAGTGTGGGTGAAGTTGTTAAGTATTGAGCCTTTGTCTTTTTAGGTTAGTAAAGTGATTGAAGTGTTCTCACTGTGATCTACCCATGCAAACATTCTCAAACATCAAACATCATGGTAGCATTCATAGGATTTTTCACTTTTGATATCATAATTGTTTGTCTTGGAAAGGTTTCTTTCACCCTTGTGCAAGTGTTTTATGACACATTTGATCACCTATTGTTTGCAAACCTATCTATTGTCTATTGTTACTGTATTCTTGTTAGTACCCTTATGCACTCCATTTTCTAAACTTTTAAAATGTGACTTTCCTCATATCAATCTTTGTTTGAAACTCTTTAAAGTCTGTTCAAAATGGTTCAAAATAGTTCATCGAATTCAAATGGTACAAGGAAGATCAAATACAGCCAGGTTCAGTGCAGAAGGTTTAGTGGTTCAGATTTTAAGATTGAAGGCCAAGTTCAATGGTTTGATTTGGTACAGTTAGCATAACTAGTTCAAATTGGTTTAAATGGCACAAACAAGCTCATAGACTCCACAAGGCTGAAATTTCAATGATATGAAGGTAAATTCAAAGTACAAGTTCAGATTCAAAGTTCAAATGTAATGGTTCAATAGTTCAAACCGGTTATTTGGTGAAATATTAACAATAGGCTTAATCAATTTTGCACCCAAGTTTGCCATCATGATGTTGAATATAAAGAATGAAAGAAATCCATATGAAGGCTTGTGTGGAAGAATGTATCCAAACAATGTAAATCAACTCAAATTGAAGTTTCATGTGCAAGAATTAGCATGAAGAATGTTTATAATTTTTAATGCAACCCGTAACCATGAATTGACTGTCTCAGAAAAATAGTCACAATGTGAGGAGCATATCTTTTTTCTCAACCATTGGATCATTCTTAGTTTTGGATATGTGTTGTGTAACCTAAGTATCTAACTTCTCACTAGACCAATTTCAAAACTAAAGTCCAGATTGTGAGATACAAGCAGAGAAATACAACAACTCCAAACTGCTAGTGATATTTTATGTCTGCCCAACAAAAAGAGTTTATTTTATTTTATTTTGGGTTGACGCATTTATATGCCACCTGCCCAAATATTATTTAAAATATTGAAGTATATCATTATAAACTTTACATAAATATTTTATGAAGATATCAAATTAAAGAAAGTAGGAATGTTATCAGAAAAGAAGGAATAAAGATAAATATGATAGGAGGATTTTCAAGAATCAGTTGTAAAACTAAAAAGAAGCCCATCATTGGGAAGGAAATAAATATGCTAGCACAAGATAGAAGAAAGGTTCCATTTTGATAGGGATTGGAAGCTCTTCTACGGGGGAATTTTTGCTATAGGAAGGGGTTTCTTTATGTTTTCTTTGGTAATGTAAGGGAAAGGATATCAGATGTTAAAAAAAGGATTTGTGAGAGGAGCAATAAGATCTTTGTTATCTTTTTGTCTTTTCAGAGAAGAGAGATATGTGTGTCAAAGCTTAGAATTTGTATACATATCTTTTGATCAAGATCAATCTTTGAATTATCTTGGTTCTCTTTAAAATGGATCTTGTCTCATTTAGTTGCACATCTATTTATCATTAGATCTTTGAATCTTGATTATTTATGTATTTCAAAGGAATGATAATCTTTTCTCTTACTTATTTTTGCTAGAAAGGAAAGAACACCAAGATAACTAAGAGGGGGGGGGGGTGAATCAGTTATCTGATAATTAAACCATTTATCATCATTAACTTCAATATCAACTTCAATAGTTTTAAACCATATAATTAATGTAGTAACCAACCATAGAAAGATAACCATACACAATGACACAATAACACAAGATATGCTAACTAGGGAACCTCTTGATCAAAGAGTAAACTCTGGTGGGAATGATGCCCACAAAATGATGCACTAATATGAAATTTCTTTGTTAGAGGATGGACCCTGTTAGGAGTCTTATGAAATACATTCAGTACATATGAATCTCTGTTAGGAGATTTTGAATCCCTATTAAAAGATTCTAACCTTGTTAGAAGTTATGGAAGACAGAAGGACCCGTTGCCCAAATAGTTTCAAAGAAAGATCTCTGAACTCATTGTCCAACAGATCTTAGGATTATTCAATAGAATAATATGAAATATGTTACCACCTTCACACTGTGCCAAAACCACACTCTCTGCAACACAAGATCACAAATTCAGATCTCTATACTTCGCAAGTCTTCCTTCATCACTGAATTAGCTCTTTTTTTCACTTCATGCATACATTCACATCACAAATTTCATAACTTCATACCAAAACTATTAAAATCCCTATATAACAAGTAAAACATTCCTTCCTTTATACCACACTCAAATAATTACAAATGAGTCGGCATGCAAATACAAAACAATAATTTCAACATGCTACATCAAAATTACATAAAACTGTCAGCTTCCAGATAAAATAACTTTCCAATCATGTGACCTCAAAGTTTTCTCTATGAACCACATCACCACCAATGAGTCTCAAATTTCCCTTTAACTGCATAGAATCAAATTCCATCCTGATTAGGAGATATCCTCCGATTACCAAAAACCATTACACAGGAATAGTACCAAAATACTGCTTCCACCAAAATGCTTATAAATTTCATGAATAAATGAATTTATTTTTATGCTCTTAACCATAGGCTAATAAAATATCAAAGAACATACGATCAACTATGCATAACTCAATCTACAATATAACATGTGTGCAAAACAAAACTATGCCTGCTTCTCTGCTAAACTCTAGAATATCACTATGTTGACATCAATGACAATCATAGTCATGAATGCAACAACCACTGCTATAGAATGACTGCCAAAGGCTTCAACATTCATTCCTAACAATCTCCCCCATTAGCATTGATGGAAACATAGATGAAAAACATCCAATGTTCCAAAAATCCAATCACTACTGCTGAACTGCACTTCTAATCATCATCAATCAAATCTTGCTTCATTATCCTATTCAATCTCTCAAAAAAATGTAGTTTCTCAATGTTTCCTCAATGTTTTTCATGATTCTCTCCCCCATTGACATCAATGACATAAATTCTATCACTATGTCAAACAATAGCTCAATGTCAAAAGACACTATTCAAAAAATACATTCACAAGAGTCCTCAATGACTCAGCTCAGATATACATAGTCCCCCATAGAGGAAGTACCAACATCCAATCTAGAAAATAGATAGGGTCATAAACCACTAGATGGATGCAACCAACTACATCATTACTCAAAAGCATATTTGGGCATAACCCCAAGCATACCTCTTAGATACTCAAATGTATCCTTAGGCAAAGGCTTAGTAAATATATCTGCTATTTGCTCTTTTGTGCTTATGTACTCTAGTTTGACTTCTTTTTCTACAACTTTCTCTCTTAAAACATGATACTTGATCTCTATATGCTTTGTTTTAGAATATAAAATAGGATTCTTAGACATACTAACTATACTTGTATTGTCACAATATATGACAATAGGCTCATCAAACTTGATTCCAATGTCCATCAACATCTGCTTCATCCAAATTATCTGATTACAATTATTTGCTACTGCTACATATTTTGCTTCTATTGTACTCTATGAGATACAATTCTACTTTTTGCTCAAGCAAGAAACTAATCTTCCTCCAAGAAAAAAGGCTCCACCACTGGTGCTTTTCTTGTCATCAACGCTACCTCCCCAATCAGCATTAGTATATGCACATAGGGTAAAATCATCAAATTTTTCATACCACAGTCCATAGTCCATTGTGCCTCTAAGATATCTCAATATCCTTTTTACTGTTGCATAATGTGACTCTCTAGCTTTAGCTTGAAATCTTGCTATGATTCCAACTGAATGTTGTATATCTAGTCTAGTGTGTGTCAAATACTGCAATCCACCAATCATAGATTTGTATTTCTTTTGCTCAACTTCTGGTGTCTCATCTTTACTAGATAGTTTATGTCCTGTAACCATAGGTGTTCCAACTAGTTTACAATTCTCTATACTAAATCTTTTCAACAAATCATTCAAGTACTTTGTTTGACTTATAAAGATACCATCTTTGTTTTGTGTTATTTGTAATCCCAAAAAGTATTTCATTTCTCCAATCATACTCATTTCAAATTCTATCTTCATTTCATCAGCAAACTTGTCACTAGCTTCATCTTCTCCTCCAAAAATAATGTCATCAACAAAAATAACCAAAACTAACAATCCATTCTCAATTTCTTTTATGTATAAGTTACTATCAGCTGTTCCTTTTGTAAATCCCAATTTTAACAAATACTTATCTAATCTAGCATACCAAGTTTTAGGTGCTTGCTTTAGTCCATACAATGCTTTCTTTAGTTTACATACCATGTCTCCTTCTCGAGTCAAAGGAAAACCTTCAGGTTGCTCAATGTAGACTTCTTCTTCTAATTCACCATTTAGAAATAATGACTTCACATCCATCTGATACACTTTGAATTTCTTAAATGCTGCATAAGCCAAAAATATTCTTACCGCTTCAAGTCTTGCCACAGGGGAAAAAGTCTCTTCATAGTCAATTCCTTCTTGCTATGAGTATCCCTTACATACCAATCTTTCTTTGTTTCTAATTACTTCTCCTTGTTCATTCATCTTGTTCCTAAATACCCATTTAGTTCAAATCACATTTTTGTCTTTAGGTCTAGGGACCAATTCCCATGTCTTGTTCTTTTCAATCTGATCCAATTCTTCTTTCATAGCTTTAATCCAATGTTCATCTTCACAAGCTTCATTAGTAGACTTAGGTTCAATTTGAGAAATCAAACATAAATGTACCTTCTTTCTAGTCATAACTCCTCTGTCCAAACTTCCAATTACTTGCTCAACAGGTTGATGTCTTGATATATACCTGTTAGGTGTCATAGTCACTGATATGTTCCTTCTTTCTACAATACCATTTTGTTCAGGTGTTCTAGGGGCTGATAACTGTCTCTTAATACCATTTACTTTACAAAAGGTCTTAAACTCTTTAGATGTAAATTCTCCACCTCTATCGGATCTCAAACATTTAATCTTTATTCCTGATTCATTCTCAACTTTATTCTTCATGACCTTAAACTTATCAAATGCTTCAAATTTTTCTTTCAAAAATGCAATCCACATCATTCTTGTGAAATCATCAACAAGAATCATAAAATACCTTTCTCCATAGAATCCTCTAGTCCTAGTAGGACCGCTCAAGTCTATATGAACAATCTCCAACTTCTCTATAGATGTGAACTTCTTGCTAGGAAATGAACTCCTTTTCTACTTAGCCATCACACATTCCTTGAAAATCATGTTAGTAGGCTTCATAATCTTAGGTAAGTCTCTTATTGTAAGTGTAGAACTTACTTTCACCATATTATCAAAGTTTATATGACAAAACCTTCTATGCCATAACCAACTGTCATCAATCTTAGTCATCAAGAATGTCATCTCAGTAAGGTTCAACTGAAATACATTACCTCTGGTTCTAGATCCAGTTCCAATTAGATTTCCATCTTTATCCTTAATCACACAAGTTTTCTTAGTAAACCAAACTTGATATCCTTTATCCACTAACTTTCCAACACTCAAAAGATTATGTTTCAATCCATCAACAAAGTAAACATCATCAGTATTAGTCTTTCCATCAAGAGTAATAGATCCTATACCTTTAATCAAACAAGGTGCATTGTTACCAACTCTAAAAAATCCTCCATCATAATTGTTAAACTTTATAAATTTTCCTTTATCACTAGTCATATGATGTGAAAAACCACTGTCTATAGTCCAATCGGCTTTCTTTTTAGCTTGGGAAACTAAGGCTTTTGCTTCTTTAATATCAGATTCAAAATTTTCTTCCTTAATTGCTACAAATCCTATGTCATCAAAGTTATCATTATCACTGTCACTCAAATGTCTTTCAATTCCTGCTTCAATTTCTTCATCATTTTCATAAAAACATTCTTTAGATCTGCTAGGCTTGAAATTGTTTCTATACTTCTTAACTGTCTTAGGACACTTAGATGCAAAATGACCATATTCTTGACATGTCCAACATTTAAAGATTTTCTTACCATCTAGTTCTCTTTTCACAAGCAAGGAAATACCTTCTTCAATCTTCTTATCTTCATCAAATTTGGATCTGCTACTACTGGCATAACCTCCATTCACACTTGTACTTATAGACAAAGTAGGTCTAATGCTAAGAGCACTAAATGTTGTCTCCACTCTAGGTAGTTCTCCTGATAATCTCAGATTCATCTCTACTGCTTCCAATCTTCCAAGAAGAGTCTCTCTTGAAAATTTTGGTGTACAAGGTATCACTTGTTCAATCTTTTGTGTAGTTTTCCTGAATACCAGTGTCAATGTTCTCAAAATCTTCCATATTACTTCATTCTCTACCTTTTCACCTCCACAAGACTTTACTCCTATAACAATTTCTAACATCCTACAAGTATAGCTTCTAACATATTCATCTTCCATCATTCTTATGTCTTCAAATGTACAAATCCAATTATGTAACCTAGCTTTCTTTTCATGTTCATCACCTTCAAAAGTAGAATGTAAAGCTTTCCAAATATCATGAGATTTAGTTAAACCTTTTACCTAACTGTATTCATTCTCTGAAAGTGCTGATAAAAGTGCTTCTCTTGCAAGTATGTTACACATAAATAAATCTACCTCATCTTTAGAAGTTTTTTCAATATTGTCTTCTTCAATTATAGTCCTTTCATTCTTTCTAATCAACCAATAACCTAGTCCTAAACACAAGAGATGTGTATTCATCTTTTCTTTCTAGCTGTCACAATTTACTCCATCAAACTTAGGGATTTCTTTCCTAAAATTTTCCATAGATCTCCTTAAGTTGTTAAACTTCTCTTTCAAGGACCTACTGCTCTGATACCAATTGTTAGAAAGGAAAGACCACCAAGATAACTGAGAGGGGGGGGGGGTGAATCATTTATCTGATAATTAAACCATTTATCATCATTAACTTCAATATCAACTTCAATAGCTTTAAACCATATAATTAATGTAGTAACCAACCATAGAAAGATAACCATACATAATGACACAATAACACAAGATATGTTAACTAGGGAACCTCTTGATCAAAGAGTAAACCCCGGTGAGAATGATGCCCACAAAATGATGCACTAATATGAAAGTTCCTTGTTAGAGGATGGACCCTATTAGGAGTCTTATGAAATACATTTAGTACATATGAATCTCTATTAGGAGATTTTGAATCCCTGTTAAAAGATTCTAACCCTATTAGAAGTTATGGAAGACAGAAGGACCCATTGCCCAAATAGTTTCAAGGCAAGATCTCTGAACTCACTGTCCAATAGATCTTAGGATTATTCAATAGAATAATATGAAATATGTTACCTCCTTCACACTGTGCCAAAACCACACTCTCTGCTACACAAGATCACAAATCCAGATCTCTGTACTTCACAAGTCTTCCTTCATCACTGAATTAGCTCTTTTCTTCCCTTCATGCATACATTCGCATCACAAATTTCATAACTTCATACCAAAACTATTAAAATCCCTATATAAAAAGTAAAAAATTCCTTCCTTTATACCACACTCAAATAATTACAAATGAGTTGGGATGCAAATACAAAATAATAATTTCAACACGCTACATCAAAATTACATAAAACTATCAGCTTCCAGATAAAATAACTTTCCAATCATGTGACCTCAAAGTTTGCACTATGAACCAAATCACCACCAATGAGTCTCAAACTTCCTATTAACTGTGTAGAATTAGATTCCATCCCGGTTAGGAGATATCCTCCGATTACCAAAAACTGCTACACAGAAATACTACCAGAATACTACTTCCACCAAAATGCTTATAACTTTCATGAATAAATGAATTTCTTTTTGTGCTCTTAACCATAGGATAATAAAATACCAAATAACATACCATCAACTATGCATAACTCAATCTACAATATAACATGTGCGCAAAACAAAACTGTGCTTGCTTCTTTGCTAAACTCCAGAATATCACTATGTTGACATCAATGACAATCATAGTCATGATTTCAACAACCACTTCTATAGATTGACTACCAAAGGCTTCAACATTCATTCCTAATATTTTTCTCCATAATGTAGGGTCTCAATAAGTGGACTTTGTGTCACTTATCTTTTGTTCTAAGTTGTTAGTTTCTTTTGCATCTATTTTGTGTTTACGGATAGATGTTTTTATCTCTTTTGTACTTTCAGGTTAAAAGCATTTATGTTTGTATTTATTGGAAATTCCTTGAAAATCACACACGGGGAGATTTATCTGATAAAATTTAGAGGAAGGTTATCAATTCAATGATAAACTATCCAACTATTAACCAAGATTGCATTTTCATTTGGGCATCAGGAGTTATTTCATTGTAAAGTGCAAATCTGTTCACTAACAATTTTGGACTGTGAAATTAAATTTATCAAACTAAAACATTGACCAATTGCCTTCGAAACTAAGATTTTCACACTCACTGGTCAAAAATTGTACGACACTAAAAACCATTGCACACTGGTCTAGGAATTATCGTGCAATTCTTCATTACTGCACAACTATCACATAGCCTGCTTGGAAAATAGCGCATTAACTACCTAGAAATTGTCACACTGCTTTGTGTGAAATATCACTTGAGAAAAATGTATCATACTATTAGCCTAGAAATTATCTCATAGATTCATTTTTTGCTGTGTCACTGGTCTATCATCTGAAGCTGATTTTAGTATTCCTTGGTTGATCGAGATTTTGGTAGGTCTCCTACCTTGTAGTTGGAAGCCTGTTTGTACCTTGGGTTCTTGTGTTTTGACCCCTTGAATTAGTATTCTTTGATTTCACAAGTGATCTTTCTTGAATCGATTAGTTAGAAGTCATCCTTGTTGAAAAAGTAAACCTTTAGATTCTTTGGTAACACACTTGGAGAGTCTTAGTAGTCTCTTGTCCAATTCACTTCCATCAAAAATCAATTTCAATTTCAAATATAAATTTGGGTAAATCCATCCTCTTGATCCATATGTGCTAGGGTACTTATCCTTTTGCAATTTTCTATCTTACGATCTCTTTTTGGACAATTGAACACTTTTACTATCCTAGTTTGGTATCAACATTTCATAGGGTCATCTTATCACCAAGGGTCTTTTCTTTCATGTCGGTTACAACAAGGTATCAAGTCAATCAAGGAAAAAAACCTTAGGTTGTCTTTGAGCAGTTACCCTTAGTCCAAACTTGTCAAAAGCGTAAGGGAAAAGAGCCCATCTTTGATCAATCTCCTAGGAGTGAGTCAGAAGCTTGGTTTGATCCTAAGAGCAATCCTAGTGAGTTGAGTACTTCCTTAGCACCTTCTCAATCAGATATGGACATGAGTTACACCTTGACTAGAAAGGAGAGAGAAGCAATGGATCAAAATGTTGATGACATATTTTAGAGACATAAGGACAACATGCTATTTGGTAATGAAAATCAACTAGAATCACCTCCTATCAACACCAGATATTTAGATGCCCATCAAAGAGATGAAAGGTATACAAGAGGAGCTCACCAAAAAAAATGGTCACAACACAAAGACCAAAACAATGAACCTTGTGATGCTCATGTGAATGCAACATTTACTAATGACTTGTTCAAACATTCAAGGCCCAACTCTCCACTCCAAAAAACCTCAAGATATGCGAGTGAAAGGTTCAAAAGAATCAAATGGAAAAAGAAAGCCTTTTTGGATGAACAAGCTGCTAAAGAAGAGAGGTTTAGACTCTTAGAGGTGGAGCAACAGGCCTTGTTAGAATTGGAGAGAAAATAATTTGAAGAAGAACAAGATAGGCCTTTAGCCCAAAAACTCAATGCCCAATTCAACAACAGGGGTATCAATAGTTGAAACAACTCTCCACCATCTACTCCCTTAGGAACCCCACAAAGTAGAAGGCATTCAAGGACCCCTTCAAGATCTCCTAGTCCTAGAGGATGAAGGACTTCAAAACATAGGAGACAAACACCTCCTAGGAACTCAAGACTACCCTCCCAATGAGCTCATCATGGCTCCCAACATGGAGGAAGTAGCTCAAGTTTTGATGCTCAAGACTTTATGAGGATGCAACAAGAACTTCTCTTCCAACAATATGTGGAGAGGTATCTAGATCAAAACAAGGATAAGTTCCTAGAAAGCTTGATCAACAAGGGTGCCAGAGTCCCTTACAACTTTGATGTGGATAGAAAAATCAAGAAACAAGGTCCATCCTAAGAAGAGGAGATCAAACAACTCAAGCATATGATGGAAAAAGTGTTGGCACCCAAGAGTTCCTTTTCACTTGACTCAATTTGTCCAAACCATTTTGACAAGAGTGTGAGTATGAAGGATTTTCCTAGAAAAGTGGAGATCCCCCAATATGACAAATATGATGGTAATGGGGATCCACATGACCATGTGCCCCAATTCTACATCATGAGCTTTGAATTCCACCAAGATGACTCCTATCTCATGAGGTTTTTTCCCAGGAGTCTAAAAGGTCAAGAAATGGAGTGGTTTACCAACATAACTCCCCCTATCAAGACTTTTAAAGAACTTGTGCTTAGATTCATCCAACATTTTTCCTACAATCTTTTGAGATCTGTCACTATGTTGGATCTATCTAAGTTGAAACAAAATCAAGGGGAGTCATTTTTTGTTTTCTTGCAAGATGGAGACGTCAATGTTCTTGATATTCTAGAACCATTCCTGAGAGTGAAAAGATCTACATCCTTATTAGCAACTTGTTCCCTGAGATGCAGTATGAGGTTAGGAAGATGTTCTTTGATTCCTTTGACACCATGGTCTAAACTGAATGCATAATTGAGGATGTTTTGAAAGAACAAGGAATTTTGACCAATAACAAAAACAACAACAATAGTGGTCAAAATAACAACAACAATGCTAATAAGGACAAAGGGAAAAACCAACATTGGAATAGGAATAAGCAAGTGGTTAATGATGGAGTGGTGGACTCTTCTCAACCTAAGGATCAAGGTGTTCTCCACTTATCAAGTGTTGTTCAAGCAATGAAGCTCAACACATCCAACCAACAAGAGCATAAACCAAGATACCAAGAGAAGCCTAAGAAAGAGAGGTGTTAATTCTCAAAGCTTGGTGATTCCTATGAGGATTTTTTCAAAACACTCATTGCCAAAAATCTTGCACATCCTCAAGATCCAGCAAAATACCATATTCCCGATGTTAAACTGCATTGGTGGGATGAGAAGGCTTTTTGCAAATTCCACAATGGTATTGGACATGACATCGAACATTGTTGGAAACTAAAGCATATTATCCAAGACCTAATTGAGAGTGGAAAGCTTAAGGTGGATGGCCTGAACACTAATGCTAATCAAAAAGCTTTCAAAGAGCCTTTGCCTAAATATGAGAAGGGGGAAACCTCTAAACCAAAGAGTGTTAAGGTTGAAATCAACTATACCTACACAATTATAGAAAATGTGGTCAATATGCTAGAAGTAGTGGAGGAAAATGTCAACATGATAGGGAACAAAGATCCTTATGGTTATGATGTGAGCTCTCCTCCTATATTTGATGAAGAACTTGTGATTGTGCTAAGGAGTCCTCACTCTCAAAGGTCATCTCAAGCTCTTAATGCTGTTACAAGAAGCCAAGGTCCTGTGGTCATTAGAGGTCCTAGTTCCAACCAGTCTAGTAAACCAAAGCAAGTGGCATCCAAGAATGTCACCACAAAATCAACAGTCAACCCTGAAATGAGCTATAATCTTGTTGACCAATTGCAGAGAACCCTGGCTCAAATCTCAATCTTTGAACTCTTGGAATTGTCCCCAAGACATAAAAGTGTCCTTGAGGATGCCTTGCACATATCAAATGTTCCTACCAACATAGATGTCGACCAATTCCAAAACATGGTCAATCACATTGCCAACCCACATTACCTAACCTTCTTAGAAGATGATGACAAAGCCTTGAGCCATCCACATAATCTTGCCCTTCACATTGAAGTCATGATTCATAAAACCTATGTCAGGCATGTGTTGATTGATGGGAGTGCTAGGCTCAATATTTGTTCTTTAAGTCTATTAAAAATGTTGGGTTTCTCAGAAGAAGTCATAGATGCTCGAAAGAAGATCACAATAAAAGCCTATGATGAGGTAGAAAGTAGTTCTAAGGGATTGGCTGTCCTTCCAGTCAAGATTGGTCCTATTGAAAAGGACATTTTGTTCCAAATTTTTGATCCTGGTCTTCTATCATACAACATTTTACTTGGTAGGCCATGGATCCATGAGATGCAAGCAGTGCCATCCACCTACCACCAATGTGTTAAGTTCCCTTATAATGGAGTAGAAATTTGTATACCTAGGGATAGCACCTTATCTATCAACTCCATTTTAGCAGGGACCCATGTTCCCCTCAACAGAGAAGCAGAGGATTTCAATGCGACTCTAGCAAAATGCAAAGATAAATTCAAATCAATAGACCTTGGTATGGGGGGGTATCAACTTGACTCCTTTGCAAAGATGCCAATTTCACCTAGGTCTTATGGTAGGACCTCACAAGAGATGAAACCCTCATCCTTAGCCATGACCTCATTTGACACATTTATTGAATCCTTAGTTCCTATCAATAATGAAAAAGAAGAGGTGGTTGTCAAAGACTGGATCTATAGAGAAGGAAAATACCTACACAATGAGAACTTCTCTCCCTCTCCTAAGGCTTATGGAAGAGGGTATACTCTGGTAAAAAATATGGGCTACCTAGGACATGGTCCTCTTAGTCACAAACTAGATGCTAGAGATGAACCTCTCAATCATGCTCTTTTTGGATGCAATTCTAAGAAGATGGATGGTCTAGGTTTTGAAAAGCATAAAAAGAAAACTACTCCTATCCTTGTTGTGATGGATAGTGATAATGAATCAAACTACATACCCAATTTGATGAATTAGTAGGACATGTGTGAAGATTGGGTCCATTCCACCAATCTCCTTTTGGGAGATTCAGATAATCCAGTTGCTCAGGAAAGCTCAGAATAGGAAGAGTCAGACATAGAAGATCCCATCAGAGATTGTCAATGTAAGAATATTGTTTGTTTGATGGAGAGAAATGTTACCCTTGATGATGTTAAAGCTTCCACATCAAGACGTCGCAAGCATGCATGGTGTAAGCACCCTAGTTGGGAGTCAGATATAGACTCACATGAGTATGAATGGGAGTCTCTCTTTGATTCTTCTACAGTTGGCATGGACATCAATGTTGTCCATACTTATAGTTCTCAACTTGAGGTAGCTAATGAGTCATGCGTAGGATTAGAGGATTGGAACCCACATGTTGCTTTAGTGGATGATTCTTTGATTGATAGGACTAATCCTAATTTGGGTAACTTAGAAGGATACTTGACAGACTCTAACTCTTTGATCACCATAGATGATCCCATCCATATTCATAGCCTCAAACTAGTCATTTATTTACCTCTTGCTAACCCCCATCTCATTGATTGGTCCCAACGATACCAAGAGCTTGAGCTCTTAACCTTCCAGAATGACTATGAGATAACCTACTACCTGAATGCAATTGACCCTGCAGTCTCTTCCACTAGTGAATTGGCTACAAGCATGATAGAACTAGATATCAAGTACCTTAGTCAAAAAATAAAAAGAAAAGAAAAAAAGAATAAGACTTCTGATGGTGAAAACCACTGTGTGGTGGTGTCAGAACCAAACATAGTAAAAATAAATGATGTATCCAAGGGTGAAAACCTCTCTGAGGTGCCTAAGGATGAGGTACTTGATCATCTCCCAAGTTACTTTCAAGATAGATCATCAGTGCTTGTTGAGCCCACAAAATTAGTTAACTTGGGTACATATGAAACTCCACAGATAGTGCACTTGGCTCAGTCCTTGTCACCTCTAGAAAAAGAAGCATACACCAAGTTCTTACAGAGGAAGAAAATTAATTTTCTTTGACTTACTCAGACATGCTAGGATTGGACACTAATCTCATTATGCATCACTTGTCCATAGCTCCAAGTGTGAAACCAGTCAAACAAAAACTGAGAAAAATGCATCCTCATATAGCTCTTCTAGTCAAAGTAGAATTAGAAAAACTCATCAGTGCAGGATTCATCAGAGCCATTGATTATGCTGAATGGATATTGAATATTGTACTAGTTTCAAAACATGATAAATCCATTCAAATCTACACAAACTTTAGATATCTTAATAGAGCTTGCCCAAAGGATGATTTTCCACTCCCAAATATAGACATGATAGTGGACATGACTATGGGTTATGAGATATATTCCTTGATGGATGGTTTTTCTGGGTATAATCAAATCAAGATAGCTCCTAAAGATCAGGAAAAGATTGCATTCACTTGCACATGGGCTACCTATTACTAAAATGTTATGCCATTTGGATTAAAAAATGCAGGAGCTACATACCAAAGAGCTATGACAACAATATTTCATGACATGATGCACAAAAATATGGAAGATTATGTGGATGAAACCTTGGCAAAATCCAAAAAAGG
The DNA here is from genome assembly GCA_027943335.1 of Chamaecyparis obtusa. Lineage (NCBI taxonomy): Eukaryota > Viridiplantae > Streptophyta > Pinopsida > Cupressales > Cupressaceae > Chamaecyparis > Chamaecyparis obtusa. Next base: position 786,395 of record BSBK01001844.1, on the reverse strand, counting down.
AGACACACATTTGGATGATTTAGAAGTCATTCTAGATCATATGGAATAGTTTTAGTTAAGATTAAATCCAAAAAAGTGTGCATTTGGGGTTACCTCTGGAAAACTTCTAGGGTTTATTATTTTAGCAAAAGGCATAGAGGTAGACCCTGAAAAGGTTCAAGCAATTATGGATATGCCACCTCCCAAAAACATCAGTCAAATGAGGAGTCTACAAGGACATCTTCAATCTATTAGGAGGTTCATTTCACAACTAGCAGATAGAGCCCAACCTTGCAATAAAAACTTGCATAAGGGAGTTACATGTATCTGGAATGAGGATTTCCAAAAGAGCATAGACCAAATCAAAGAGTACTTGGAAAATCCTCCCATCTTAATGACTCCCATCCTAGGAAAACCACTCATTCTATATGTTTCAGCAACTAAATCTTCCTTGGAGGTATTATTGGCTCAACTTGATGAAAATGGGAAAGAAAGAGCTATATATTACATTAGCTATATGCTTGTTTCATATGAGGTTAATTACACTAGTATTGAAAAATCTTGCCTCACAGTGGTGTTTTCTTCCCAAAAGTTGTGACATTACATGCTTGTGCATACAATACACCTCATAGAAAAGATTGATCCTCTCAAGTATTTTCTTGTTAAGGCTGCTCTCATAGGTAGACTTGCTAAATGGATGATGATTCTTTCAGAATTTGACATAGAGTATGTTGAGCACAAAGCAATAAAGGGATAAGCTATAGCTGACCAATTGGCTGATTTCCCAATTCAAGATAAAGAAACTATTCAAGTTGCTTTTCCAGATGAGCACCTCATGTACATGACTGAGAGAACATGGAAGATGTTCTTTGATGGTTCTTTCATGCAAAATGGTTCTGGACCTGGAGTGTTGTTTGTTTCTCCTCATGGGTACATAATTCCTAAATCTTAGAAGCTACTATTCCCATGTACAAATAACATTGCTGAATATGAAGCCTTAACAAATGGGATCAAGATGGCTATAGAATGGAGAATCACAGAGCTACATATCTATGGGGATTCTCAGCTGACAATCAACCAGGTTAATGAAGAATATCAAACCAAACATGACAAACTGGTACCTTATAAGAAAATGGTTGATTCATTGAGATGGTATTTCACATTTGTCACATTTCAGCAAATCCCTAGAGCAGAAAATAAAGTAGCTGATGCTATGGCCACACTTGCATCACTTCTTTAGCTAGAACAACATGAGTCCAGATTTGAATTCCTGGTTGAAGAGCTACACTATCCTATTTATGAATCTCAAGAAAGCCATGTCATATGTACCCTTGGTGGTCATGACTCCTCCTGATATGGTGCCATTTACTCATACCTTCATGATGGAATTATCCCTGATACCTTCAACCATTCTAAACAAAGAAACCTTATCCAAAATACCTCTCGCCATACCCTTATCTTTGTTGATTTGTATAGGAGGGGTCTAGATGGGACACTTCTTAGGTGCTTAGAAAAGGAAGAATCTGATCAAGTGCTAGTTGACATTCATGAGGGCATATGTGGAGGACATTCCAATGGTCTTTCCATGGCCCGAAGGTTTCTTAGGGAGGGGTACTATTGGCCTACCATGCAGATAGATGTAGTAGCTTTTGCAAAATCATGCGAAAATTGTCAAAAACATGGTCACCTGATACATGCTCTAAGCAAGGAGCTTATTCCTTCTATTTCTCATTAGCCATTTCAGCACTAGGCCTTTGACCTTGTTGGGAAGATTCATCCCAACTCATTAGGTGGACACAAATTCATCATTAATGCTACTAACTACTTTACTAAATGGGTGGAAGCTGTCCCACTTTTTGTTGCCTTGGGCAAGATAGTTTCTCTTTTCATTTTGAACCATATCATCTGTCGATATGGAGTGCCTTCTAAGATTATCACTGAAAATGGAGGTCAGTTCAAGAATAAGGACCTTAAACACCTCTAGATGAAATTTAAGATTAAATAGCATTGGTCCTCCATTTACTTCCTGCAAGGAAATGGTCAAGTAGAGGCTTCAAATAAAACCATTCTCAAAATTATCCATAGAATAGTTCACAAGAAAGGTAGAGATTGGCATCTATAGATGAATATAGCTTTATGGGCCTATAGAATGAGTATTCATACTCCCACAGGGGCTACTCCTTTTACGCTTACTTATGGTGCTGAAGCAGTGCTACCTTTAGAAGTTGAGATTCCTTCACTTTGAATCTCTCTCAAAGGTCTAGTTACAAATGAAGACTACCATGCCATGAGACTCCAAGAGCTAGAACTTCTTGATGAGAAATGAAAAGCATCATATGACCTTTGGAGGGTTTACCAAAAGTTTATGTCCAAGGCCTTCATCAAAAAGGTTCACCCTAGAGAATTTCAAGCAGGAGATCTTGTCCTGCGTGAAAATCCCAAGAACCAACAACATAGAGAACAAAAGGGAAAATTTGAACCTAACTGGATTGGACCCTACATCATTATTGTTGCTTTTGGGATAGGTTCTTATTTTCTATCTACTAAAGAGGGGGAGTGATAGGCCAACACTGGGGCAAATAATAAGAAGAATTAATGATTTGTAATGAAGTTCGACTAGTCTATATGTGTCAATTCAAGAGCGTAAGCTTGCGAAAGGCATCCGAGCAATATGCTATCAAGGGATGATAGTTGTGAAATGAGGGTTTATGAGTGCATCTACAACACACAGAATTGAATCTATGAAAAAGCTAAAGAAATCCTAGCGACAGGAACTGTCACTTCCTGGCGACAGGAACATTAGAAACATAAATGAACAAAAATAATACCAACACTATAAATAATCTAATACAGTAATTTATTGATATAAATTTGATATAGCTATAATATTTTGACTCTTTATGGAAATATGATATCAACTTCAAAACATGAAATGAATTACTAATAATCTATTTACTATTAAATAAGTTGTTTTACTCAACTATGTTATTAATCAGATTGTGGACATATTAATATAAACTAACTATTAAAAAGCAACCTTATTCTATGAAAGAAATAGACATGCTAAACTTAAATTACAGAAATCACCAACATTCTTCAGAGTGGGCCCTTCCTCCCTAGTTTTTTGAGTGATGGAATATTAAAATCTCTCTTCCTTAAGCAATTTTGATCATGCAAAGTTTTGTATTTATTGATCACAGGTTTTTCATTCATATTCTCTACTCGAGCTAGTATATATAGCTTCGAGACCATAACAAATGTTATTTAATGTTTCCTGAAAATAGCATAACGTAGTGTTGGACTGTAACAATATGTAGCAGCTTCTAAAATGTGAAACAAATGCTGTTATAATAGTGTACAAAAAGGAGTATATTATTGAACAAGTTTCCAACTTCCCTATTGCTCATGCTTCTACATGATTTGCTGTAGAAATGGTACAGGTAGAATATATCCTGTGCCAAGAATAGGAAATTAGTTTGATTGTTCCAACAAAATAATATTATATGTAGTTGTTGATTAATGGTTCAGCCAAAATGGATTTCATTTCATGCAAAATGAGTAGCGTTGGACTCCATACAGGCAAGATAACATCTGATTTCCTTGAAGACTATCGAGCAATGACGTGGCACTTAATTTTCTAGAAAATCTACATTTATCTTGGCATTTAGAATAATATAGCACCTTCCATTGATAGTAAATATGTATTTAACCTGTTGCAATAACTTTTCTAATCACCACCAGTTATTATATGAAAAGTCATGGAGTGAGCTAGGAGGATATGTAGGTAACATGAAGATCTATAGGTGACAGGAAGATGCAGTCCCAACTGATATGTGACAGGAAGAACCATAACATATTATCAACTTGTCAAATAAATACAATCTCTCTTGTTTATTCACATATTCTATCTAATAGCTATATTCGATATTACTCATAAATATTACATCATATGCAACATAGAAGGATAAAATGGAATATTAAATGGTTATTAAAATGAGGGTGAAGGCTTATATGAAGGCATAATTTGGGACATAACTTACTCTCATCAGGGAGAAACTCCCTGATCCTATCAATTTCCTGCACCTGAAGAAGTTTTATCCATGATGCCTATTCTGTCAGGGGGCATCCTTTGTATATATTTTTATTGATCCTGAAAATATTTGAAAAAAATTCATATATGATGCTGAAAAAATCCTAAAAAGCATATAAAGTCCCAAAAAAAATCATCCTAGTGAAAACCTAGCAATAGGCGCTTTGATGTCTCATCAAAAAAATAAAAAAATTCAAAAAATTCAAAAAAATAGAAAAGTGCCTTGGTGAAAACCTAGAAATAGGTGTCTTGGTAGTAAAAATACAAAAAAAAAATTGAAAAAAAATAAAAATCTTCCAAGTGGTGAAAACCTGGAAATAGGTGCTACATGAGGCCTTTGCACCCTTGTTTCTTAGCATGCATCCTTGACACTTAGCCTTTCTCCATCATGCATTGTCCTTGTTGCTTGGGTTTGGAATTGGTCTTTATCTTTGTCTAGGGGGCATAACTATGTTAGCTTTGGTCTCTTGGATTCTTTAGTCTTTAGGACACCTTGCAAATAGTGTTTTTCAACACTGCCCTAGCATCAAGTTTTTCTCAACACTTATCAGATATTCTACCCACAGTCTCCCATGATATGATATTTTCCACTGGTAGATGTGATACTCAAAGTTTGATTCTATGACCTACACACATGTACTTAAACACTTGACTCATAAAGATTTGTTTGACTTTATTTCTTTGTGTGCTGTCTATGATGATTTCTTTGATGAGTGTCCTCTCCCTAATAGTTTTTGATGATGCTGAGCTAGAAGACTAGGGGCACAAGAACATGTTTTAGTTCTTTTTCTACTTGTGGGTATATTTTGTTCATCCTCACTTTCATGAGCATTCATGCTTGTTCCACTTGACTCTAGGATCTACAAGGTATTATCCTTGACTGTTCTTTGCAAGTGCATGCTTGTAGTCATCTTGACTTTCTTATGTCTCGATGCGAGCATAATCTTGCTACATAAAACTTAGGGAACCTCACTACACTAGTCATCTTTACCTCTATGTATTTGGTGCCTAGGTGGGATTTCCACATTCCTATTTGATATAGATCATATTTAGATTCACATAGTTATACTAGTGTGTATTGTATGATCTTGTGACACTACCAACAATGCTTGATGATGATTATTAGAGACTAATGGCTTTGTGACCTTGCAAGTAAACCAATTTTCATAGTAGCTTGCATTCTTAGGTTCATGTTAGTTTAGTTTTGAATCTTGCATATGGAGAGATCTCTCCTTTCATCTTGCACAGACTTGTTGGTCAACTACGCTCACCTTTCACTTTTTCTCAATCATGTCTTTCATTCCTTGTCTTTCACATCACATCCTTTTCTTGTCATCACAAGGGGTTAATCTTATCATCATATCTATATCAAAAAGATCATTTTTAGAAACATGAGTCTACATCATAAACATGAGAACTAAACATACATCTATGAGAGAGATTATACATGAGCATTTATAAACATTTCTAAATATACATTTGAGCAATATAACAAGACAATAAAATTGAAACATCCATCACAAGTTGGAAAAATACACAAGATATATCACAAATCTAGTAAATCTCATATATATATATATATATGTGTGTGTGTGTGTGTGTGTGTGTGTGTGTGTGTCATGATACAAAGTACAATGCGGGATACAAAATCTAGATGATGTCCCAGGGTATGACTCTATACATCTAAGACCTAGACCTAGGACTAACTCGCCACATCATGTGGAGCTACTGGTGGTGGAGGTGGTGTTGTTGCTCTATCTGGTACCACATCAGATTTTCCTACCCTCTTAGATTAGAGTGGCACTCTTTGTGCTGCAGGGATGGCTGCTATATATAATCCATGGTAATATGTAGCTCATGCTACCTCCCTCCAGATCTTTGCTACGTCAGCCTGTGCTTCCCTCTCCCACTGATCTATCTTGACTTGCAAATCCATTAATTTCTGATCTTGCATAGCAATGGTAATCCTCAACTACTAGATCTCAGTCTCCAAAACCTACATTCTAGCCCTGAGATCCTCCCCTCCTCCCCTCTCTATAGGTTGTTCCTATCCTACGTCTACCCATTGGTGAACTAATCTCACCTCATCATCCCCCTCATCATCCAACACCTGTCTCCATGACCATCTCCAGCCACCAAATCTCAATCCCTCTCATCTCTCTCCTCCTCCCTCCCCCATCTCCTCCATCCCCATCACTCCCATCACCACCTTGTGCCAGTGACTATGCATTAGGAACTGTGAATCATGGGAATAGATGTCTCTGCCTCTTTTCCCTATAGGCTACATCTACACCTGCATCTACCATATCGGGAAGGTAATCCTATGGTTCCTTGCATATCCCTGTAGTCTCTTGTGCTTCCTACTAGTAGTCCAGCATCGGTAGCCATCCCTATCCCTCCTCATCCCTAGCCTAGGCATATGTGGTCATCTCTATAGGTACCCTCTTCTATCACCCAAACTACCTCCAGAATCAAGTGATAGCAAATCTCTCCACTATCTCAAAGTGGTGGCCTAATAGTGGCTGGCTACACAACATATGACCTGGCTCCCGCTCTTGGTCACTCCACTGCTCACAGGCCCTATATGGTCTCCACTCAAAAGTTGTGAGCTTGTCTAGGATCCTCCAAGAGTATGTGAGGTCTTTGCTATGGGGTTGGCTAATGAATCCCATGTACCTATAGATATAGGGGCATCTCCGCTCCCTAGGCCGCACATGTGGGCACACAATGGTGATGTGCTCCCATGCCCATACTTGTGCTAGAACAACACCACATGCCCACATCTTACTAACCCTATAGACTATCTCATGGAGTTGATGATACATATCCACTAGGATAGCTAGGTCCCATGCCATCTGTTAAGGATGTGCTATCAAGTCAGCAACTAACCTACCCTAACCTAATGGGAACCCTCTCTAGCTCCTGTCTATGATCAAGGCCTGTGCTACTATCGAGCACACTATGCATGGAACTGGGTAATCATGACCAAACTCATCCATCAGTCAGTCCCAACTAAGGTGTCTATCAATAATAGTGACATCTTGGAACATGTCCTAGATGGCCTATTGCCCCTTAGTTAGATCCTGATCATAATATACCTATGTCAATAGAAAACTCATGTCAGTTTCTATCATATCGAAACTTTACATCTATGCACATTTAGAAACATGATTATACTCATTAGATCACCATGGATAGGTATTTAGAGGATCTGATAGACATCCTCTAGTGAGATCATCACCTCTCTAGTAGGTAGATGAAAGGTGTTGCTCTCACTGTGCCATCTCTCAGCCAACACTATCAGCAGCTCGTGATCTACCTGAATGTGGGACATATCTAGCAGAAACCCAAATCCCATGCTGATTAGGTCATCTTTGCTAGGAGTATCCAAGTCTCTAACACAACATAGTTTGATCACTCTCGGTGCTCTAATAATCAGTGCTAGGAAAGTCTCCTGAAAGCCATAACCCAAACTAGATGTTAGAACATATCATGATGGATGTCTAAAATTAGTACAAGAATTATTAAATGTAAAAATTGTCTAGACCCATGTCATGTTGTTCAAATTCAACACATTCGATATTTCTTAATATACTACTGTGATACTTTCCTCAATAGCAGTGTGATACTATTTTCAAATACAATAGTTCACACAAGGTCGCACGATGTTTCATCTAGTATCATGTGATACTAGATTGAACACCTGTGTGATACTTTGTGGACCCGTGAACTATCACACAATAAAAATTATCGAGGTGTGTGATACTAGTTGCCCAAAATTTCATATCTATTCAATTTTGGTTATAAGCTAAATTCCATCCATGGTCCCCATTTTAACCCTACCGAGCACCTCAAAAAAATTTCATGGCCTTCTGCCTTTTCTTTTGGCCTCTGCAACCATCCAAACTCCTTGGTCTGCAAGTTTAGTTTTTGAAAAGTGACCGTTGGTGCCTTAAACCCTAAAAAACCCTTCGGCCTTTCTATTTCATAGTTACCTTTTTGACTGCTTAAGTGATCCCTTTTTCCATGTGCTCTTTATTTTTTCTTGACTGGTTGTGAGTTCTCAGATTCCCTACGGTTAAGTGCTTAACACCCAATGACCTGGCAAGCGGTTACAATTTGTTTGGCGGTCTCAGTTTCCTGGTAGTTAAAGTTCATACATGATTAGTGGCTCTCATTATACCATTGGGTGAAGATGATGTCTCTTGAAGTTTCATAGTATAACAATGACCATTGATCTTCCTTGTATGTAGTGTTTCAGTTGTCAGTGGGTCCACTGCCATGTTGTTTGATGTGCAGGCTCCTGATTGGTCATAGGCTTATGATGTGGAGTCATGTTAGAGTGGGCCCTAGGTGTTGTCTTTCCTTGAAGATCTAACGATTGGTGTGTGATTTGATGGAATCTTCTAACCCCATGAGATCATACACCAGTCATTGATCTTGCTTTATTGCCAGGGCTCTATTAGGTGGGTCCTTGTATTTTGATGTGCTCACATTTGATTGGCCAATGGAGTGATGACTGGGATTTGTCAGTGGGACCATTGTTAGAGGATCTATAGGGATGTTAGTAGAATTAAGATCTATGGTTGTCTTATGATCTCATAGAATCTTTTGACCCTATGAGATCATGCGATGATCATTCAATCTTCCAAGTGTTCAGGCTCTATCTTGTGGGTCCCTCTGACATGGTTAGTTCTTATTGGTCAAGTGGGTATTACAAATGGTATCTGGCATGGGTCCAAATTTTCTTAAGTGAGGTGGTAGAGGATTGAGGATCCATGGTTGGCACATGATCTTAAAGAATCTTTCGAGGCCATGAGATCATGCGACGATCGTCGATTGTGTATTAAACTAAAAAAAAGACAGTATGGGTCTCGTGCTAGGTGATCTGAGCTATTTGTAGTTGATCAATGGTATGATGACATCTAGTGTGGGCCTGAGTTTGTGGCTGCAGTCATGTAATCACTAGGATAAATTGGAGTTAGATAAAGGGTTGGGTGATTTAGCGACAAAGGAAAAGGAGAACCTAAGTTAAAGTACAGGGTTGAGGTTATGAAATGAAAGTAGTACCCGGTAAAGTAAGAAGATCTAATGGCTGCATTTTAAAGATGGGTCAAATTTGAATATTGGCCATAGATATAGAAGATTTAGTGCCACTTGTGACCATTTAAGTCATATTTTAAATTCAAATATCTAGAGAACCTGATTTGAACAGTTATGGCAAGCTGAATTGCAGAGAGGGTAGATGAATCAAGGTGTCTTGTCCATAGGTAGATGCAGTATAGGGATGGGCACACAAAATGATATATAATTGGTTGGGATATTTCCATGACATTTATGATTAGAGTCAATAGAATTAGGGTTTTTATCATGAAAATCTATAACCCTAATTAGGTTTTTCTCATGCCTGTGTGCAAAAGGAGATGTATATATTGTTTTGGAGCTTTTTTAGAGCTCAGAGTTTACATTTTGAAAAGAGAGACTTTCTTTTTGAGGAGTTATTTGTGGCATTCTTTCTACCCTCTAGCTTTTGCTTCTTGTAACCTTTCATTGATGTTTAGATATTACAAAGGTACTTTGTGACATTCTTTCTATCCCTATACCTTCTTATCTGAATTTTCTCTTATTGAGTTCAGTATATGTATGTTTTTAGTAATATCTTAGGGTTCTTGATCCCTCTTTCTTTTTTCAATTCATGTGTATTCTTGTGGGTGATTTGATTTGAATGATCTTGTGGGTATACTTCAACCCCCTGACAATTTGTCTCATTCCTATATCTAGTTGTAGAAGTGAATGTTTATTTGCAAGTTATAGATTGTGTCCAATTCTTGGGAATGCTATTATTGTGAAATTCTCCTTTGCTCTAAATAGCCTATTTCTATTACAGACCTTTCTATAAAATATTGTTGCAAACCTATTTAGTGAGTTATGTGTTAGGCCATTTTTTTGTCATAGCAAAATCTTATGAAAATGGCCTCTTCCTTGCAAATTTCATGATAAGTCTCTTGGCCCCAAGTTCTTCACTATGTCACCTAGCCCTGGTTCAAATTGCACCTCCTAATTCACCAAATCCAAAAAAAATTTCAAATTCTTAGGTCTGCAGGGAAACAAAATTTCAAAATCTGCCTAAGTGTCAAAAATGCACAATGTTTTTGAAAATACATGTTGTTTTCGACCTTTTCTTTCCTACTTTGTGCATTTATCTTTTGGTGCCAAAAACTTTGTGTGTTTTTGACCTCCCAGTTCCCTGTTTGCCGACATTCCTTAAGTGCGCAAGTGAGATGATAGGTGGGCCTGGGCCTTCAAAAGATTTTCCTGATTGGCTGTCGCATGGCTACATGTCAGAATTTTCTGACATGTGATCATGCAACTGCCTACCACTTGTCCGCATGGTCCCAGTTCTTCATGCTTTTCAGCTGCCTGGCAGTTAGTTTTCTTTTGGTGACTTGGTGACTAGCAGTTATCTTTGATCTCTTAATTCTAGTGGTTAAGCAGCTGGCATCTCATGACTCGACAACTATGTAGTTGCGTGATCATTTCATTCCTAGTGGTTATCGGCTAGCATCTAGTGACTTGGTTTGGTGGTTAGTTCCCCGTAGTCATGTGATCGCAGAATGGTGGACCTGGGTCTTCACGCTATCAGGGGTGGTGATGTGGTGTTTTTTGATTGGTCCATGTGATGGTGAGTCAAAAATATTAGCAGGGCTTGTGTTAATGATTTCAATCTACGGTCGGCATGTGATCACAAGGAATATTCTTTTCCCTTGTGATCATGCACCCATCATCTGATTAGATGCTAAGGGTTTTGTTTGCAGTGGGACCGAGTGATTCAGTGGAGAGGATGGCATGGCAGATCTAGTGGTTGGTGCATGATCTCATGGGAGGTGTTAGACCCCTTGTGATCATGCACACGCTATTCAATTTTGAAGGTCTATAAAGGTGGGTCGAGTGGTAGGTGTGACTTGGTGGTTGCAGTGAGTGGAGGCATGACATGTGGTGTATGGCAGGCCCAGGTCAAAGGTGTGTCAATAGATGGCATCAGGCATCGCAGTTGTGGAGTTAATGGTGGGGTCTGAGGTTTGGCGGAGTAGAAAAGGGTCTGGTGGTGCTGATAAATTTCTTCTTGTCACTAGTTTGTGAGATGATTTGGTGGTTCCCCAATTCATTCGGCAACTTGGTGAACAAAGGTCGTAGGATCGCTAAGTTCTTTAGCGGAGGCAGGGTGTTTTCCACGAATTGGTGAAAGTTCCTTTGTCACCAGTTTGCCAGATGACTTAAAGTGCTATTTCAACACATGCAGTCATGTGTTCATGGGATTCAATTGGAGTTAAGTATTTCATTCCACAATTAGGATTTCCCTTTTTGCCAGTTTGCTAAAAGTTGACCCGAGGTGCTTGATGAGTTAATATTTCAAAGCCTAGGAAAGATGAAGAGATCTAATGGTCAGGACTTAATGCCGATCTCCGATCAAATCAGGACTGCCAATTCACTACTGGCACCAAGACTTAATCATTGGATTTCAAATTCAAATTCTATAGAAGGGTTTGCAATGATAGAGGTACTGGAATTCAATGCAAAAATGACCCTGTTTGGTGAGAAGCGATTGGTTTAACATCGCGGATGTGGTCCAGGCTGCCATGATCATTGCAGAGGAATGCCTTGCCATGGGGGAGTAAATAAAATAGTACCTGATGTATGTTGAAGAGATCTTTTGGGCTAGATTTCTTAGGGTTTAGTGGTAATTTTGTACTTGGATTGGTACAGGGCTAGTTGGCCATTGAAATCAGACTGTTTGAGCTTGCATGCTACAGTTTGGTCCCTGTCTTGTCCATGTTAACTCCTGGGGGGGTTAGGTGGATTTTGAATTTTGAAATGATCATTATGCTTGCATTTTAACCCTGGTATAAAGGGATTTTTATGATCATTTTGAATTATTGGGAGTTAGATTTTAAAACTTTTCCGGTTGTGAGTCTTCTGCCCAGTCAAGATTGTAACACTTTTGCATTTGGTATTCTGTTAATGATAGAGAAAAATTTGTAGGTCTAAGCTGTAATTTGCAAGCTTGACTCCTCTGGTGTGATTGTTTATACTTAAGGATTCTTCATACTTAATACAAGTACATGACTTTTATCTCTCCTTTGTGTCAACTTAGATAGGTTCTGAACTTTCTAGTTCTCTGCATATTGTTTTATGTATATGTATCCATTCTTAAGTTCTAATCTAGGATTAGATGAAATGATGCTTTAGATGGGACATAGATCTATCTAATTGTCTATGTAAGGATATCTCATAAGTAGTAAAGGAGATTGTAGGTGTGTTTATGGTTTGGAATCTCAGCTATTGTTTGGTGTGTGTAGCATTCATGTTCTAGGAGATCTTGCCCAATGGATGAGGCACTAGCCTAAATGATTATCTCATTATCAACAAATACTAATTGTTGTTGTTATGATCTCAAAGGCATAAATTAAGAACCATTCCTTAAAGTTTTCAATATTTGGTTGTATGTGGTTCTACCCATAGTAATGGAGAGTCAATGAGTGTGTGGTTAACACTTAGCACTTTCTTACTATCTTTTTATCTATTATTCAAGCCTAGTTCTTGGTGTATGAAGCATATTTTATACTAGGTTAGGTGCACCCACCTTGGTTTTGTAGAGCCAGAAGCAGAAGAGGGCAGTCTTGTCCCTATAGTTGGTCCAGTCACCCCAAGACCTCATAACATTTTGGAGTTAACCATTCCTAAAATCCATCTAAGGGTATACTGGCAGCCTGTTAGAGCATAAGCATCATTTTGGACACCAACAAGATGGTGACTCCATTGGGGAAATGTTATACATGTTCATCCTAACCAGTAGGTCATCATTGGAAGAAACAGGGTTGTTCTTGTCCCTTGTCTCTCTAACTCATTTGAGTATTTCTATAGTGAAGAAACTATATTGTGATATTCCCAATACACTTGGGTGGTGACTCAAACATTTCTAAAGTAGTGCTAATCATTTTTTATTTTGCAAGATGAGTTATAGAGTTACTAGGTCTCAGAGAAAGGAGCATCCTAAAGATATAATGGAAGAAGGCATTCCAAGCACTTCTAGGCCTAGTCAGACAAGGGGAGGAAAGAAGTGAAGAGGTGTTTCTCATGCTTGGAGAAACAAGAAAGATACCAGACAAGAAACCCAAGCCAGGCCTAGTCAAGAAGAAAATGATTCAGAATATGAAGAGGCTGATGACTTGGGATTGAACCAGTATGAGGAAGAGTTTCAAGTGGGAGATGATGAGTCAGAGACCACACTCCCTGAATCATAAGATATCTTTGAGGAGGTCTATGAACTAGAAAGAAAATTTCAAGAACAACTTGCCATTAGGTAGCAAAGAGAAAAGGACAAAGAAGATAAAGTAAGACAAGCCATGATAAGGGCTGATCAGCTAAAGAGGTAGTTACTAGATTTGGAGGCAATTAATTTTGTCCCAGAGCCTGAAAGAGTAGACGAACAACCTATTGTTCAAAAGATATGTGAAGAAACCAAACCAAGAGATAAAGGAAAATAGAAGGCTGTTGGGATTTGAATCAGTGAACAAGTTATTATTGATAGGACATCAGATCTAGCACTAAGATTAGATTCAGATTTGGAGATAGCTAGAAGGAAGAAAGAAATATTGGATAAAGAACTAGAGAAATCAGAGTTGGAGGCTTTTTCTATAGAAATTAGAAAGAAGATAGATTTCTCAAGCATGCTTCAGGACCTTCAAATGTTGCTGCTTCCTTTTTAGGACAAGATGGAAATTAGAGTAACAATGCAGCTCAAGAAAATGGTGTGCTGGGTGCCGCTAGAGTTCCTGATGGTTCAAACACAAGGACATCTACATCTTAGGGAATGGATCCATTGCATGGAGATCCTATTCATGAAAGGTACAAAAAACTTGTCTTCTTTGGTACTCCTAGTTACCCCAATGCAATCCCTGATGAAATGAGAAAGAAGCTCCCTAAATTTACTAGAAATAATGTCATCACATGTGAAGAACATCTAAAAAATTTCATAGATGTAATAGATGATTATAATGTAGATCCTGATGATGTTATAATGAAGCTATTTGTACAATCCCTGATTGAAGATGCTAGGGATTGGTTTAGAGGGTTACCCCATGCTAGTATAGGGTCATGGAATGAATTCAAGAATTGTTTCAAGGACCACTATGGTGATAAAACTAATGAGGGGTTTATCTTGAATGAATTCAATAACATAAAGAAGAATCAGAATGAAGAGGTCCTTGAATTTAATATAAGATTCTAGAAGGCTATGCATAGGCTCTTGTAGGTTATCAGACTAGATGATAGGGTATGTCTTGTGACATAATTGAATGCCTTTGATGCAAAAATTGGATACCTCTTGAGGGAAAAGAACCCTAGAAATCTTGGGGAAGCTTACAAATTGGCCACAAACATAGAGAACAATAGAAGAATATCAAGAAAGATAGGAAGAAGAGATGATTTCAGGTGTCAAATGCAGAGTAAGAAAGAAATGGGAAGGTCTGCTGACTCTAAAAACAAAGAGGATGACAACCTGAAACAAATCTTGAAGGTTTTAGAATGTCTAAAGCCTGGTGAGAAAGGAAACAATAGGGCTGTGACTATGGAGAGGTCAGCTCCAAACAATTTTAGCAGACAGCCAAGAATGCAAAATTACCCTTACAACACTCAGTGGAAAGATGGCAAGCCCATTCTCCCAACCAAGCAAGAAAGACCTGATGGAAGGATCCATGATCCCTTGCATAGAAATTTAGTAAATACGACTAAAGATATCCCATGGTGTGCTACTTGTCAGTCTCCTCATGACCCTGAGCATTGTGTCATTGCTTTAAACTTACAAGAGAATCAAGAACAAGGGGAGAAATATGACAAGAATGGGTTTGTAATGACTTTTGCACATGTAGGGGATGAGGATGATTTTGATGAAGAAGATGAAGATTTTGATGATGTTGGATGTGGTATGCTGAGGGGTGAGGAGAAAGTTTCTTTAAGAAGACCCTCAGATGAAGAAATTTCTCAAATCACTGCATACATGGTCACTCAAGCTAGAAGCAGTTATAACTTGAGGAATAGGATAGTTGGAAATGTAACTGGTAAGCCAGGTAGTGTGTTTATCAAGAAGATAGAAAATGGTACACAATAGCATGGAGAAAATGGCAGGGATGCCAATGGTACTAACCAAGTGAAGGTAAAAAGGAAAGATGTGCCTCCTGCAACACTTGGGAATAAAGAAAATACATTAGATGGTGTGGTCCCTATTTCTCAAAATGGAGAAGAATCTTCTCTAAAGAACAAGTCTGATCTGACAAAGGATAAGGTTGTCACTATTTTTGAGGAAGACATGAATACCCAAAAGTATGTTCCAATTGATATGTCCAAATTAATTTCACAGATCATTGTCAAGGTTCCACTGTTGGAAATGATGAGAATAGAAGAACACAAGGTCAAGGCCTTGAATTGGGTAAATGGTGTTTCTTCTATAGAAATCTGAGAGGTGAGTAGAAATCACAAACATGTGGCTTCCTTGGAAGACACACCTGACAGTAAGAGTGAAGAAATTGTTTCTGAAATCCCTCAAAACTTCTTGGATACAAATATTATAAACAATGCAGTAGGGATAGTTGATCCTTTCTTTTTGTCCCTTGTGATTGGTGGTAAAATGTTGAAGAACTACATGATTGATTCTGGGGCATCAAACACTATCATGCCTACAGATATCATGAAATCATTAGGACTAAAGGTTGATACACCTCATGGGAGATGCCAAGCTATGGACTCAAGAGAGGTTCCAGTTATTGGTACCATCAAGGCTTTTCCTTATAAATTAGCTGCATTTCCTGACAAATAGTTGACTATGAGTGTTCTTGTAGTTGACATTCCTCCTCAATATGGAATGTTGTTATCTAGAAAGTGGAGAGCCTCCATGGGAGGAAGTATTCAATGTGACTTGTCCTTTTCCACTTTTGACATTGAAGGAGAGAGTGTGAAGGTGTCAAGGGAAGCTAGGACCCTACATATGATTGAGGAAGATGAAAAGGATAGCATGAATTGTTTTGTTGACACTGACATTGGTTCATTCCAAGTCCAGAGGAATGAGATGCAGGAGAAGGTCAGGCCTATCCTTTTGGATGATGATGAGAGTAACATGGAAGAGGATAGTGTCTTGTGGACATTATATTTTGATGGAGCAAGTTCTAGAGAAGGTTCTAGAGTAGGAGTGTTATTGGCTTCCCCAAGTGGTAAGACTTTTAAGTTTTCTTTCACTCTCTTGTTTCCTTACACAAACAATGTTGCTGAATATGAAGCCCTACTAATTGGTTTAAGACAAGCATTAAAACATGGGATCAAACATCTTAGGGTGATTGGTGATCCTGAGTTAATAGTTTCTTAGATTAGATCAAAGTATGCATCTAAGAATGAAAGGCTGAAACAATATAGAAATGCTATATGGGATGAAATTTAAGGTTTTAGTGCCTTTGGGATTGATTGGGTAGATAGAAGCCAGAACAAGATGGTAGATTTGCTAGTAAACATAGCCTTAAGGCCAAAGGATGTTACCTTTGTAGGGATATCCAGAATTGAATGTAAGTCCAGGCCTTCTATGCTAGATAATGTTGAGAATTGGCAAGTATTTTCTGATGATCAGGATATGTTGAGATTCTTGCAGTGTGAATCTCATTTTGATGGTCAGGAAATGGATTTTAGCTCCTATGTTGGCATCAGAGATGGAAAGGAAAGTGTTCTTGGGAAAGACATTTTGCAACTAAAGTCAAATAAGATCCCTAGGGGATTGGTTTCTCTTGAAAGGACATTTGATGATAAGGAGAGGGCTTGTGTTGCTAGAATTGTTGACAAGAAAAATGATTTGGAGGAAGTGAATCTAGGAACAAGTCAGGAACCAAAAAATATTTACATAGGTAAATGCTTATCTCAAAGAACTAGAAGAAATTTGATTGATCTTCTCAAAAAATTTAGACATGTTTTTGCATGGTCTTATGATGATTTGAAGGCATATAGAGGAGATCTCTTTCAACATGAGATACCATTAAAGGAAGGAACTAAACCTTTTAGGCAGAAATTAAGGCCTGTGAACCCTACTTTGGCACCAAAAATGCAAGATGAACTTAAAAAGATGATGGATGTTAGCATTATCAAGCCTTTCAGACATTCTACTTGGGTGTCAAATTTGGTTCTAGTCAGGAAAAAGAATGGTGACATTAGGTTATGTGTTGATTTTAGGAATTTGAATGTCAATTATTTGAAGGATAATTATGGTCTGCCTAACATGGAAAATTTGTTGCAAGGGGTTACTAGATTAGAGTTGATGTCAATGATGGATGGCTTCTCTGGATATAATCAGGTCATGGTCAAGGAGTCAGAATAATTCAAGACTACATTCACAACTTTTTGGGGGACCTATGTGTATGTTAGGATGCCTTTTGGCTTGACAAATGCAGGAGCTACTTTCCAGAGAGCTATGGACATGGCCTTTGTAGATTTTAAAAACAAGTTTTTAGTAGTATATCAAGATGATCTCACATCATATTCAGAGAAGGAGGATCAACATTATGAACATCTTGAAAAGATCTTTATCAGAGCTCTGGAGTATGGAATCTCTTTAAATCCAAAGAAGTGTTCTTTTGGTGTTGTGGAAGGAAAGCTCTTAGCACACATTGTGTCCGAGGATGGAGTAAGGATTGATCCTGAAAGGGTTATAGCAATAGAAAATTTCTCACCACCAAGGAATGTTAAAGGAGTGCAGTCTTTCTTTGGGAAAGTGAATTTTCTAAGAAGATTTGTTACAAATTTTTCAGAAATTTGTATTCCCATCTCTAGGATGTTGAAAAAAGATGCAAAGATAGAGTGGAATGAAGAAGTAGATAAAGCTTTTAGAAGTATCAAATAGGCCATCAAGGATGCTCCTATTTTGAGGACCCCTAATTATGGTAAGCCCATGCAGTTTTTCTCTTTTACTTCTTATCATACAGTTGCAGCAGTCCTATTACAAAAGAACTCAGATGGATATGAGCAACCTATATCATTTTTTAGCAAGTCTTTACATGTATCAGAATTGAAATATGATATCACTGAGAAAAAGGCTTATGCCCTAGTCAAACAAGTGAAGGCTTTCAGATGTTATCTTGTAGGAGCTAAGGTGGTTGCTTATGTCCCTAGTGCTACTGTTGAGGATATTCTAGTGCAACAAGAGGTCTCAGGAAAAAGATGTAGATGGATCAACAGGATCTAAGAGTTCAATATAGATATTCAGATTACAAAATTGGTAAGAGGCCTTGGTCTTGCAAAGTTAATGGAACAGAGTAATTTGGTTGCAAATCATGTGAACATGTTAGAGGAGGAAGAGAGGCCATATATTTGTGATATGGATTATTGTGATTGGTATAAATATGTCATCAATTACTTGTAGAGGTTAGTCCTTCCCCCTGACATGAATGAGAATAAGAGGAGGACTGTCAAGTTACAATCAGCAAGGTATGCCATTATACATGGTGAGTTGTGGTGGAGAAGCAATGAAGGAGTATTACTAAAGTGTGTTGATCATGAAAGATCTGAGACTCTGCTAGAGGAAATGCATCAAGGTGTATGTGGAGGACACTATATGGCAAAGACCACAGCCCACAAGATCCTTAGATCTAGATTTTGGTGGCCTACAATTTTTAAAGATACACATCAGTTTGTGAGGAAGTGTGATGCATGCCAGAGATTTGTAGGAAGGATGAAATTCAATGGGAATTTGCCACTCAGACCTGTTTCAGTTCAGGCTCCTTTCCAAAAGTGGGGTATTTATTTCATTGGTGAGATCCCAAAAAAGTCTAGTGGTGGACATTCATACATACTAGTGGCAACAGACTATTTTACCAAGTGGGTTGAAGCCATCCCCACTAGGAGGGCTACTAGTAAAGTTGTTATTGATTTCATGATGTAGAATATCCTCACTAGATTTGGTTTCCCAGAGACAATTGTGGTTGATAATGCAATGTGCTTCAGATCATAGGAGTTTGGTGATTTTTGTTAGCAATATGGGATACACATTACATTTTCTTCCCCATATCATCCACAAGGAAATGGCTAGGCAGAATCTAGTAATAAAAGCCTTATTAAGATTCTTAAGAAGGTGGTGGATAGAAATAGGAAAACATGGGACTCAAAGTTATGGTGGGCATTGTGGGCTGACAGAGTAACTGTAAAGAAGGCCATAGGTTGTGCCCCTTTTGACCTAGTTTATGGAATAAGTGCTAGATTACCTTAGAATAATTTGTTGCAAATGTACAGGTTCATCCAAGCGTATGATGAAGATTTGAATGATGAGATGAGAGTGAGAATAGATGAACTGATCCAGTTAGAGGAGGTAAGAAGGGATGCACATGAGAGAAATGAGGCATTGTAGAGGTAGTGTAAGAATTTTTTTAATAAAAGGACAAGAATTTGTTTGATCCAATTTGGTTGGGCCCTTATCTTATTGAGGGCAAGTGGGGAACAGATTCATATATCCTGAAGGATTTAATTGGTGGTACTTTGGAATTGCCTGTTCGTGGACAATTCTTAAAGTTTTACTTCTCTTGAAGTTTCTCTTCCATGAACAATAGTTTAGGTTCCCTTGTTTTTGTTTGCTCTGTGTTTTTTGAGTCAAAATTTTGAGTTGGTCTACTCTCCCAGTGATTCTGAATTCTTGCCATGCCTACAAGAGCCACGCATCCGCAACTAGAGCCACTGTTAGGCCATTTTTTTGTCATAGCAAAATCTTATGAAAATGGCCTCTTCCTTGCAAATTTCATGATAAGTCTCTTGGCCCCATGTTATTCACTATGTCACCTAGCCTTGGTTCAAATTATACCTCCTAATTCACCAAATCCAAAAAGTTTTTCAAATTCTTAGGTATGCAGGGAAACAAAATTTCAAAATCTGCCTAAGTGTCGAAAACCCACAGTGTTTTTGAAAATCCATGTTGTTTTCAACCTTTTCTTTCCTACTTTGTGCATTTGTCTTTTGGTGCCAAAAACTTTGTGTGTTTTCGACCTCCCAGTTCCCTGTCTACCGACATTCCTTAAGTGTACAAGTGCGATGATAGGTGGGCTCGGGCCTTCGAAAGCTTTTCCTGATTAGCTGTCGCATGGCTGCATGTTTGAATTTTCTAACATGCGATCATGCGACCGCCTGCCACCTATCTGCGTGGTCCTGGTTCTTCATGGTTTTCGGCTGCCTGGTGGTTAGTTTTCTTCTGGCGACTTGGTGACTAGCAGTTATCTTTGATCTCTTGATTCTAGCAGTTAAGCGGCTGGCATCTCATGACTCAGGGACTATGTAGTCATGTGATCGTTTCATTCCTAGTGGTTATCGGCTAGCATCTAGCGACTTGGTTTGGTGGTTAGTTCCCCGTAGTTTCCTAATCATGGAATGGTGGACCTGGGTCTTCATGCTATCAGGGGTGGTGATGTGGCATTTTCCAATTAGTCTGTGTGATGGTGAGTTAGAAATCTTAGCGAGGCTTGTGTTAATGATTTCAATCTACAGTCAGCATGCGATCGTAAGGAATATTCTTTCCCCTTATGATCATGTGCCCACCGTCTGATTAGATGTTGAGGGTTTTGTTTGCAGTGGGCCCGAGTGATTTAGTGGAGAGGATGGCATGGTAGATCTAGTGGTTGGCGCATGATCTCATGGGAGGTGTCAGACCCCTTGCGATCATGCACCCACTATTCAATTTTGAAGGTCTGTAAAGGTGGGTCCTGTGGCAGGTGTGACTTGGCAGTTGCAGCGAGTGGAGGCATGACATGTGGCATATGGCGGGCCTAGGTCTAAGGCATATCGACAGATGACATCAGGCATCACAGTTGTGGAGTTAATGGTGGGGTTTGAGGTTTGGCAGAGTAGACAAGGGTCTGGTGGTGTCGATAAATTCCTTCTTGTCACTGGTTTGTGAGATGATTTTGTGGTTCCCCAATTCATTCGATGACTTGGTGAACAACGGTCGCGGGATCGCTAAGTTCTTTAGCGGAGGCAGGGTATTTTCCATGAATTGGAAAAAGTTCATTTGTCACTAGTTCACTAGATGACTTAAAGTGCTATTTCAACACATGCAGTCGGGTGTTCATAGGATTCAACTGGAGTTAAGTATTTCATTCCATGATTGAGATTTTTCCTTGTCGCCAGTTCACTGAAAGTTGACTTGAGGTGCTTGATGAGTTAAGATTTCAAAGCCTGGGAAAGATGAAGAGATCTAACGATCGGGACTTAATGCCAATCTCTGATCGAATTAGGATTGCCAATTCACTGTTGGTGCCAAGACTTAACCATTGGATTTCAAATTCAAATTCTGCAGAAGGGTTTGCAATGATAGAGGTACTGGAATTCAATCTAGAAATGACCCTATTTGGTGAGAAGCGATTGGTTTAACACTGCGGATGTGGTCTAGGCTGCCATGATCATTGCAGAGGAATGCCTTGCTGTGGGGGAGTAAATAAAATAGTACCTTGATGTATGTTGAAGAGATCTTTTTGGCTGGATTTCTTAGGGTTTAGTGGTAATTTGGTACTTGGACTAGTATAGGGCTAGTTGGCTATTGAAATCAAGCTGTTTGAGCTTGCATGCTGCAGCTTGGTCCCTGTGTTGTCCATGTTAACTCCTGGGTGGGTTAGGTGGATTTTGAATTTTGAAATGATCATTATGCTTGCATTGTAACCCTAGTATATAGGGATTTTTATGATCATTTTGAATTATTGGGAGTTAGATTTTAAAAATTTTCCGATTGTGAGTCTTCTGCCTAGTCAAGATTGTAACACTTTTGCATTTGGTATTTTGTTGATGATAGAGAAAAATTTGTAGGTCTAAGCTGTAATTTGCAAGCTTGACTCCTCTGGTGTGATTGTTTATACTTAAGGATTCTTCATACTTAATACAAGTACATGACTCTTATCTCTCCTTTGTGTCAACTTAGATAGGTTTTGAACTTTCTAGTTCTCTGCATATTGTTTTATGTATATGTATCCATTCTTAAGTTCTAATCTAGGATTAGATGAAATGATGCTTTAGATGGGACATAGATCTATTTAATTGTCTATGTAAGGATATCTCATAAGTAGTAAAGGGGATTGTAGGTGTGTTTATGGTTTGGAATCTCAGCTATTGTCTAGTGTGTGTAGCATTCATGTTCTAGGAGATCTTGCCCAATGGATGAGGCACTAGCCTAAATGATTATCTCATTATCAACAAATACTGATTGTTGTTGTTATGATCTCAAAAGCATAAATTAAGAACCATTGCTTAAAGTTTTTAGTATTTGGTTGTATGTGGTTCTACCCATAGTAATGGAGAGTCAATGAGTGTGTGGTTAACACTTAAAGCACTTTCTTACTATCTTATTATCTATTATTCAAGCCTAGTTCTTGGTGTATGAAGCATATTTTATACTAGGTTAGGTGCACCCGCCTTGATTTTGTAGAGCCAGAAGTAGAAGAGGGTAGTCTTGTCCCTATAGTTGGTCCAGTCACCCTAAGACCTCATAACATTTTGGAGTTAACCATTCCTAAAATCCATCTGAGGGTATACTGGTAGCCTGTTAGAGCATAAGCTTCATTTTGGACACCAACATTGTGATCTCCTAGACCTAAGTTTATGCATTGATTTCATCCTCTATACTATAATTCAAACCATCATTTTGGTGTATCACCTAGTAGTCACATAATCATAATTTGAAATATTAAAAAACAATAAAAAACATGTTTTAAAATGCAATAAATGACTCATAAATGATTCAACAGGTGAGTTTTTCTAAAAACTTACCAGGGCACCATAGTGAGGAGGCTAGTTGTGCAACCGACCACACTCGAATCGATGTGTGTGAATTGGAACCACTGCTTGTTGAGCCATAATCTCTCTCTAAGCTCTAAAATTTCTCAAAATCATAATAAGACAAATGAATTTAAAAATGACCTTTTTACCCCTTATATAGCATTTTGACTTTTTGACCCAATTTTGAAACATCTTAAAATTTTGTGAAAATTGCACCCCTAGCTAATTTCAACATCCTAGATCCATTTTCAGGATTGCAATCAAAATCTGAGTTCATCTTGATAGTCAAAATTGCCTTTCAAAAATTTTCCCCTCTTCTACGCAGTTGGCTAACCGTTTGAGGCCTGATCCTTCGATCTTCGCTAGGGCATCTTCATTCCTTCATCCCCATCTCTCTCACCCTTCTAGTCTTTCATTCATTTTCATTTGCTTCATCTCTTTGAGGTTTGAATTCATCTTTATCCTATATCTTTCTCAGTTAAACCTAGTCAAACTGGGGCATATCTTCACTGCTTGATGGTTATCCTATCATCTTTGATTATAATTTCTAGTGATTTGATCAACTTTATCAATTTATTATTTCCCTTTACCTGATTTTGATTCTGATCTCGAGGGGGCAGTACCTATAAAACTTCAAACTTCAATCTTTGATTCAGCTTATCAATCAAACCTTGAGATTCTTATCTCTTATCTCAGACTTGACAATCACCTATTTACAGGGGTGTTGGCCTTGTCTTTTTCAATCAGCTTACCTTTGTCCTGATATGTTCCCATCCATCGAACACATGTCTAGATTGTTTTGTGATCCCAAATCAATCTCACACTTCAACTTCATTCTTTGACTTCATGTGATCCCAAATCAATCTCACATTAGTCAAAGAGGGGAAAATGTATGCACCCTAAAATGGTTGCCTAGACTTTGGGCCCCATTCTTGCAATTTATCAAATCCCTGAATCAATATTTTCAAAAATCCATATTTTTAATTTAAATCAATTTCCTTGATCAAATCCTAATTCTATCATTTATTTGATTATATTTTATGGGCTAACCATTTTATCCTAAGTCCTATTTAATTAAAAGGAATTTCCTCCCATTTTATTAAATAAAAAGCCCCCGCCCACCTTTCCTCTTATCCTAAGTTGCACAAATAAAGAATTATTCTTATTTTATAAAAAGAAGAAAGGCCTTTTTGTCTCACACGGGGCACAAAAGTCAACACTTGTTTCTCATTGGAGGAGACTTGTGCACAAGGATTGATCCCTCTTTCAAACTCCACCCTTGATCAAATCTTTTGCCTCTTAATCTTCATCATCCATTGATTCTCATTTTCTATAAAAGAAGAGCTCTTTTCTCATTCTAGGATCCCAAATTTTTATGCTAATCTCATGCTGTAGGTTTTCTTGGTGATTTTGGAGCTTTGGAGATCTTGTTGCATTCTATTTTTCATTATTGCATCATAGCTTCATGTTTATGATTTCTTATCTTAGATTTCCTTTCAAGTTCTAGCTTAGCTCACATAGCTTAATTAGTAAGGATTTGTAATACTTTCATTTTTATAGCTTACTTGCATTCTTGCATCTTCATTTCTAGCATGGTTGCATTGCATTTCCATCTTGATTCTTGAGGATATTGGCATTCTTGCCCTTGTCTCTTTGAATCTCCCATTGTGTGGTTTACTAGCAAGGTTATAGGCTTAATAGCTCTAGCTAAGAACATTCTTAATATCCTTGTGATTCCATGCCTAGGGAGCTCTAGGTCACTTTCCCAAGGTTTCCCATCCATGGATTCTCTTGGAAGTAATGACTTAGAGAAGTGCACATTTTGAGCGTACAATAATTAATTAAATCCCTATTTCTCTATTAATTTAAATGGTTACATTTATCTAAATAAATTAATTCATAATCCCCTTTTCCTCCCACTTGGAATTAAATAAAATATTTAATTTTAAAAATCCTAATTCTCCTCCATTAGCTAATGATCCATGCTTAGCTAATTTAATCCCCCACTCATTCTCTCTCCTCCCATCACATCTCTCTAATCCTCCACTTACCATGTAATCCAAACCTAATCACCCCTTAAGCATGTGCACAATCATAATCCAAGATTAAGAAATGCTAACCCAACTCAAAGTCAACCCTTATGAAAACACCTCCACATCCTCCAATGACAAATCAAAAGCCTCTTACACCTCTTACACACTTGTCTCCTCTCACACCTTCCAAAGTTGACACATCCCTCAAGCATTTGACCTCTCCTCTCATCCTCCCTCATTGTGACACTTGTCACAATGCTATGCATTTGAGAAAGCACAATCCATGTGCTCTCCCTTAGATGCATCTCCATCATTTCTCACTCTCCCTTTTGCCTCTTAATCTTGACCATCCATTTCATGCATCTTTCTATAAAAGAGAAGCTCTCCTCCTTCATTTTCATCCACCACTAAAGCAAAGTTGTTATGCCCATTTCTCTCTTGAAGCTTGATCATAGCATTTGAGCACACATCCAATGTTTGGACAAATCTTCTACATCTTGGAGGTTTACTTAAAGGTTTGTATTGCTTTTGAGTTTGTTTGCTTCCATTTTTGTATGTCTATTATTAAGTGTTATCTAGTTTTGTATTGTTGAATGCTTAGCTTGCTTTCCATTCCTTAACACTACATTTTTAGGTATTACAACATCAAACTTTACCTTACAGAAATAGTGAGATTGAGATACCCTTGTTTATGAGACATGAAGTTAAACATTCCAGACAAAATTTTCTTGATTGTCTTTCAGTCACATTGAATCCAAGTGGAGCAAACAAAGTTTACCAAATTAGAGAATAAGCATATCTAGATTGGTATCAATACTCATCACATGTGTGATGATATTGATGCTCCAATCACTACTTATTGTAATGATCCCTTTTTCTCTATTCTAAAATAGTGAGAATATTATTCCACTATCCTTCACTTAATATGTCAATTAGATGTTTATTAAGAAAGTAATGGATGATAACCATGAAATCTTATCTATCTTGTAATGTTTTTCTTCTCAATATCTCCTACTTACTATATCCGATAGAATATAAGTATGTGATTTGATTTATTTATAAAAATTGTATTATACACAATGTCTAATTATGATGCTTACTGTAATGTAGTAAGAATGAACACCGTCTTTTTCTATTTCTGATATAACAATATTATTACGCAAATTATGATGGCTATGTGTATAGGTAATCCTTGCGGTCTCTCAAATTAATGATAATGTATAATCTCTGCGATCTCTTAGTAAGAGACTCAATTACATACAATGTTGAAGATGTTGCGGCTGATATATTCTTCAACAATAACCGATGATGCTATGATGACTATTGTCTCTTTATTTTGCGTGACCAAGTCTTTCTTCTATAACTGAATATTTTGTGTGACGTTAACCATTGCTTGAGATATAAATTAGATTTATTTCAAAATCTTTTATTATCGATGCCTCTCTTTCTCTCTTGAGATGCCAATTTGTACTTTTGATATTCTACAGAACGTATTCTATATTGTCTCCCTACTAAGCGTACTCTTTCTATTCTTATGATCTAAAAATCCATTCTATCTTCCTCTATATCCTCTTGCAATGATAAAATATCCATAAATATACATGATCTACTAAGTGAAGAGGTGTGAGTGAATGATCGCTCCTCATAGAAAAATAATAATAATGAAGAGTCACGCTGTATCATCATGGCAATTGGACTAGTTATTACTATAATCATGATTTAGTTATATAATAAAATACTTGCAATAATATAGTTCATTCCCTGTCATAGCATATTCGGCAATGCCTTGAATGATATAGTCATTATCATCGTTGATAGAACAATATTGAATATGCATGTATTATCGATAATGGGTCTTCTATATTGAATGAAGCCATCTCATTGATTTGGTGTCTTAGTGTCATTATATGCCATTGTATGTGTGGCCATTAAGAACCTATCGGTCACTGCTCCTTGTTAGCATTTTCATTTCGATACTTTCAGGTTTGTGTATAGATAACAACTATTATAACAAACACGTATTAATAGACTTTTTCCTATTATTAGTATTTTGTTATTTATAATATCTATGTTATAATAATATATTTCAAATGTGTTATAATATATATAATATATTTATTGTGATATAAGATTAAATATTATTCTAATATATAATAATATATTAAATATATATAGTATTTATATTATAATTAAATATTATATTATATTATATTATTTATTTATTTCATATTGATCAAATATATATTGATTAAGAATATTATATTGACATATTATTTACATACTTTTAATATTAATGTAATAATATTGGTTAACATCAATGATTAATATTGTATTTATTAATTAGTTACTATATTAATTAGTATGTATTTAACAATATATTTGTATTCTATATACTGATTAGGGCTTGTGACACTTATACACAGAGATAGATAAGGATGCCCCATGAATTGAAGGTTAGAGAACCCCACTCTCTACAAAACCTGAGTCTTGCCACCAGATGAGTTCCATGGTACATTATGTTGGGTCAGACAAGGCTTAATTATTGGTTTCCATTGAGATTCCAACCACCTATTCTCCTGTAGCCATTACTAGAAATGAATGAATATGCCAAAGCTCATAACATGGCCAAAGAATTTTAGAGATGGGAAAGGCTGAGTGAGAATCATGGATACTTCAACTACATTGATGATGAGCCAGAGGAGAAGACTTCCAGTGACCTAAGGTTGAGAGCCAGGATTTGAAACTTTATGATTGTTGGAGACCAGCAATAGGATAGTTGAGGGGAATGATGACCCTCTTAAATGGCCATCTTTCTAAGTTCTTTTTGTTTCTTTTCAGTAATTTATTTTCAAAATAGATACGTAGAATTATGGTTTTATATGTATATTTTATATGTGTAAAGACATAAAGTAGTAATATGGATGATAGAAGAACATAATTATATATGTTGATGAATGATCTTTTACTTATGTTATGTTTTTGGGTAGTTTCCTTCATGTAGCCATATGCCTTGCAAGGGTATTGATTATAACTTAATACTTTCTTCCTAATATTAATGATGTGAATATGTATGTATCAAAGGTTTTGTGTGCATTAATCATTTTGTAGGGATCAGTCATGGCATATTTAAAGATCAACATGATGGTGCTGAAGAAGTCAAATCTAGTCATTGCTACAAAACACCTTTATGTTGAAGAAGTTAAGTGGGCACTCGATTAGTTAAGGCATTACTACAAGACCTTTGCATGAGGAATGAGTCAATACCATTTTCTATTAAATGAAGCACATGGATCTAGGATGCACAGATCTTTCTAAGCACTTTTTGTTTCATTTTAACTGTTTATTTACAAAACATATACATAGAATTATGGTTTATATGTTGTTGGCAAACATATTTATCTTCCTCTTTTTAAATGAAAATGAATACAAAATCTATAATTTTGAAGACAAATGATTCCTCAACAGTTGGGTAAGCACAAGAAATTGCTTCCCTCTGAATCGTTAAGGTACAACTCCCTTGTAGGCTATTCAGGGAATTATTAACAATAAAATAAACACATACACTTTTAACCTAAAATCATAAAAGGACCACTCACATACTCTTGGGTATGGAGGTAACTTACAGAATTAATAGCTAACTGAAGTAACTATGAGGATACTTGAGATCTACTTAATGTTTCTGAAATAAACTAAATGCTCCTAAAATAAACAGCCTATGAAATAACTTAGGAAGAATAAATTAGAAAGAAACTAGAAGCAGTTGAATATGAATAATACATGCACAGATTCAAATATACAAATTTCTAAAGCAATCAATATATTCTAGATTTGATTCAAAGATCATAAACCTTATTATGCATCCATGTATTCATAAAGATCGGAACAAAGTCTAATAAAAAAGACACCAACTATTTCAGAAAAATAAAAGACTATGCTATCTATTTACTCAAAAAAACCACTATCTACTTTCTATATCTAATTTCTAACCCATTTATTGTTTAATTTCCTGGCATTTATAGTTCCAAGTCTAAGAGAGCCTCCAGAAAAACCCAACCTCTTGGACACCAAAAAAATTGATTAAACCAGTTACATAACTAACAAAGTTTCAAAGCATGTGTCATTAAAAGAATAAGAAAAGGGAAATGCTATCCTTTAAACAACTAACTTTCTATTGGGCCTTTCGATGTGGCAACCTTTACAAGTTTCCAAGATGAAAACACATTCACTAATTCCTGGGCTGGTTGGACGTGTAGGTTCTCCAGACCTATTAGCTTTTCTCGGGTCACATTCTTCTCCCACCTCAATTCCTTAATCCTCTCTACCTACTTTGGAAATTGACCTTGATTTGGCAGTAGCATGGACTCAACATTTGCAATCCTTGTGAAATAGTGGACTATAGGTGCTTCGCTCTCTTTAACAACATTCATGGTATCTATGAAGACCTTGACCATAGCATCTACATCCTTTCTACCTTCATCAATCTGTAGAAGACTAGAAGGATTAACTATTTTGATATCTTTGAGGGCATCTACATGCATGCCCAACACTTCTTTCTCTATTGCCTTAGCTTGAGAGATTGCAATTTTAAACAATTTTCTCTTCCACCCAAAGTTTTTTTTTAAGATAAATAACATACAAGGATCCACCAGTTTCATCGGGTTCTCAGCCAAGAATCAAGCCACACCATAGGTTTCTATCTCCCGAACCTATATTATGATTGCTATGCATTTTCCTTCCTCCATTTTCCAGCTTGGAATCAGGGTCTAAACCTCACCGACTAATCCTTCCCCATTAAGGCAAGTGGCTATGAATTCATGGATAAAAGCAGTCCCTTCAGTTATCATATTGTTTATCTAGGACCTCACAACCTCTGTCAGAACTCTTCCCTACTGCATTTGTTTTACCAGCTTCTGGTTCTCAACTAAATTCAGATTGAAATCTTGTGAATATTGAGCTAGTGGTAGTACTCCATCATCCGAAAGTGAAGAAAGAAACTCAACCATGGTGGAAACCAGCTGCTTCAACTCATGCTTCTCCCTTCCATCTTTTTATGATTTCCTAAGCATATGATCAGCTGAGAATTTGAATAAGTGATCTCTAGAATCCCTATTGAGAACTCTGAGTTCCATCTTTGTGACTTTGAAATCTTTAGCTTCTAGTTCTTGAACTCCCTCTTTAGGCTTGAAGGTGGCAATCTCTACAGTCAGCTTCCTAATAGATGGGTCGGTAGATAACCTGGCATCACTTTTCATTCTCTTTTCCTTAGGGGTCTAAGTAGCATATTTCATGAATTTTTCCTTCACAGGAAGTGACACAGGCTTGAAACTCTTTCTTTTGTTCACAAATTCAGTTAGCCAGAGAGGAATTGAACTAGTCATCATTTGGTTATCAGGTGTTTTAATGGGGGTACTTTCAGCCTGAGGTACCTCTGTATTGATGGTAAGCATTTCCTGAACCTTCTCTTGTTCATCCGAGAGGAAAGAGATATCTTCATCATTAGTCTCCACATCCAAGTAATCAAGTCCTAATGAAGCCATCTCAGAACTGTTTTCCAACCTAGTTCTTAGCCTTGGTGCAGTCGAATGTCCATTGGATACTACCTTTTTCCTAGGAGATGTAACTTTTACTGCATTTGAAACCACATGAGATACGTTAGACAAAGCATGTTTCACATTTTTGAAGATTGGCTTTGTGCTATGCTTTTCAAGAGGAAGGTTCATAGCTCCCTTCTTTCTCTTTCCTGATAACCAGCTTTCTGTAACTTCTAAAATAGTTCATGCCCTCAATTTTATGTCATCTTCCTCTACCCTATTCCAATCTATGTCTAGAAAGCTTCCCACTTGCACATTGCTATTTTCTGAATCTATAGCTTTAGAACTATCCTCTTCCACACCTTCAATATCCAAATTTAACCACAAAATTTTGATTTGTGAGATCACAAGTCTAGAATGATCTCATTTCCATATTGCCTCCTCATCACTAAGATCTTCCCATAGGTCTTCTAGGTGTGAACTAGGTGAGGGCTAATTACTTAAGCTCAAGACCTGCCTGGCAAAACCCTTATTGTCGAAACCTTTTCTCAACTTGTAGAACTATAAATGGAAATTCAATAGCTTGTTTCTAATTACTAAAGCATCCATCATATTATTGTAGGTCAAATTACCAATCTTCACTGGAAACATAGAAAGCCATTTTTCTTCTGGCACGACATTTTTAACAACCACAAATAGCTGCCTACAAATTTCTGCCAAAATAAAGTAGTCAAAGGTGAACCTTGGGAGCTTGATAGGTTCATCATCGAAACCTCCAACCTAGATGTAAGGAAAATGGGGGAATTGAGTATAAAAACTCCCATATGTCTGAATCAACTTTTGCACTTCCAATGAAACTCTCTGATTTGGAATGCCTGCCAATTGCTGACACAATTTGCCTAAGAAAACATCATGAACTTTCCTATAAATTTCCAAAATGTTATCCTTCCTCAACAATGGGCAATATTCATAAATAAAGAGATCTTCATTCCAGGGAACATGTTGTATAGCAAACAAATCTTGTGTGCATGCTAAACAATATATCAGGTATGAAGACATATAGAAACTCTACCTAGTACCCTGAGTTTGTTTGAGTTGATCCCTCAATGAACTAGGAATAATTTCTACCCAATCAATGTGTTGCCCTCCCTCCAAAACTATCAATATAAAATGAAACATCCATTCTTCATAAAGAAGAACCTATTGTGAACCTTTAATTCAATGGAGCAACACAATCACATCATGAATGTGAGGTTTCATGTGATCCTTTCTAAGAACCTTAGGCAATCAAAACCCTCCTTTGTAATTAGTTTGGGTCCATTTCCTGGCCACATGACTATAGTTTTTATCTGCATTTTCTTTGTATTGATCCAGGGATTGTGTGGGAGTAAAACTAACAAGGGAATCCTCTAGAATTTTGAAGACAACCATAATAGTTTCTCTATTAACTAGCATGAGGGTTTGTCCATCCGCATTTAAAATGCACTTATATTTCACATCATATCTATTTATACATTGTTGGATTAATTTTGGGCATACACCCGATGGTGGAAAAATGATGGCTTCTAATAACCCACTTGACATAAAATCTAAACTATGGTCCTCCCTTGCATGGTTTGTGAGGTCTACCACCATTTTATCTACTTGTATTCCTAATAGGTCCATATCCAAGATAATAGGAGCTTGACATTGCAAATTTTTCACATTTCCAAAGAAATGTAAGCTGGACCTCATCTTTTTCTTAGGAATAAAATCATAGGCACCCCCCTCTTGAATCAAAATATCTAACAGCAACAGGAAATAAGAGAAAGCTTTTAGAAGCTACCTATTTTTCACAAACTAGAAACAAATTCTTCTCCCATAGCCAAGACTCCACAAACAAATGATAGGGAAGAAAAATGTACAAGGCTGTTTATATTTGAAAAGATTAACATCCATAAAACTTGACTTTAATGAGCATAAGTCAAAGGCATTAATCTTAAATGATGCGGGTAGTGATGACTCATCAAAAGGATGTCCCATAAATATGCCATCTTTAATATCATTAATAACCATCCCCCAAAAGATATCCCCCGCTCGTGCCAATGATTTCATTAATCTCTATACAAAACTTAATTCAATCTTTGCTTCATGGCCTTTGTCTAATCAAATTTTCCTTCTTTAATATTGATCATCATTTTAGCATTAGCTTATGACATATGTCCCATCAAATGTCCTTTCATTAATTACTCTATCATAATCTATATTTGAACCTCTTTGAACTGGAGTTCAAAGTGGTTCGAAGTGGTTCACCACTCAAAGGTGATATAGGTCGGGGCCCACCTACAGAAAACAATCGTTAGGAAAAAAAACATCATTGAACTACTTCAAACTGCTTTGAACCAGAGTTCAAAGTGGTTTGAAGTGGTTCAGTCAGGGCAAGAGTGTTGGAAAAAGTTCATCCAAAGGGGACCAAAAATAAAACTTGACGAACTTGAAGGCTAAGCTTGAAAACTCTGAAGGACATTGATGCTTGAAGGATTACTGCAAAGAAAGACTTTTAAGGGAACACGCTAATGGACTTCAAGGTAATGAACTTGTAAGAGTCTTAGACACTTCAAAATATGGTGACTCTAATTGACCCTAGCATTAGCTCTGGCTAGGGACTGCATATTGCCCAATGTGCAGAGAACTCTGAATAACTGGTTTCATAGAAAAAGCCATCAAAAGGGAAAGAAACAAACTATGATGACACACCAAAAAAGGACAGTAGGGAAACACTACCTAATATGTACAAAGAAACCAATCGAGCACATCATTGAATCTTGCATAATCTAAGGTCCTACCCATTGTAGGTAAAAGGTAGATTCACACAATTGGGCTATGACAATTGGAAAGCATTTGAACCCAATGTTTCAGAGATGATAAATGGGCCCTTCCATAAAGATTCAAATTTTCCATGAGCTCCTTTAGGTGCTCATCTTTTGTCCCATAAAAGAACTTCATCTCCCTCTATAAAGTTACAAGGCCATTTCCACATATCAAAAATCTGCTTCACCTTCAGCTGATGCTTTGTGATATGATCTACTAATTCCTCCCTTTCTTCTTCTAGTCTACTCAAATGCATATAACCCATTTCTCCAAAGGATCTTTAAAGTATTTATCTTTAATGACAGCTTGAAGCTTAGCTGAGGAGAGCTCTAAAGGCAAAGAGACATGTGCTCCTATCTTGTATACCAGTTCAAAGGGGGCCATTCCAATTTCTCTTTTCAAAGTGGTTCGATCTACCCATAAGGCTTCAAATAGCTTCTTATGCCACTCCTTGGGATTATCATCCATCAAATTCTTCATGATTTTTACCAGGTTCTTATTACTAGATTCAGCTTGACCGTTCCCTTGTGGAAAATAATCAGAAGAATGTGCTAGAGAAATGCCATGCTCATAACAAAAAGCTAAGATCTCCTTAGAGGAAAAGTATGTAGCATTGTCTGCTACTATCTTAACAGGCACACTGAACCTGACAAAAATGTAATTTAGAAGGAAATCACAAACCACCTGAGAGTTTTCTTTCTTAGTGGGAATTGCTTCAACCACTTAGTAAAATAATTAGTGGCCGTAAAAATATAAACATGTCCAGCACTAGATGGTGGGTTTAAAGGACCTACAAAGTCTATTCCGCACTGCTTGAAGGGTTCATCAACAATCACTAGTTTAAGAGGTAGAGCTGCAAGATGAGGTCTCCCAGTGAAAAGCTGGCATTTCTCACAATTGTGAACATATTGGTATGCATCCTTGAACATACCAGGCCAATAAAACTGATTTTGAAGAATCTTAAATGTAGTCATAGTTGAAGAATAGTGGCCTCCAAAAGCTTCATCATGAAACATTTTCAAAAGTTCTTTCTACTGTTCACTATCCACGCATCTTAAAAAGGTTTGATCAATGCCCCTTTTATATAATGTCCCCTAGGATATCACATATTTACTTTCTTTCAACTTGAGGTTTTGCCTATCCTTTGGGTTTAAATGACTAGGACACTCACCATAAGTAAGAAAATAGGTCATGTCTGAAAGTTAGGGATCAGTTAGACTAATGAGTAATGCCATGGGGACTTCATCAATTTTCTCAGACGGGTTACCATTCTCTACTATTAGCTTGCATAAACCTTTCCCCCTTACCAAATTGGTTGGTTTTATCATCAAATCATACTCCTAAATTTTTTCTATCTAAACCACTCTGTTATTCATACCAATCTCCTTCTGAGTTAAAATACTTTTCACCACAGTATCAGGTATGAAAACTGTACAATGAGAATGCAGAATATAATACCTAAACTATTTCACCGCTTTTACCATGGTGAAGGCATGTTTTTCCATCTGAGAGTACTTGAGCTCATGCCTTTTCAAGGGTGTACTCATAAAGGCTATGGGTGCATCTTGTCCTTTCTCATCTTTCTGTGTTAATATACCTGACAGGGTGTGCTCAGAGGCATAACAATAGATGATAAAATCCCTTTTGAAATTAGGACTCTTTAACATAGGTGCTTGAGATATTGCATCTTTAATGTCTTTGAAAGCTTTTCATCCATTATCATTTCACTTGAAAGGAATTTTCTCGCTCATCATATCAATCATATGCTTAGTAATTTCTAAAAACTCAGGAACAAATGCCCGCAAGAAATTCACCTAGCTGAAGAATGACTTCAATCCACTTCTACTTAATGGCAAGCTAAGCTATTGAATCACCTTAACCCTTTCAGGGTCAATTTGAACACCATCCTTTGAGACAATATGACCGAGCAGCTTTCCTTCCTCCACAAAGAATGTTGATTTCTTGGGGTTCAGAGAGATACCATGACTTCTACATCTTAAGAGCACTGTCTCAAGATCTTTCAAATGTTGATCTCTCTTCTTAGAGAAAACAGTGAGATCATCTAAGTACACCACTATAATTTTATTCTGAAGATCTTCAAAGGAAGATTTCATTGCCCTCTGGAAGGTTGCACCCGTGTTGATCAGCCCAAATGGCATGCGACTATATGCATAGGTTCTCCATGGGGTAATGAAAGCTATTTTGTGTTGGTCACCCTTCACAACACTGATTTGATTGTATCCAGAATAGCCATCAAGCATAGACATGGATTCTGATCCTGAGACAGCTTGAAGGACATGCTCCATCACAGGTAGGGCATAGTTATCTTTCAGACTTGCTTGATTCAGATTATGAAAATCTACACAAATCCTTATTTTTCCATTCTTCTTCCTCACTGGAACTATGTTGGTGATCCAAGTCGAATGGTGGATAGGATAGATAATTCTTGCTTATAGTATTTTTTCAACTTCCTTTAATATGGCCTCTGACACTTTCAGATTGTAGTTCCTTAGTTTCTGATGGAAAGGGGTGACACCAAGATTTAAAGGGATCTGATGTTCAAACAAGCCTCATGATGAAGGGTGCTCCCCTTAATACCACAAACACATAATAGAAATAGAGAAATGACAACAATAATATGCAAGAATAGAAAATTGGCTTCTTATTATCTCCATAAATGTGGAATTACAAAATTTCAGAATTACAATATGCAAAGCCACATGGGCATTCCCTTACAATATTCTGTAGGACAAAGCTTTGAATCAATACCCAGATCTACTACTCAAAACTACCCTAGACAACACTACGGGCCTTCTTTATATAGGCAATTTCCACCGCTCGAGAAGGTTCTAGAAATTTAGCCCTAAGGGCCGACCCAACTTAGAATTATTTTAATTTTCAATTTATTACATCAAAGTCAGCTCAAAATAACTTTTGAAACCCGAACAAAAATTTTGAAGGAAAATTATTTTCTGCCATTTCAGGTGGCCCAACTTCTGGAGACCATAAGTCATCACCAGTTGACTTGATTGACTATTATAACCCCATTTCAGAAATGCCACAAAGCACTCTACAGGCTTGACCTACACAAAATGTCTATCACCCAATTTTTTGACCTCATCTGGGGCCTCTAAAGCCTTCAAAATTGAGTTCAAAGTTTTTGTACCCTGCTGCCAATACCGAAAATCTTCAATATCTTCAAAACTAGAACTGATCTAGCCATGAAACTTTGCTGGTAGGCTAATATGACTAAGATGAACCTCCACATGTAAAATTAGAACATTCTAAGATCGTAAGACCAACTTACTAAAAATAGCAAGTTTCCATAAATAGCAACTCTGCACAAGATAGCCCTTATTGAATACAAAAATAAAAATATTTTTGGGTGATGCAAGATTGCCCTTACACCCAGGATGCTCCTGCATCAGACACCCAGGGTAATTTGAGAAGTGACCCTGTCATGACTCAGGTGTGCAGAGGAAAACCAAGATGGTTAACCTCCTCCTTTGTTAGCCATGATGAATCTTCAATAGGTCGTCCTTTCCATTTGACCAAATACTCTTCATATGTCATGTTCCTTGTGCTTCTACCAACACGGCTATCCAGTATGTCTTCAATCTCCTTGATATCTAAACTGGTTGCTAGAATACTCCACTGTGCCGCTATGATCTCATCTTCAACACTTCCTTCATGATACTCTGTCAAATCTTAAATGTTAAACACTGGTGAAATATTCAGCTCACTAGGCAATTCTACCTCATATGCATTTCCTGAATCATGCTTCTTCAGTATCTTACATGGCCCAAACTTCATTTTCAACTTGTTATATGTACCAACCAGAAATTGTTCCTTCTGCAAATGAACCATGACTTCATCTCCAACCTGAAATTCCTTATGCCTCCTTTTTTCATCTGTCTTAGCCTTGTACTGGGCATTCATCTTGGTAATATGCTTCCTCACCTCCTCATGGATGTTCTTCAAGTGCTCTGCAAAATCTTCAGCTTCAGCACTACTTATTTCTCCTTTATCTATCTTTCTCAATTTAGATGCATTTCTTGGACTACTTCCATATACAATCTAGAATGGTGATTTACCAGTGCTCCCATTGAAAAAATTATTGTATGCAAATTCTACCTGTGGTAAAATCAAATCCCATCCTATTGGCTTATCTCCAACCAAACATCTCAATAAATTTTCCAAACTCCTGTTCACCACCTCTGTCTATCCATCAGTCTATGGTTGATGTGATGAACTGAACTTCAAATTTATCTTCAACTTCTTCCACAATGTATGTTAGAAATATCCAACAAAATTAGTGTCTCTATCTGAAACTATGGTCTTTGGCAAACCATGTAGTCTCACTACTTCTCTGAAAAATAATTCTGCTATATGAACAACATCATTAGTCTTCTTGTAGGGAATGAAATGTGCCATCTTTGAAAATCTATCAACCACCACAAAAATTGAATCATGTCCCTGTTGTGTCCTCGATAAACCAAGAACAAAGTCCATACTGATATCCTCCCAAGGCTTCTCTAGTATAGGTAATGGCTAATACAACCCTATATTCTGCTTCACTCCTTTCACCATCTGACATACTCTACAACTCTGTACAAAATTCTTGACATCTTGCTGCAACTGTGGCCAATAGTAATTCTCACCAACCAAAGCAAGGGTTTTATCATGACCAAAATGTCCAGCCAATCCTCCACTATGCTTCTCCTTGATGAGATTCTCCCTCATAGAACTTCATGGAATGCACAACTGACTCCCTCTGAATAGCATATCATTCTGGATGATAAAATCTAACCACTTTGTCCTATCTAGAGTAACAGGTTCTTTACAAGCTTTCTAAGCTCCACCAAAATCAGGATCCTTTGGATACAAATTCTTGAGTTCCTTGAACCCAACCACCTCAATCTGCATCTCTACCAGTAATAGTTGCCTTCTGCTAAGAGCATCTGCAACCCTGTTAGACTTTCCACTTCTGTGTTTCAAAACAAATATATAACTCTACAAAAACTCAACCCATTTCAAATGCCTTTGATTCAACTTTCTTTGACTATTCAAGTATTGCAAAGCTTAATGATCAGTATACAAAACAAACTACTTAGGAAGTAGATAATGTCTCCACTTCTTTAATGCCTGAACTATAGCATAAAATTTCTGATCATAGACAGAATATTTTCTCTTGGCATCATTTAACTTCTCACTAAAATAAGCACCAGGTTTATCTTCTTGGCTCATAACAGCTCCTTTTATAGTACCACTAGCATCATAGTCTACTTGAAACACCTTATTAAAATCTGGAAGTGCTAAAATAGGTTGTTCTGTAACTTTTTGTTTCAACAATTGAAAGCTCTTTTCTACCCCATTAGTTCACTTAAACTCTTTTCTATCCCCTCTCATTGTTTCAATCAAGGGTCCACAAATACTACTAAAATTTATGATAAACTTTCTGTAGAAACTAGCCAAACCATGAAAAGATCTTACCTCAGTAACATTCCTTGGAGTAGGCCATTCAAGGATAGCCTGTACCTTCTCTGGGTCCATTTTTAGACCTTCTGCTGAAACTACAAATCCCAAATACACTAACTCTTTCTTCACAAAACTGCACTTCTTCAAATTAATCAACAATTTCTCATCTCTTAACTTCTAAAACACCATACGAATATGCATCATATGTTCCTCCAATGTCTTGCTAAAGATCAAAATATTATTTAGGTAAACAATGACAAACTTACCTAGAAATTCCTTCAGAACCTCATTCATGAGCCGCATGAAAGTGCTCAATGCATTGGTTAGCCCAAAAGGCATGACTAACCACTCATACAGTCCTTCCTTTGTCTTGAAGATAGTCTTCCATTCATCTCCTTCTTTGATCTAAATCTGGTGATATCCACTCTTCAGATCTATCTTTGAGAAATACACAACTCCACTCAAACAATCTATAATATCATCCATTCGTGGTAATGGAAACCTATACTTGATTGTGATCTTGTTTATTGCTCTGAAATCTGTACACATCCTCAATTATCCATTCTTCTTTGGTGCTAATAATGCTGGTACAACACATGGACTCAGGCTCTCTCGAATCAATCCCTTTTGTAACAACTCATGTACTTGTCTGTTCAACTCTTCACTTTTTGCTGGTGTCATTCTATGTGCTGCCTTGTTTAGAAAACTGGCTCCTGGAATCAAATCCATCTGATGACTGATCTTCCTTACCAGTGGTAATCCATCAGGTACATTATTAGATACAATATCCTAAAACTCTTTCAACAAATCTGCAACCTCTACAGGTACATCCTCTACTTCTTCTTTACTAGCTTTTGGAATTAAAAAAAAACACACGTGCTCATGCCTCATACCATCTAGGAATTTTCTTCCATCAACAAATGTTATTCTTGCATTACCACATACCTTTTCTTCGGTCTCCTTCAATGGCTTTAGCTTGTCACACTCCATCCTTTGTCAGGGAATAGGTATTCACATGACCATCGTGTACAACACATCTGTGAAACTGCCATGGTCTACCCAACAACATATGACATGCATCTATAGAGATGATATCACATAGTACCTCATCTTGGTACCCGCCGATCTTGAACTTTACCAGGCACTGTTCACTGACCATGAGCTTGTGGTCATCCTGCACCCAGGCAATCCGATATGGATGTGGGTGTTTCTATCTCTTGAGCTATAACTTTGTCATCATCTCTTTTGACACCAAATTGTCAGTGCTTCCACTATCAATAATCACATCAAAGCATTTACCCTCACACTTGCATCTAGTGTGAAAAAAGCTCCTCCTTTGTTCAGGTTCATTCTCACCACTCAACAAGACTCTTCTATTAATTAGCGTTTCTTCTCTTTCAGCATCTTCAGAATTTGATGATCTAGCATCTTCATCTACATGTGCAACTCTGACCTGGCCTTCATTTCTCTTGTCTGTTTTGCCTTAGCGCTGAGGACATTCAAATGTCCTATGACCTTCTTCTCCATAGTGAAAACATGTTCCACAGAAGCCTCCTCTTCCAGATCCTTGTCCTCTTCCTCTTCCTCTCTGATCTCTATTATTCTGATCTTGGAAATGATTGGAATTGTTTCCTCTCTGATTCTAGCTACTACTGGCCTCATCCTTCTTTTTCAGATCTTCATTTCGGCCACCATATGACCATCCACGAGATCTTCCACCATGACCTCTTCCATTTTGTCTGCTCTCAAACTTCTTGTTCATCTTTTCCTCTACTTTTAGGGCAAACTGGTATGCCTCCTCAATACTATTCATTCAAACCAGATTCAACTCCTCCTGAATGCTTGGGCTTAGCCCATTAAGGTATCAGGCAAATTTTTCCTTATCAGCTTCTGTATGACCTATTCTGATGAGGAGTCGATAGAACTCCTCTGTATACTCCTGAATAGATCTTCCTGCTTGCTTCAAACTTTGCATTTTCTTTAGTAGGTCAAGCTCATAACCAACATGAATGAACTATCGCTTCAATTTATCCACCATCCGATCCCATCTTGTGATTTTATCTTTCCCTCTTCTATTTCGCTCCAATTGGATCTCTTGCCACCAGATCTTCGCATGACCTTTTAGTCTGGCCTTTGCAAATTTGACCCTATCAAGATCCTCAACATCTTCATACTCAAAATATTTCTCACATTCATTGATCTAGTCAATCAATTCCTCTAAGTTAAGATTTCCAGAAAATGTAGGAACCTCAATCTTAGGTCTTTTCCCAATCTTGGAAATCACCCGAAAAAGTCTTTCTTCCTCCTGGTTCACAATTTCAGCTTCTCCTTCTTGATATTCTTCTTCGGCTTCATCCTCGCTTTCGTCTCTAACATTAAGATTCATTCCTCTGCAAATCTTTTCTTGCAATACTCACACTTGTCTCTGCAGCTCTCTAACCTCGGGTGTCACAGCACCAGCTCTTCCGCCATGTTCTCTTTGTGGAGGCATTTTCACGATGTGCATTGAAACCCTAACCACAGTCCTGGTGCAAACTTCCTCACAATCAGTGATCTGTTTACACACTCAAGAAATCCTACTCTGATACCACTTGATGAAGGGTGCTCCCCTTAATACCATAAACACATAACAGAAATAGAAAAACAACAATAATATGCAAGAACAGAAAATTGGCTTCTTATTATCTTCACAAATGTGGAATTACAAACTTTCAGAATTACAATATGCAAAGCCACATGGGCATTCCCTTACAATATTCTGTAGGACAAAGCCTTGAATCAATACCCAGATCTACTACCCAGAACTGCCCTAGACAACACTATGGGCCTTCTTTATATAGGCAATTTCCACTGCCCGAGAAGGTTCTAGAAATTTAGCCCTAAGGGCCGACCCAACTTAGAATTATTTTAATTTTCAATTTATTACACCAAAGTCGGCTCAAAATAACTTTTGAAACCCGAACAGAAATTTTGAAAGAAAATTATTTTCTGCCATTTCAGGTGGCCCAACTTCTGGAGACCATAAGTCATCACCAGTTGACCCGATTGACTATTATAACCCCATTTCAGAAATGCCACAAAGCACTCTATAGGCTTAATCAATGCAAAGCACTTGTCACCCAATTTTTTGACCTCATCCGGGGCCTCTAAAGCCTTCAAAACTAAGTTCAAAGTTTCTGTACCCTGTTGCCAATACCAAAAATCTTCAATATCTTCAAAACTAGACCTGATCTAGCCATGAAACTTTGCTGGGAGGCTGATATGACTGAGATGAACCTCCACATGTAAAATTAGAACATTTCGAGATCGTAAGACCAACTTACTAAAAATAGCAAGTTTCCATAAATAGCAACTCTGCACAAGATAGCCCTTATTGAATACAAAAATAGAAATATTTTTGGGTGATGCAAGATTTCCCTTACACCCAGGATGCTCCTGCATAACCTCCTCTAAAATTCTTTAAGTCTTCATACCCCTAGGCAAAAACATCTTTGTACTCCATGAGCAACCTCTTCAAGTCTTCTTTCTCAGACACAATACAAGTCAGACCAATAGAAATCCATCTTGGATTATCTTTCTTTCCTATGTCAATCTTGTCATACTCTTTGGCATTATGTACATGGGATATCTTCTCCTTAATAGTACTATCATCTTTTCTTCTAAACTAATGTTCTAGAGATACAGGGCCCTTGGGGATCTTATTACCCTTCAACTGGATCAGTCCATCACTACCTACAACTTCTTCATAGATTTCTTTACAAACATTGTTAGATCCTTCAAAATATACATCAGAAAAACCTGCAGCACACTCCAAGAAATCCCTAAGCTAAGAGTCATTATCAAAAACTTGCCAAAACTCCACATTGTTAGGCACCTTCAGCTTGTAAATCATCTCAATCTGATACTTTTGAGTTTTGAAGTCAGGATGTGGCAACAATAATGAAGCGGATACTACCAAGGCATCTGCTCTGGTGTTTTCATTTCTTTGTATAAATTCTATGGAAAAGGCATCGAAAAATTCTAGCTCATCCCATACCAAATTTCTATAATGTTTTAACCTCTCATATTTGACAGCAAATTTTCCTTTCACTTGCTTCACAATTAACTCCGCATCACCCCTCACTATCAACTTCTTGTCTCCTCTGAATTTTACCTCCTCCAATCCTAGTAGCAAGGCTTCATACTCTATATTATTATTAGTATTCTTGAAATCTAACTTAAAAGAAAGAAGAATACATTCTTTATTAGGAGGAAAAAGAACTACCCCCATGCTTGAACCTGAATTGGAATAGCTACCGTCGAACTCCATCTTCCACATATCTTCTTCTTTCTGAGAGGGAGTTTCACCATTTTCTCTGAGATTAGCCAGAATAACATAGTTATCAAAATGGCACTCCTCATATAGGATTTGAGCTTTTGGTTTGTTCGAGGGCACCATAGTATACTTATTTTTAGGCTTGAGTTCAAGTTTTACTTTCTTTTTACCAATTGGAATCATGGCCTCTGACCAATCCATCTTAATGTCCCCTCCTAAGTCTTTGCAAAATGTTCTGCTGAGTAGCATACCATAGCTGGCTAGGATATCTGCTACTAGGATGGTTAATTTTAGACACTTGTCAAGATAAGTGGCAAGAATGGCTTGGGCACCTTTGACCTGACCCATTAACGGTACTTGTTTCCCATCCACAGAATAATAATGGCCATAAGTTTTAGTCAAGGTAAGACCAAGGGCTCTAGCTACTGGGGAAAGCATGATATTATTTGATGCACCAGAGTCAATAATGCAATTACTAAGTTTTTGACCATTTAGAAATAAGGAGATATAGAAGGGATTAGCCTTTCTTTCTTCTAATTCACTTTCAATTGTATTAACAAAAGGACACTCTTCAGGAGTCTGTGGAGTATCTTGGGGTTTAAAGACCAAAGGTTCTTCAACCATGGTTGTCTCCCCTATGAGTGGCTTATCTAATTGGGAACCTAAACTTGACTCTCCCTTAACATATTTTACTATTTTATCCAACTCTTTAGGATTCATTTTGAGATATTCTGTAGGGGAAATAGAGATCGTGGAGGTTTTATAGAATTAAACAAAGTCAAAGGAAGAGGAAGGAACTAGACTACCTCTTGGTAAGATCTTCACTTAAGGACCCTTTGGGTACATGGAAGCTTCTCCATTTCTAGCTTCTTTGTGTTTAGCATCAATGTTAGCAGTAATTGAACCAAGGACAAACTTTTGTGTTCTCTGATTTCTTGTCAAGATTGTACAAGCAGGATCTTGCAAGGTTGCCAAAACACTTCCACCCCTGTCAAAGCCGGGCTCATACTCGAGATAAAAAGAACTAGATAAAGCAGTATTAGGTGAGTCTTTCTCTTCTTGCACCTCTTCTATACCAATGGTATCCCTTGTGGCATTGATTTGAAGACACCTTAACCAATCTGGACAAGACTCTCCATCATGATTCATCATGAGATGGAAGGAACACATTGTTTCTCTTGGTGCGGGTTCAATCTACAATCTCGATTGTGAACTTGACAAGAGAGGAGTTTTTACTGAAGGTTGGTTATACTATCTTTGGCTAACATCTTGGTAAGGGGACTGATATGGAGAACTTTCCTTATTCTGCTGCCTTTTGAGCATGGCCATATCATTCATTAACCTTTGCATCATAGGATCTGTTGTTGTAGAAGATGAA
This sequence comes from Chamaecyparis obtusa, assembly GCA_027943335.1. Taxonomy (NCBI): domain Eukaryota; kingdom Viridiplantae; phylum Streptophyta; class Pinopsida; order Cupressales; family Cupressaceae; genus Chamaecyparis; species Chamaecyparis obtusa. Next base: position 741,910 of record BSBK01001844.1, on the reverse strand, counting down.
GTACTTCCTGAAGCTTGGACTTCTGTCTTCCACTTTCCAGCCATTATGAAAGTATCTTCTAGCTGAATAGCTTGTGTTTGAGTAGCTAATAAGTTGGCCACACCATCTTTTAACAAGTGAAAGCTTATATTAGGTGGGACAACGTTTAAGAAGAAAATCTTCTTATTTTCATTGCTGGATGTAAAATTTGCTGGTATCCTTTGCAGGATTCTATTAAACTTAGCTACGAACTCCCGTATAGGTTCATGTATCTCTTTCTTCATCTGACTAAGCTAGAGAAATAGAGAAATCTCATTATTAGGGGTCTTTAATATCCTTTCAAAAGCATTTTTCATGTCATTCTAGTTAGTAATTGACCCATTGGGTAAATGACTGAACCAGTTGGCCATTGTGTCAACCAAAGTTCTCACAAAGAGTCTTACTACAACTTCTTTAGTGGGAACACTTATAACACCACAAGAAGTATGAAAAGCACTTAAATGATCATCAGAGGTCACTTTCCCATCTCCATTAAACTTGGGTAGGACCTGGTTAGCACCCTTAGGTAAGTCTGCAGGTTGATTAACTCCTAGGTTTAATGGGCCAATATTCTGACCCCACGGTTGAATGGCTGCCATATTAGGTAATTGGAAATTCAAGGTTTGGATGTTAAGAATAGTAGGTACAATAGTACCTGGTGTTATAATAGCTTGAAAAAGGGGTGGAACAACTAGGCTAGGTGGAGGTGAACAAGGTTTGCTAAATGTTCTAGTTTTCTTCTTCTTATGGGTATTGAGATCAGGTTCAAAAATGAGATTCCTCAAAGCTTCAAAGTCTTCATCAACTAGTCCCCTACTCCTATCACCTCTTGTGTATCTCTTTTCTACTAGTTTCAATGTTAGAAATGACCTTAATTTCTAGCTGGAGCTTGTGCAAGTCTATTCACTATAACCGCTTCATGAGAAACTGGTATAGCCCTCAGCTGCTCAGCTATTTCTTCTTGCTTCTCAAGCACTTCTCGAACTTGATGAAACTATTGATTACCTTTTCTAAATCTCCATGCTACTTTAGCAAGGTTGAGATTATGTCTTCTTGTGTGTCTCCAAATTCTAGATTTGGTTTTAGCATAGGAAACACATCATTGTGTGGCAACACCATTTTGTAGCATTGTATTAAATGGAGAACCTAGTGTTTTATACTGGACTCTCCCCAGTAGAGTTGCAAAAAATATATTGGTGAATAGATTTGTCTTCCTCTTTTTAACTGAAAATGAATACAAACTCTATAATTTTGAAGACAAACGATTCCTCAACAATTGGGTAAGCACAAGAAATTGCTTCCCTCTGAATTCTTAAGGTACAACTTGTACACACAAAATTAGTGCACTTCTATGAATCCTTACAATCAAGAACACTCAAGAATGAGGTCTCAAAAATTGATCCATAGCTCTTTATGTATGGAGTTGCAAGATTGTAAAATTGCTCTCAGCTAGAGCTATGAAGCTAATGACCTTGCTAGTCAACCATACAATGAGAGATTCAAATGAAGACAAGGGAAAGAGTGCCAATATCTCCAATGAAATCAATATGAATGCAATGCAAGTATGCTAAGAATGAGGATGAAAACTAAGCTAAATGATAACAATGCAATGCTTGAAAAGAAATCTAATCTATGAAAGAAAAGTGCAAACTAGACTATGAAAGGAAAGTACAAGTCTTACAATCCCTCCTAATTAAGCTATGTGAGATTAATCTATTACACAAAGGAAATCTACACTAAGAATGCTGTGATTATGCAACTATGAAAGAAAACTAAATGAAATGCAACAATAATGTCTTCAAAATTTGAATCCAAGAATGTCTTCAAAGAGCTCCAAATGACCTAGAAAACCTGCAGCATAACATTAGCATAAAACATGAATGGATATCTATATATAAATGAGGAAGAGAGCTCTCCTTTTATAGGAAATGAAAAGGAATGGACCATGGAGATTAAGAGGCAAAAGACTTAATCAATGGTGGAGCATCAAAGAAGAGCAATCCATGTGCACAAATATCTTCCAATGAGAAAATAAAAGTTGACTTTTGTGTCCATATAAGACAAAAAATACTTTTTCTCCCTTTTAATAAAATAAGAATAATGCTTTATTTGTGCAACTTAGGATAAGAGAAAAAGTGGGGGATTTTTATTTATTAAAAGGGGAGGAAATATTTCTTTTGAATAAATAAAAACTTAGGATAAAATGGTTAGCCCAAGGAAAATAATCGAAAATGATAAAATAGGATTTGATCAAGGAAATTGATATATTTGGAAATGCTGATTTTTGAAAATATTGATTCAGGGATTTGATAAATTACTGAATGGGGGCCCAAAGTCTAGGTGACCATTTTAGGGTGCATACATTTGCCCCTCTTTGACTAATGTGTGATCATTTTTGGAACACATGTAGTCAAAGAATAAATTAAAATGTGAGATCGATCTAGGATCACAAAACAACCTAGATGTGTGTTCATTTTGGGAACACATCAGGACAAGCATAAACATGAGCTGGAAGACAAGACCAACACCATCACTGCTAGGTGTAAATCAAGCCTTAGACAAAACTATCATCGTCACTACTAGGCAACAATCAATTCTAAAAAATAGGAGATAAAAATTGAAAGACAAAATCACCATCGTCACTGCTAGGTGATAATCAAGTCTCAAAATAAGAATCTCAAGCTGAGCTGAATGATAAAGCTGAATCAAAGATTAAATCTGGTAGGTACTGGCCCCTCAGAATCAAAATCAAAATTAGGTAGAGGAGAACAGGAAATTAATAAACTTGATCAAAGCACTAGAAATCATAGTCAAGGAATAGGACAATAGGATAACCATCAAGCAGTGAAAACATGCCCCAGGTTGACTAGGTTTGACTGGGAAAGATATAGGATAAAAATTAAGTCAAACCTTAGAGAAATGAAGTGAGTGAGAATGAATGATAGATTAGGAGTTTGAAAGAGATGGGGGTGAAGAAATGAAGATGCCCCAACAAAGATCAAAGGATCAAGCCTCAAATGGTCAGCCAACTATGTAGATGAGGGTGAAATTTTGAAATGCAATTTTGACTATCAAGATTAACTTGGATTTTGATTTCAAGTTTGAAAATGGATCCAAGATGTTGAAATTATCTAGGGGTGCAATTTTCATGCAATTCTGAGGTGTTTTGGAAATTAGGTCAAAATGCTATAGACAAGAAGTAAAAGACATGATCCAGAAAAGGGAAGATGAGCGCAGTTGACCGACTAGTCCATGTGAGATGAAAAGGAGAGCTCTCTCCATATGCAAGGTGCAAAAATAATCTAACATGACCCTAAAAATGCAAGCTACTATGAAAAGTGGTTGAATTGCAAGGTCATAGTGCTTATAGACATCTAATTATCATCATGGAGTGTTATTGGTAGCGTCATAAGATCATACAATACACACTAGTATAACTATGGGTATATGAATATGATCTATATCAGATAGGAATGTGGGAATCCCACCTAGGCACCAAAGACATGTAGGTCAAGATGACTAGTGTAGTGAGATTACCTAAGTTTACTATAGCGAGATTATGCTTGCATTAGGACATAAGAAGGTCAAGATGGCTATAAGCATGCACTCGTGAAATAGTCAAGGATAATACCTTGTTAATCCCTAGTGTCAAGTAAGACTAGCATAAATGCTCATGACAGTTAGGATCAAGGAAATATACCCACAAGTAGATAAAGAAATAAAACATGTTCTCATACCCTCAATCTTCTAGCTATGCATCATCAAAAAATTCTCAGGGAGAGACCACTCATCAAAGAAATCTTCATAGACAACACATAAAGAGAAATAAAGTCAACATATCTCAATTGAGTTGATTGTTTAAGTGTGTGTGTGCTGTTCATAGAGTCAAACTTTGAGCATCAAATTTTCTAATGGGTGATATCGCATCATACTTAGACTGGTGGGTAAGACATTTGATAAGTGTTGAGAAACACTCGACGCTAGGGTAGTGTTGAAAAACACTAGTTGGGGTGGTGTTGAAAAACACCTAATTGTGAAATGCCCCAAGAGACAAATGCACGTAAAGGACCTATGCTAACAGGTATGCCCCCTAGACAAAGACAAAGACAAAGACTAATTCCAGACCAAGTCAAATAAGGTTAAGGTATGATGGAGAATGGCTAAGTGTCGAGGATGCATGCTAAAAGACAAGGGTGCAAAGGCTTCAAGTAGCGCTTGTTTCCAAGTTTTCATCACATGGAGATTTTTTTTATTTATTTTTTTTTTTTTTGTATTTTTGCTACCAAGGCACTTGTTTCCAGGTTTTCACCAAGGCATTTTTTCTATTTTTTTTGAATTTTTTGCATTTTAAAATTTTTTTTATATTTTTTCAAGACTTTATATGCTTTTTAAGATTTTTTCAGCATCATATATGAATTTTTTTGGTATTTTTTTAGGATCCATAAATATGTACAAAAGATGCCCCTAGGCAGAACAAGCATCATGGATATAACTTCTTGAGGTGCAAAACATTAATAGGATCAGGGAGTTGTTCCCCCTATTCATCAGATAGCAAGTAAGCACCTGTCCCAAAAGCAACAGTAATAATGTATGGTCCAAGCCAATTAGGTTCAAATTCGATGTTGTTGGTTCTTAGGATTCTCACGTAGGACAAGATCTCCTACTTGAAACTCTCTAGGGTGAACCTTCTGATGAAGGGTGCTCCCCTTAATACCACAAACACATAATAGAAAAAGAGAAGCAACAACAATAATATGCAAGAACAGAAAAATTGGCTTCTTATTATCTCCACAAATGTGGAATTACAAACTTTCAGAATTACAATATGCAAAGCTACATGGGCATTCCCTTACAATATTCTGTAGGACCAAGCCTCAAACTATTACCTAGAACTATTCTGAACTACCTAAGACAATAATACAACCTTCCTTATATAGGCAATTATCCAGTGCCTGGGAAGGTTCCAGAATTTTAGCCAATAAGGCCGACCAAACTTAGAATTATTTTATTTTACATTTTATTACATCATAGTCGGCTCAAAATAACTTTTGAAACCCGAACAGAAATTTTGAAGAAAATTATTTTCTGCCATTTCAGGTGGCCCAATTTCCGAAGACCATAAGTCATCACCAGTTGACCCGCTCGGCTATTATAACCCCATTTCAGAAATGCCACGAAGCGCTCTACAGGCTTGACTGGCGCAAGCGCCTGTCACCCAAATTTTTGACCTCATCGAGGGCCTCTAAAGCCTTCAAAACTGAGTTTGAAGTTTCTGTATCCTACTGCCAATAATGAAAATCTTCAATATCTTCAAAACTACACCTGATCTAGCCATGAAACTTTGCTGGCAAACTTATATGACCAAAATGAACCTCCAAGAAAGAAATCAGATCATTCTAAGCACATACGAAAATTACCAAAAATAGTAACTTTCCATAAATAGCAGCTCTGCACTAAAACAACCCTTATTGAATATAAAAACAGAAATATTTTTGGGTGATGCAAGATTGCTCTTACACCCAGGATGCTCCTGCATCAGACACCCAGGGTAATTTGAGAAGTGACCCTATCACGACTCAGGTGTGCAGAGGAAAACCAAGATGGTTAACCTCCTCCTTTGTTAGCCATGATGAATCTTCAACAGGTCGTCCTTTCCATTTGACCAAATATTCTTCATATGTCCTATTCCTTGTGCTTCTACCAACACGACTGTCCAGTATATCTTCAATCTCCTTAGTGTCTAAACTAGTTGCTGTAATACTCCACTGTGCTGCTGTGATCTCATCTTCAACACCTCCTTCATGATACTCTGTCAGATCTGAAATGTTAAACACTGGCGAAATATTTAGCTCAGTAGGTAATTCTACCTCATATGCATTTCCTGAATCATGTTTCTTCAGTATCCTACATGGTCCAAACTTCTTCATTTTCAGCTTGTTATATGTACCAACTGGAAACCGCTCCTTTCGCAAATGAACAATGACTTCATCACCAACCTGAAATTTCTTATACCTCCTTTTCTCATCTGCCTTAGCCTTATACTGTGCATTCATCTTGGTAATATGCTTCTTCACCTCCTCATGGATGTTCTTCAAGTGTTCTGCAAAATCCTCAGCTTCAGCACTACTTATTTCTCCTTTATCTATCTTTCTCAATTCAGATGCATTTTTTGGACTACTTCCATATACAATCTGGAATGGTGATTTAACAGTGCTCCTGTTGACAGAATTATTGTATGCAAATTCTACCTGTGGTAAAATCAAATCCCATCTTGTTGGCTTATCTCCAACCAAACATCTCAGCAAATTTCCCAAACTCCTATTCACCACCTCTTTCTGTCCATCAGTCTATGGATGATGTGATGAACTAAACTTCAAATCTGTCTTCAAATTCTTCCACAATGTACGCCAGAAATATCCAACAAACTTAGTGTCCCGATCTGAAACTATGGTCTTTGGCAAACCATGAAGTCTCACTACTTCTCTAAAAAATAATTCTGCTACATGAACAGCATCATTAGTCTTCTTACAGGGAATGAAATGTGCCATCTTCAAAAATCTGTCAACCACCACAAAAATTGAATCATGTCCCCGCTGAGTCCTCCGTAAACCAAGAACAAAGTCCATGCTGATATCCTCCCAAGGCTTCTCTAGTATAGGTAATGGCTAATACAACCCTGTATTCTGCTTCACTCCTTTCGCCATCTGACATACTCTGCAACTCTGTACAAACTTCTTCACATCTTGCTGCAATTGTGGCCAATAATAATTTTCACTAATCAAAGAAAGGGTTTTGTCATGACCAAAATGTCTAGCCAATCCTCCACTATGCTTCTCCTTGATGAGATTCTCCCTCATAGAACTTCATAGAATGCATAAATGACTTCCTCTGAATAGCATATCATCCTGGATGATGAAATCCAACCATTTCGTCCTGTCTAGAGTAACAGGTTCTTTACAAGCTTTCCAAGCTTCACCAAAATCAGGATCCTCTGGATATAAATTCTTGAGTTCCTTGAACCCAACCACTTCAATCTGCATTTCTATCAGCAATAGTTGCCTTCTACTAAGAGCATCTGCAACCCTATTAGACTTTCCACTCCTGTGTTTCAAAATAAATGTATAACTCTGCAAAAACTCAACCCATTTCAAATGCCTTTGATTCAATTTTCCTTGACTATTCAAATATTGCAAAGCTTGATGATCAGTATACAAAACAAACTCCTTAGGAAGTAGATAATGTGTCCACTTCTTTAATGCCTGAACTATAGCATAAAATTCTTGATCATAAACAAAATATTTTCTCTTGGCATCATTTAACCTCTCACTGAAATAAGCAACAGGTTTACCTTCTTGGCTCATAACAGCTCCTATTGCAGTACCACTAGCATCACAATCTACTTGAAACACCTTATTAAAATCTGGAAGTGCTAAAATAGGTTCTTCTGTAACTTTTTGTTTCAACAATTGAAAACTCTTTTCTGCCCCATTTGTCCACTTAAACTCTTTTCTATCCCCTCTCATTATTTCAGTCAAGGGTCCACAAATACTACTAAAATTCCTGATAAACTTTTTGTAAAAGCTAGCTATACCATGAAAAGATCTTACCTCAGTAGCACTCTTTGGAGTAGGCTATTCAAGGATAGCCTATACCTTCTTTGGGTCCATTTTTAGACCTTCTCCTAAAATTACAAACCCCAAATACACTAACTCCTTCACAAAACTGCACTTCTTCAAATTAATCAGCAATTTCTCTTCTCTCAACTTCTCAAATACCATACGAATATGCATCATATGCTCATCCAATGTCTTACTAAAGATCAAAATATCATCTAGGTAAACAATGACAAACTTACCTAGAAATTCTTTCAGAACCTCGTTCATGAGCCGCATGAAAGTGCTCGGTGCATTGGTTAGCCCAAAAGGCATGACTAACCACTCATATAGTCCTTCCTTTGTTTTGAAGGCAGTCTTCCATTCATCTCCTTCTCTGATCCGAATTTGATGATATCCACTCTTAAGATCTATCTTTGAGAAATACACAGCTCCACTCAAATAGTCCATAATATCATCCATTCGTGGCAATGGAAACTTGTACTTGATTGTGATCTTGTTTATTGCCCTAGAATCTGTACACATCGTCCATTCTACATTCTTCTTTGGTGCTAATACCGCTGGTACAGCATAGGGACTCAGACTCTCTCGAATCAACCCCTTCTCTAACAACTCATGTACTTGTCTGTTCAACTCTTCACTTTCTACTGGTGTCATTCTGTGTGCTGCCTTGTTTGGCAAACTGGCTCCTGGAATCAAATCCATCTGATGACTAATCTTCCTTACCGGTGGTAATCCATCAGGTACATTATCAGATACAATATCGTGAAAATCATTCAACAAATCTGCAACCTCTATAGGTAAATCCTCTACTTCTTCTTTACCAGCTTTTGGAATTAAAGTAAAACACACATGCTCATGCCTCATACCATCTAAGAATTTTCTTCCATCAACAAATGTTATTCTTGCATTACCACATACCTTTTCTTCGGTCCCCTTCAATGGCTTTAGCTTATGTCGCACTCCATCCTTTGTCAGGGAATAGGTATTCGCACGACCATCGTGTACAACACATCTGTCAAACTGCCATGGTCTACCCAATAACATATGACATGCATCAATAGAGATGATATCACATAGTACCTCATCTTGGTACCCGCCGATCTTGAACTTTACTAGGCACTGTTCACTGACCATGACCTTGTGGTCATCCTGCACCCAGGCAATCCGATATGGATGTGGGTGTTTCTATCTCTTAAGCTTCAACTTTGTCACCATCTCTTCTGACACCAAATTGTCAGTGCTTCCACTATCAATAATCACATCACAACATTTACCTTCACACTTGCACCTGGTGTGAAACAGGCTCCTCCTTTGCTCAGGTTCATTCTCACCACTCAACAGGACTCTTTTGTTAATCAACGTTTCTCCTCTTTTAGCATCTTCAGAATTTGATGATCTGGCATCTTCATCTACATGTGCAACTCTGGCCTGGCCTTCATTTCTCCTGTCTGTTCTGCCTTGGTGCTGAGGACATTCAAATGCCCTATGACCTTCTTCTCCACAGTGAAAACATGTTCCACGGAAGCCTCCTTTTCCAGATCCTTGTCCTCTTCCTCTTCCTCTTTGATCTCTATTATTCTGATCCTGAAAGCGATTGGAATTATTTCCTCGCTGATTTTGACTGCTACTGGCCTCATCCTTCTTTTTTGGATCTTCATTTCGGCCACCATATGACCGTCCACCAGATTGTCCACCGTGACCTCTTCCGTTTTGTTTGCTCTCGAACTTCTTGTTCAGCTTTTCCTCTACTTTTAGGGAAAATTGGTATGCCTCCTCAATACTATTCATTCGAACCAGATTCAACTCCTCCTGAATGCTTGGCCTTAACCCATTAAGGTATCGGGCAACTTTCTCCTTATCAGCTTCGGCATGGCTTGTTCTGATGAGGAGTCGATAGAACTCCTCTGTATACTCCTGAACAGATTTTTCTGCTTGCTTCAAACTTTGCATTTTTTTCAGTAGGTCAAGCTCATAATCAACAGGAATGAACTGTCGCTTCAATTTTTCCACCATCCGATCCCATCTTGTGATTTTATCTTTCCCTCTTCTATTTCGCTGCAATTGAATTTCTTGCCACTAGATCTTCGCATGACCTTTCAGTCTGGCCTTCGCAAATTTGACCCTATCAGGATCCTCAACATCTTCATACTCAAAATACTCCTCACATTCATTGATCCAGTCAATCAATTCTTCTGGGTTAAGATTTCCAGAAAATGTAGGAACCTCAATCTTAGGTCTTTTCCCAATCTTGGAAATCGCTCGAAAAAGTCTTTCTTCCTCTTGGTTCACAATTTTAGCTTCTCCTTCTTGATATTCTTCTTCGGCTTCATCCTCGCTTTCATCTCTGACATTAAAATTCATTCCTCTGCAAATCTCTTCTTGCAATGCTCGCACTTGTCTCTGCAGCTCTCTAATCTCAGGTGTTAAAACACCAGCTCTTCCGCCACGTTCCCTTCATGGAGGCATTTTTGTGATGCGCGCTGAAACCCTAGCCACGGCCCTGGTGCAAACTGCCTCACAATCGGTGATCTTTTTACACACTCAAGAACTCCTGCTCTGATACCACTTGATGAAGGGTTCTCCCTTTAATACCACAAACACATAACAGAAAAAGAGAAGCAACAACAATAATATGCAAGAACAGAAAAATTGGCTTCTTATTATCTCCACAAATGTGAAATTACAAACTTTCAGAATTACAATATGCAAAGCCACATGGGCATTCCCTTACAATATTTTGTAGGACCAAGCCTCGAACTATTACCCAGAACTATTCTGAACTGCCTAAGACAATAATACAGCCTTCCTTATATAGGCAATTATCCAGCGCCTGGGAAGGTTCCAAAATTTTAGCCAATAAGGCCGACCAAACTTAAAATTATTTTATTTTACATTTTATTACATCATAGTCGGCTCAAAATAACTTTTGAAACCCGAACATAAATTTTGAAGAAAATTATTTTCCGCCATTTCAGGTGGCCCAACTTCCGAAGACCATAAGTCATCACCAGTTGACCCGCTCGGCTATTATAACCCCATTTCAGAAATGCCACGAAGCACTCTACAGGCTTGACCAGTGCAAGCGCTTGTCACCCAAATTTTTGACCTCATCCGGGGCCTCTAAAGCCTTCAAAACTGAGTTCGAAGTTTCTGTATCTTGCTACCAATACCAAAAATCTTCAATATCTTCAAAACTACACCTGATCTAGCCATGAAACTTTGTTGGCAGACTTATATGACCAAAATGAACCTCCAAGAAAGAAATCAGATCATTCTGAGCACATACGAAAATTACCAAAAATAGTAACTTTCCATAAATAGCAGCTCTGCACTAAAATAGCCCTTATTGAATATAAAAATAGAAATATTTTTGGGTGATGCAAGATTGCTCTTACACCCAGGATGCTCCTGCATCACCTTCTTGTTGAATGCTTTGGACATACGCTTTTGGTAGACTCTCATGTGATCAAAAGATGTTCTACATTTCTCATTAAGAAGTTCCAATTCTTGCAATCTCATGGCATGATAATCTTCATCTATAATCAAACCTTTGAGAGAGACTCGAAGTGAAGGAATCTCAACTTCTAAAGGTAATACTACATCAACACCATAAGTGAGGAAAAAAGGAGTAGCCCCTGTGGGAGTATGAATACTCATTTTGTAAGCCCATAAGGATGGATTGATTTGTAAGTGCCAGTCTCTACCATTCTTGTGAACTGTTCTATGGAGAATTTTAAGAATGGTTTTATTAGAGGCCTCTGCTTGTCCATTTCCTTGTGGGAAGTAAATGGAGGACCAATATTTCTTTATCTTGAATTTCTTGCAGAGGTGTGTAAGGTCCTTATTTTTGAACTGACCTCCATTGTCAGTGATTATCTTAGAAGGTATCCCAAATCAACAAATGATGTGATTCAATATAAACAAAAAAATTATCTTTCCTGAAGCAACAAAGAGTGGAACGGCTTTTACCCGTTTGGTAAAGTAGTCAGTAGTAGTAATAATGAATTTATGTCCACCTGATGAGTTGGGATGAATCTATCCAACAAGGTCAAAGGCCCAGTGCTGAAATGACCAATGAGAAATAGAAGGAATAAGATCCCTACTTGGAGCATGAATCAAATTTCCATGTTTCTGACACTTTTCACAAGACTTGACAAAAGCTATAGCATCCATCTACATTGTGGGCCAATAATACCCTGCCCCAAGCAACCTTCGGGCCATGGCAAGACCATTGGAATGTCCTCCACAAATGCCCTCATGAATGTCAACTAACACTTGGGCAGACTCATCCTTTTCCAAGCACCTAAGAAGTGTCCCATCTAAACCCCTCCTATATAGATCACCAGAGATAAGGGTATGGTGAGAGGCATTACGGATAAGGTTTCTTTGTTCAGATCAGTTAAATGATTCAGGAATGATGCCATCATAAAGGTATGAATAGATAGTACCATAATGGGAAGACTCATGAGTGACCAAGGTACAAATGACATGGCTTTCAAAGGAGTCAAAGATGGGATGATGAAACTCTTCCACTAGGAATTCAAATCTTAATTCATGTTGTTCCAACTGAAGGAGTGAAGCTAATGTAGCCATAGCATCTGTAGCCTTGTTTTCTATTCTAGGGATCTGTTGAAATGTTACAAATGTGAAATAGCATCGCAATGAATCAACCATCTTTTTGTAAGGTATCAACTTATCATCCTTAGTTTGGTACTCTTCATTTACTTGGTTGATAATTAATTGTGAATCCCCAAAGACATGCAGCTCTATAATTCCCCATTTTGTGGCCATTTTCAATCCATTGGTTAGGGCCTCATATTTAGAAATTTTGTTTGTGCATGGGAACAATAATTTATAGGACTTGGGAATAGCACACCCATGAGGGGAAACAAACAACACTCCAACTCCTGATCCATTTTGCATATTTGAACCATCAAAGAACATTTTCCAAGTACGCGTGGTCATGTACATGATATGCTCATCTGGGAATTCCAGTTGAATAGGCATGCTATCCTTGACTGGGAAATCAGCAAGTTGATCTGCAATAGCTTGCCCCTTTATAGCCTTACGCTCAATGTACTCTATATCAAATTCTAACAAAACCATCATCCACTTAGCAAGTCTACCCGTGAGGGAAACCTTACTAAGCAAATACTTAAGAGGATCATTTTTTGCAATGAGATGTATAGTATGGGCAAGCATGTAGCGTCACAACTTTTGGGAAGCAAACACTACCGCAAGACAAGACTTTTGAATACTATTATAATTGATCTCATAAGATACTAGAGTATGGCTAATGTAGTAGATGGCTCTTTCCTTCCCCGTATCATCAAGTTGAGCCAATAATGCCCCCAAGGAAGATTCTATCACTGAGATGTACAAAATCAATGGTTTTCTTGGGATAGGAGGCATCAAAATTGGAGGATTAGACAAGTATTGTTTTATTTGATCTAGGCTCTTTTGGAAATCCTCATTCCAAGCACATGTGGCTCCCTTATGCAATGTCTTGTTGAATGGTTGTGCTTTATCTGCAAGTTGTGAAATAAACCTCTGTATGGATTAGAGTTATCCTTGAAGACTTCTCATCTGACTAATGTTCTTAGGAGGTGGCATATCTAATATGGCTTGAACCTTTTCGGGATCCACCTCTCTTCCTTTCATAGAAATTATGAATCCTAGAAGTTTACTTGAGGTAACCCCAAATGCACACTTTTTTGGATTCAATCTTAACTAAAACTACTCCATTTGATCTAGAATTACTTCCAAATCTTCTAGGTGTGTATCCCTTTGCTTAGACTTGGCCAAGGTGTCATTCACATAATCCTCCATGTTTTTATGCATCATATCATGAAATAGTGTGGTCATAGCTCTTTGGTATGTGGCTCCTACATTTTTTAATCCAAATGGCATGATGTTCCAATAATAGGTTCCCCATGCACATGTGAATGCTATCTTTTCTTGATCCTCAGGAGCTATTTTTATTTGGTTATAACTAGAAATTCCATCCATTAAAGAGTATATCTCATATCCCACAGTCATATCCACTATCATGTCTATGTTAGGGAGTGGAAAGTCATCCTTTGGGAAAGCTTTGTTAAGATCTCTAAAGTCTATGCCTACATGAATGGACCCATCATGCTTTGAAACTAGAACAATATTTGAGATCCACTCGGCATAGTTGATAGCTCTAATAAATCCTACTCCTAAGAGCTTTTCTAATTCAGCCTCAACAAGGAGAGCTATGTGAGGGTGCATTTTCCTCAACTTTTGTTTTACTGGTTTAATTCCTGGAGCTATAGATAAGTGATGCATAATAAGATTAGTGTCAAGCCCTGGCATGTCTAAATATGTCCAAGAAAAATTAATTTTCTTCTTTTGTAAGAACTTTGTGTATGCCTCTTTTTCTTGCACTGACAGAGACTGAGCTAGATGTATCACTTGTGGAGCTTCTTCTGTATTCAAATTTAATAGCTGTGTAGGCTCAATAAGAACTAATGACCTATCTTGGAAATAACTCAGCAGGTTATTAGGTACCCCATCCTTAGGTGCCTCAAAGAGGTTTTCACCTTCAGATACATCCTTTCTTTTTACTTTTTTGGGTTCTGACACCGCCACATAGTGGTTTTCACCATCAGAACCATTTCTCTTTTTTTTCTTTTCTTTTATTTTGTGACTGAGGTACTTAATATCTGGCTCCATCATACTTTTTGTAGGTTCACTAGTGGAAGAGACTATGAGTTCAAGAGCATTCAGGTAGCAAGCTATCTTGTAGAGATTGTGAAAAGTGAGAAGCTGAGGCTCTTCACAAAGTTGTGACCAATCAATCAAATGATGGTTGACAAGGGGTAGGCCAATGACTAGTTCAACATTATTGATACAAAAGGTAGTATCCCTGGTGATCACACAGTTAGGATCTATCAAGTTTCCCTCTAAGATACCCAAATTAGGACTCATCCTACCAAATGAAGCATCGTCCACTAAGGTAATTCAAGGAGTCCAATCCTCTAGTCCTACACTATGTTCATTGGTCACATCAAGTTGAGTACTATAGGTATGAACAACATCCATGTCTAAATCAACTATTCCATCTGAAATAGAGTCCCACTCAAACTCATGTGAATCTATTTCTGAATCTCTGCTAGGATGTTTACACCAAGAAGGCTTGGGATGCCTTGATGTAGAAGCTTCAAGATTATGAAGGGTATCACCTTCTCTGGCATTTGTTTTTGTGTTTGCAACTATGAAGTCATTTGAATCCCCCCAAAGGAGATTTGTATAAGGCACCCAATCATCAGTCATGTCTTGTTGGTTTTGGAGATTAGGTGTATAATCTGAGTCACTATCACTATCTGTCACAGCTAGGATAGAAACACTTTTGTTCTTTCCATTATCAAACCCTAGGCCAACCGTTGACTTAGTCCTATGACCAAAAAGAGCATGGTTGAGTGGTTTAGCCTTGGTATCTAACCTGTGACTGAGAGGGCCATGACCTAGGTAGCCCATGTTGGTGACCAACGTGTATCCTCTCCCATAAGTCTTAGGAGATGGAGAAATTTTTTCATTATGTAGGTACTTTTCCTCTCTGTATATCCAATCTCTAAGAGCCACCTCTTCTTTTTCACCTTGAATAGGTACCGAAGATTCTACAAAAGTATCAAACAAAGTCATGGCTGAAGACAAAGGATGCATCTCTTGTGATAGTTTACCATAGGACCTGGGTGAAATTAGTAATTTTGTAAAGGAGTCAGTTTGATATCCTCCCATACCAAGGTCTATGGACTTGAATTTATCCTTACATTGCTCAAGAGTTGCCCCAAAATTTTCTACTTCTCTATTTAAGGGAACATGGGCCCCTACTGAAATGGTATTAACAGATAAGGTACTATCACTTGGTATGCAAACTTCTACACCATTGTATGGAAACTTGACACTTTGGTGATAGGTAGATGGTACTACTTGCATGTCGTGAATCCATGGTCTACCTAGTAGGATGTTGTATGCTAGAGGACCAACATCAATGATTTGAAACAAAATGTCCTTTTCAATAGGACCAATTCTAACTGGAAGAACAGCTAACCCCTTAGAACTTCTCTTAGCCTCATCATAGGATTTGATAGTAATTTTCTTCCTGGTATCAATGGCATGCTCTGAGTAACCCAAGTTTTTCAAAAGACTTAAAGAACAAATATTGAGCATAGCACTCCCATTTATCAACACATGCCTAACATGGGTTTTATGGATCATGACCTCAATGTGAAGGGCAAGATTGTGTGGATGGCTCAAGGCTTTATCATCTTCTTCAGAAAATGTAAGGTAATGTGGGCTAGCAAGATGGTTGACCATGTTTTGGAATTAGTTGACATCTATATTATTAGGGACATTTGCTACATGCAAAGCATCCTCAAGGACACACTTTTGTCTAGGAGACAATTCTAAGAGCTCAAAAATAGAAATCTACGCTGGCGTTCACTGTAACTGATCAACAAGGTTGTAACTTATATCAGGACCAATTGCAGATTTGGGAGGAACACTTTTGGACATTGGTTGCTTAGATTTTCTAGAATTAGGACCTCTAATGATAATAGGACCTTGGGACTGAGCCCTAGTAATAGAATTGAGAGGTTGAGATGACCTTCGAGATTGAGGACCTCTAAGCACAACAATGGGTCCTTCATCAAATATTGGAGGTAAGCTTACCTCATAGTCATAGGGATCATTCCCTCTCATCATGTTGACATCATTGTTCACAACCCCAAGCATATTAATGACATTTTCTATAGCTATATAGGTATAATTGATTGTGGCCTTGCCATTCTTGTTTTGAGAGGTCTCCCCCTTTTCATACTTAGGCAAGGGCTCCTTAAAGGCTTTGTGGTCTGCGTTTGTGGTCAATCCATCAACTTGTAATTTTCCATTCTCAATAAGGTATTGAAAAAGATGTTTGAGTTTAAAAAAACCTTCAATGTCATGTCTAATCCCATTATGGTATACACAGTGTTAGTCCATTTTCCTGTCAGTGCAAAATCTTGTGAAAATGGCCTTTTCTCTACAATTCTTGATGATGTCCCACCCTGCTGCAAGCTTGTTTTAATGTGTGATAAAAATCCATAGTATTTCATGGTTTGTGCTCTTAGACCCATGCTCTTCAATGTGTCACCTTGCTCCAGTCCAAATTGCACGTGCTGAATTGCAAAATGTAGGGAGTTATTCAAGTTTTAAGGTCTGCAGGAAACAAATTTTAAAATCTGCCACAGTGTCGAAAACCCATAGTGTTTTTGAAAATCCATGATATTTTTGGTCTATGTGAAAACCTTAATTGTTTTCAACCTTATGCCTTCCCACTTTTGTGCACTTGTCTTCTAGCATTGAAAACTCTATGTGTTTTCAGTCTTTCACTGTGTCAAAAACTTTGTGTATTTTCGACCTCGGTCTTAACTGCGTAAAGTGTGATCGTTGGTGGGTCCCAGTTCTTCCCATTGCCAGGTGTGGTTAAAGCTCATACAAAATTGGTGGTTGTCATATGTTTGCATGGTAAAGATGCATGATGTTTATCCTTCACACTTTTGTGACAGCCGTTTGATTTTCTTGTATGGGCGTGAAGTGGGTCCAGGTCTGCAGGCTCTTCCTGATTGGTTGTCGCATGGCCGCATGTCAGAATTTTTTGACATGTGATCATGAGACCTCTTGCCACCTGTCTACATGAGTCCTAGTTCTTAGTGATGTTCAGATGCCTGGTAGTTAAGTTTTTCATTTCATGATCTGGTGACTCATGGTTATCTCCTTGTCTCCTAATTCTAGTGGTTAAGCCCTTAACATCTAGTGACCTGGCTTGCGGTTTACTTTACCTTCATCACATAGTCACGTAATGGTGGGCCCAGGTCTTCATGCTTTTAAAGGTAAAGCTTCTTTAGCAGCGTTCTTGTTGGTAGACTGGGAGGATGAGGTGGCTATCTTGTGGCCTTGTCGCATGATCGTAAGGGCCATTTTCACGACTTGCGACCATGTGACAAGGTTTTTCCTTGCTGAGGCTCGGTGGCAAGTGGTGATGTGGGGTCTTCTAGTTGGTCCAAGTGGTGATGTGGTTAAGTTGTTGGTCGCAAGCCCAGTTGTCAGATCCCTTTGATCTTATGGCTATCACATGACCGTAAGGAATATTCTTTCCCCTTGCGATCATGCGACAACCGTCTGATTTTCCAGTGATTCACAAGGGCAACAGTGTGGTGGTTCTGATTCTTAGTTTGTTGCGACATGTGCACTTTTCAATGGCTACAAGGTGGTGACTTGGCTTTTTGTCAGTGGGGCTGGTGTTTCGGTGATGCGATGGTGACAGGGCAGGTTAACGGTTGTAGTGTTGGCGGGTTGTCGCATGACCAAATAGCTAGGAAATGGGCTATACGACCATGCGACTAACCTCTTTGTGTTAACTCTCAGTAGCATTGTAGAGTTATGATGTGGTAAAGGGTTGCAATGTAGGAGAGTTGTCGCATGTTCGCATAGCCTATCTCCTAGCTATGTGATCATGCGACCACTGCTGGCGTCGCGGTTGCGGAGTTAGGTGGGTCCACTACCATGTGTGCATGATTAGGATGTTTTTGATTGGTCCATGAGGGATGAGATGGAGCCATTGGTGGGACATAATTTTCTAATGTGTCAGGGGCCCTGAGATGTCAGAAGATTGATGAACGGGGTAGGATCTTATAGCTTTTGTCAGAGCTATCCGAATTTAAGACAACCATCGATCCTTCCTTGTGGGCCCGGATTATTTTCTTCAGTCTTTTTAGCAGATGGATAAGTGTTTAGTAGCAGAGTTAAAAAGTTTTCTTTGGTGATGGGATCTCCAAATAGTTTTAGTGAGAAAGGATGGCGTTGTCATGAGGTCACTAAGGTATTTGGCAGAAATGATTTTCTTGCTGTGACGGAGAGACAAACTATAGTCACTGGTTCACCGAATGATTAAGTGGGGCCACTGGGTTTCTAAAGTGATTAAAAGGCCAAGAGATCTTGTGGCCATCGTATCACCATTGGGATAAGGTACGAGGAAGTTAACTTGGCGGTCTAGCAATAGCCATCGATGCTGTCTAAGGTGAAGTGAAGATTTTAAAGCCCGCGAAAGTTATAAGATCGATGACTGTGACTTAATGTTAATCTGATTTCAAATGTGGGCCACCAATTCAAGGGTAAAACCATAAAGTAACCATTCAGGTTTAAATTCAAATCTCTGAGAACGTTTCCTGTGACCAGAAAGGACTGAAATTGATGATAGAAAGGGCCAAAGTTGGTAAAACTGATTTTCTCCACCGCTCCAGTGTGCTCCAGGGTGTGAGATGATTGCAAAAGAGATGTTTCAACGTGGAGAAGTTAATGAAATGTACCAAAAGTAGTTGCAAGGTCACTTTGAGTTTGATTTTGGCAGATTTTTGATTGATCTTCAGTGCCTTT
Organism: Chamaecyparis obtusa; assembly: GCA_027943335.1. NCBI lineage: Eukaryota > Viridiplantae > Streptophyta > Pinopsida > Cupressales > Cupressaceae > Chamaecyparis > Chamaecyparis obtusa. The sequence continues at coordinate 722,837 of BSBK01001844.1, read as the reverse complement.
TTAGAGTTTCTCATGATTGAAGATCAGATGTTGATTAAGTGCATTTAGGACTTAGTGTTTTCCCTCTGAATTGTGTCAGAATTTTATGAACTTGAAATGCCTAATTGATGAAAAACCCCAACCCTAACCATGGTTACCCTTAGCTTGTTGTATCCTAACTTGTGTGGGATTTCAAGGTAACCATGGGTATATATGTTGTTTTTGTTGATTTTCAAGGGGTTCTAGCTTCGAAGTTCTGAAGTGTTCCTAGTCCTGGATCCAAGATTGTAACACTTTTGCATTCGGTATTCTGTTGATGATAGAGAAAAAGTTGGAGGTCTAAGCTATAATTTGGAAGCTTGACTCCTCTGGATTGGTTGTTTACACTTAAGGATTCTTCATACTTAATACAAGTACATAACTCTTATCTCTCCTTTGTGTCAACTTAGATAGATTCTGAACTTTCTAGTCCTCTGCATATTATTTTATGTATATGTATCCATTCTTGAGTTCTAATCTAGGATTAGATGAAATGATGCTTTAGATAGGACATAGATCTATCTTATTGTCTATGTAAGGATATCTCATAAGTAGTAAACGGGATTGTAGGTGTGTTTATGGCTTGGAATCTCAGCTATTATTTGGTGTGTGTAGCATTCATGTTCTAGGAGGTCTTGCCCAATGGATGAGGCACTGGCCTAAATGATTATCTCTTTATCAACAAATACTGATTGTTGTTGTTATGATCCCAAAATCATAAGTTAAGAACCATCCTTTTAAGTTTTGAGTATTTGGTTGTATGTGGTTCTACCCATAGTAATGTAGAGTCAATGAGTGTGTGGTTAACACTTAGTACTTTCTTACTATCCTATTATCTATTATTCAAACCTAGTTCTTGGTTTATGAAGTATATTTTATACTAGGTTAGGTGCACCCACCTTGGTTTTGCAGAGCCAGAAGCAGAAGAGGGTAGTCTTGTCCCTATAGTTGGTCCAGTTGCCTTACAGAGCTTTCACACTTGGATTTAACTAGTCCTAACATCAGTCTCAAGGCATATTAGCAGCCCTAAGTGGCATAAGCATTTTCAAACACCAACAAGATGGTGACTCTACTTGGGAGCCATTGGAAAGAGTCAGATGAACAAACAAGCATTTGCTAATTTTCTCACCTAGTTGTGAGTGGCAGCTCTGATTTTCTCTATTTGATCAGTGTTCCTTTTGATAAATAGTGAGTTACTTGGAGTTTTGTATTGGTTGGGAGCAGAAACAAAGAATATATTTCCTTTCTAAGGAGGTGGTGACTCTACATTGCAAAATCTGATGGAGTTCCATGGTGAGCTCAAGATCTACCTTGCCTTCCAGTCAATAAGGTCTTCTGCTGCAAGACTCCCAGGTACTTCTCAAGTTTCAAATGTACCTTATTAAGTGATCAAGCACTAAGAAAAGGATAAGGTGTGAATAGAGGTTGCATACTTCAAGCTTTCAGTTGCATCTCTACAAAATTCTATTGAAGTATTGCATTAAGTCAAATGAATAATCAAGGGAAAAGCTAGTCTAGGCGGCTGGGTTTTCTCAAGTTGGATAGACCTTTGGTCTATGTTCTTCCAGGATCCCCTCATTCTTTCCCTAGTGAGCTTTTGGGTTTGATTCCTATTTTTGATTGCCAGTATGATTCAGCAATGAAGCATGTCTTAACATTCTATAGATTTATTATAGAATATTAGATTTTTGATGAGAATGTTAGCATGATATTTTTTGGGAGATCCCTCAAAGGGGTTGCATCTAATTGGTATCTAAATCTGCCCCCAAAATGTATTTTTTATTTGATTGAGTTTAAGTGGTTGTTCTTAGAGGATTTTTTTCATGATGATGAATGGAAAAGGTTGCAAAGAGACCATCAGCAAAAGGGGAATGAATGTTATATTCCAGAGCAACCCATGTCTGATGCTGAGGGTACTTCGGATGAATCTTTGTTAGAGGAGTATTCAAATTGTGGAAGTGAGCAGGAATCAGAGTCAAGGTGTGTAGGATTCTCCATTCATTCAGAAATGTTTGAATGTGATTTTAGTGGTTATTCAGGTGAGGATGATGAAGGCAGTGATGCTGATGTGTCCTCATGTGAATCAGATGAGGCATGGGAGGAAGAAAGTGATGATGGAAGTGAGAACTCCTTCAATGAGGAGTATGAACAAAAGGAAGTGATAATTGAATGTAATATCAGTAGGTCTTCATGTGATTCTAATTGTTCTTCATATGCTGAAGGTCTCCATGGGGATGAAATGGGTAGTGAATTTAAAGTGTTTTCTAACACTTTATATGATGAAGACTATGATGATTATCAGCCCAATTTTTGTTATGATGTTCAACATGGTGCATTGCATGGAGTTATCAATCCATTATTTGAAGAACATGTGGAGGTCTCAGATTCAGTTGAATCAGGATGCCCATTTTTCATCTGTGGGTATCAGTCTGATTATTCATTTGAGGTCCAACCGGTTACACCTGTGGAAATGCAGAGTCGAGGTATGAATGAGGCCTTTTTGTAGGTAGAATATGAGGCTTTTGTGTTTTTAGTTGATAGCATACATGAGTCAGTAGAGAAGAACAACTTCTTATCTGATGATACTGATCATTGGCATGCTGAATCATACTTTCATATTGAGCAAGATGGAGAGAGTGCTAAAAAATTTTACATGCACTGTGAAGAAAGCTACTTTTTATCTTCCTGATGTGCTGGTTGAACATGTTGACATGCCTATTGAAACAAATGAAAATAAAATATCTGGTGTGCCTCATGAAGGAAGAAATGAAAATGAGGTTTTTGACAGAGGCAAGAACTGATTCTTGTTTGTTGCTGCAGGTTTTTTGTAAAAAAAGTAAATTTTGTGAATAGTTTCCCTTTCATGTCTGTTCCCTGTGTTTTTTGAGGTCTTTGTATTTTTACAGTGGGTGGTCTACTTCTTCCTAGAGATTTGAGGTCCTCATTGTATCTACAAGAGATACATGTCCCCAACTAGAGACACTGTTAGTCCATTTTCCTGTCAGTGCAAAATCCTGTGAAAATGGCCTTTTCTCTGCAATTCTTGATGATGTCCCACCTTGCTGCAAGCTTGTTTTAATGTGTGATGAAAATCCATAGTATTTCATGGTTTTTTCTCTTAGCCCCATGCTCTTTAATGTGTCCCCTTGCTCCAATCCAAATTGCATGTGCTGAATTGCAAAACCCAGGGAGTTATTCAAGTTTTAAGGTCTGTAGGAAATAAATTTTAAAATCTGCCACAGTGTCGAAAACCCATAGTGTTTTTGAAAATCCATGATATTTTTGGTCTGTGTGAAAAGCTTCATTGTTTTCAACCTTATGCCTTCCCCCTTTTGTGCACTTGTCTTCTGGCATCGAAAACTCTATGTGTTTTCAATCTTTCACTATGTCGAAAACTTTGTGTATTTTCAACCTCGGTCTTAACTGTGCAAAGTGCGATCATTGGTGGGTCCCAGTTCTTCCCGTTGCCAGGTGTGGTTAAAGCTTAGATAAAATTGGTGGTTGTCATATGTTAGCATGGTAAAGATGCACGATGTTTATCCTTCACACTTTTGCGACAACCGTTTGATTTTCTTGTATGGGCGTGAAGTGGGTCCAGGTTTGCAAGCTCTTCCTAATTAGTTGTCGCATGGCTACATGTTAGACTTTTCTGACATGCGATAATGTGACTGCTTGCCACCTATCCACATGGGTCCCAATTCTTAGTGATGTTTTGATGCCTGGTGGTTAAGTTTTTCATTCCATGATCTGGCGACTCATGGTTATCTCCTAGTCTCTTGATTCTGGTGGTTAAGCCCTTAACATCTAGCGACCTAGCTGGCGGTTTACTTTACCTTCATTGTGCAATCATGTAATGGTGGGCCCAGGTCTTCATGCTTTTAATGGTAAATCTTCTTTGGTGGTGGTCCCATTGGAAAACTGGGAGGATGAGGTGGCTATCTTGTGGCCTTGTCGCATGATCGCAAGGGCCATTTTCATGGCTTGCGACCATGCGACAAGGTTCTTCCTTACTGAGGCTCAGTGGTAGGTGGTGATGTGGGGTCTTTCAGTTTCCCTTTCATGGGCCCGATTGTCAGATCCCTTTGATCTTAACACTGTCGCATGACCGCAAGGAATATTCTTTCCCCTTGTGATCATGCGACAACCGTCTGATTTTCTAGCGATTCACAAGGGCAACAGTGCGGTGGGTCTAGTTCTTAGTTTGTTGCAAAATATGCACTTTTCAGTGGCTATGAGGTGGTGACTTGGCTTTTTGTCAGTGGGGCCAATGTTTCGATGACATGGCAGTGACAGGGCAGTTAACGGTTGTAGTGTTGGCGGGTTATCGCATGATCGCATAGCCAGGAAATGGGCTATGCGACCTTGCGACTAACCTCTTTGTGTTGACTCTCAGTGGCATTGTGGAGTTATGATGTGGTAAAGGGTTGCAATGTAGGAGAGTTGTTGAATGTTCGCATACCCTATCTCCTGGCTATGTGATCATGCGACCACTGCTGGTGTCACGGTTGTGGAGTTGGGTGGGCCACTACCAGGTGCGCATGATTAGGACATTTTTGATTGGTCCACAGGGGATGAGCTAGAGCCGTCAGTGGGACCTAATTTTTTGATGTGTCGAGGGCCCTAAGATGTCAGAAGATCGATGAACAGGGTAGGATCTCATAGCTTTTGTCAGAGCTATTCAAATTTAAGACAATCGTCGATCCTTCCTTGTGGGCCTAGATTATTTTCTTCAATCTTTTTAGCGGATGGATAAGTGTTTAGCAGAAAAGTTAAAAAGTTTTCTTTGGTCACTGGATCTCTAGATAGTTTTAGTGAGAAAGGATGGCATTGTCGTGAGGTCACTAAGGTATTTGGTGGAAATGATTTTCTTGCTGCAACGGAGAGACAAACTATAGTCACTGGTTCACCGAATGATTAAGAGGGGCCGTTGGGTTTCTAAAGTGATTAAAAGGCCAAGAGATCTTGTGGCCATCGTATCACCATTGGGATAAGGTGTGAGGAAGTTAACTTGGTGGTCTAATGACAGCCATCAGTGCTATCTAAGGTGAAGTGAAGATCTTAAAGCATGCGAAAGTTATAAGATCGACGACCATGACTTAATGTTAATCTGATTTCAAATGTGGGCCACCGATTCAAGGGTAAAACCATAAAGTAACCATTTAGGTTTAAATTCAAATCTCTGAGAATGTTTCCCATGACTAGAAAGTGTTGAAAATGATGACAGAAAGGGCCAGAGTTGGTAAAACTAATTTTCTCCACCACTCCAGTGTGCTCCAGGGTGTGAGATGATTGCAAAAGAGATGTTTCAACGTGGAGAAGTTAATGAAATGTACCAAAAGCAATTGCAGGGTCACTTCTAGTTTGATTTTTGTAGATTTTTGATTGATCTTCGGTGCCTTTTTAGAGTTTCTCATGATTGAAGATCAGATGTTGATTAAGTGCATTTAGGACTTAGTGTTTTCCCTCCGAATTGTATCAGATTTTGATGAACTTGAAATGCCTAATTGATGGAAAAACCCAACCCTAACCATGGTTATCCTTAGCTTGTTGCATCCTAACTTGTGTGGGATTTCAAGGTAACCATGGGTATATATGTTGTTTTTGTTGATTTTCAAGGGGTTCTAGCTTCAAAGTTGTGAAGTGTTCCTAGTCTTGGATCCAAGATTGTAACACTTTTGCATTCGGTATTCTGTTGATGATAGAGAAAAAGTTGGAGGTCTAAGCTATAATTTACAAGCTTGACTCCTTTGGATTGATTGTTTACACTTAAGGATTCTTCATACTTAATACAAGTACATGACTCTTATCTCTCCTTTGTGTCAACTTAGATAGATTATGAACTTTCTAGTCCTCTGCATATTGTTTTATGTATATGTATCCATTCTTGAGTTCTAATCTAGGATTAGATGAAATGATGCTTTAGATGGGACATAGATCTATCTTATTGTCTATGTAAGGATATCTCATAAGTAGTAAAGGGGATTGTAGGTGTGTTTATGGCTTGGAAGCTCAGCTATTATTTGGTGTGTGTAGCATTCATGTTCTAGGAGATCTTGCCCAATGGATGAGGCACTGGCCTAAATGATTATCTCTTTATCAACAAATACTGATTGTTGTTTTTATGATCCCAAAAGCATAAGTTAAGAACCATCCTTTTAAGTTTTGAGTATTTGGTTGTATGTGGTTCTACCCATAGTAATGGAGAGTCAATGAGTGTGTGGTTAACACTTAGTACTTTCTTACTATCCTATTATCTATTATTCAAAACTAGTTCTTGGTGTATGAAGTATATTTTATACTAGGTTAGGTGCACCTACCTTGGTTTTGTAGAGCCAGAAGTAGAAGAGGGCAGTCTTGTCCCTATAGTTGGTCCAGTTGCCTTGCAGAGCTTTCACACTTGGATTTAACTAGTCCTAACATCAGTCTCAAGGCATATTGGCAGCCCTAAGTGGCATAAGCATTTTCAAACACCAGCACATAGTAAGCTTTCTCATTCCACCAAATAGGATTAGGATCTGGTATGCAAAATTTTGAAGGATCATGAGGTTGTACTAAATTATGAGCAATCATGTTGTTAAAAATATCTGCATATGAGTCTCCAAGCTTAGTGAATTGCCTCTTTCCTGACTTAGATTTATCTTGATACTTGGGCTTGTGCTCTTGTTAATCTAAGGATGTTTGTAGCTTCATAGCTTGAACTACATTAGATAAATTAAGAACTCCTTGTTCCTTAGGTTGTGGAGAGTCAACAACTCTGTCATTGACTACATGCTTATTTTATTTCCAATATGAGTTCTTTTTATCCTTATTATTGTTGTTATTGTTTTGACCATTGTTTTTGTTACTCTGTTTGGCCAAAATATCTTGTTCTTTTAGAACATCCTCGATGTGACATGTAGTTTCTACCAAAGTGTCAAAAGAATTAAAGACCATTTTTCTAACTTCATACCTTAATTCTAGCACTAGATTTCTCACAATGATATCAATCCTTTCTTCCTCAAGGATGATCCTAGAGTATTTGGAGTGTAAGCATCTCCACCTTTGTAAAAATGTCACAAAGGGTTCCCCTTGATTCTATTTTAATTTACACAAATCAAGCATGGTGACTGACCTTGATAAATTATATGCAAAATGTTGCACAAACCTTTTGACAAGTTCTTTGAATGTTTTAACAGGAGGGGTAATTTTAGTAAACCACTCCATAGCTTGGCCTTTAAGGCTCCTTGGGAATAATCTCATAAGGTAGGAGTCCTCATGATGAAATTCAAAGCTCATGATATAGAACTATCATACATGGTCATGGGGGTCACCACTACCATCATATTTGTAATGTGTGGGGATTTCAACGTTTCTAGGAAAATCTACCATAACCACACTCTTGTCAATGGGATTAGGACATACGGAGTCCAAGTTGAAGGTTTTCTTTGGAGCCATCATTTTCTCCATAGTCTTTTGCATCTGCTTAATCACCTCATCAGTTGAAGGGTTTCGCTTCTTAATCTTTTGGTCCACATCAAAGTTGTATGGGACTTTTGTACCCTTATTGATTAGGCTTTCTAAGAACTAATCCTTATTTTTCTCTACATACTTCTCCACATATTGTTGGAAGGATGGTTCTTGTTGTATTGTCATAAAATCAATAGTGTCAAAGTTGGAATTACTTCCCCCATGTTGAGAGCCATGATGAGCTCATTGGGAGGGTTGTCTTGAATATCTAGGAGGTGATTGTCTCCTACAATGGTTATACCGAGAAGTCCTTCTTCCTCTAGGACTAGGTGATCTTGATGGGGTCCTTGACCTTCTTCTTGGACTTGGTGAGGGAGTAGATGGTGGAGATTTGGTTCCACTATTGGTACCCCTATTGTTGAATTGATCATGGAGTTGTTGCGCTAGGAGCCTATCTCATTCTTCTTGTGCAGCTCTTCTCCTTATGTCTCGCAAAGCTCATTCCTCATCCTCCAATTGTTTGAACCTTTCTTCCTTAGCAGCTTGTTCATCCAAGAACACTTTCTTTTCTCTCTCAATGTGCTTCAACCTCTCACTTATGTATTGTGAGGTGTCTCTAAGTGGAGAAGGTTGTCTTGAATGTCTGGATACATTAGTAGCATTGACATAAGCATCACCAGATTTTTTGTTTTGGTCTTCATGTTGTGACCATGTATTTGAGTGAGCTTTCCTATGATGTCTCTCAGTTCATTGATGAGCATCTAGATACCTTGTGTTGATAGGAGGTGATCCAGGTGGACTATCAGAAGAAGACCCAGCGGACATCGTGTCACCCCTATGTCATTGGAACATGTCATTAAGAATTTGATTCATTACTTCTCTTTGTTGTATAGTGAAGGTGTAACTCATGTCCATATTTGATGAAAAAGGTGCTAAAGAGGAACTCAATCCATTAGGATTACTCTTTGGGTCAAAACAAACCTCAGACTCACTCTTAGGGGATTGATAAAAAATGGGTTCTTTTCCCTTTTGCTATTGACGAGTCTTAACTAAGGGTAACTGATTAAAGACAATCGAGGGTCATTTTCATTGATTCACTTGGTACCTTGTTCTAACTGACATGAAAGAAAATGATTCTTGATGATAAGGTGACCTCTTGAAGTGTCAACACCAAACTAAGATAATTAAAGTTCTCTAATGTCCAAAAAGAGATGGAAAAATAGAAATTGCAAATGACGTTACCAACACTGTCAAAGAGGTGCTAAAATCAAAGGATCAATATCCTTGCACGTTTGAATCAGGAGGATGGACTTAACCCAAATTGTATAATTGAAATTTAAATTTGGGTGGAAATGATTTGGACAAAAAGAGTACTAGAATTCTCCAAGAATGTTGCTAACAACTCTAGAGATATACTTTCTCAATAGGAATAATCCTCTAACTTGATAATTCTTTGAAAAGTGACTTTGTAAATCAAATGACACTACCCCTAGAGGGATAAAATAGAAATTTAGGGTAAAGATAGGCTTCTAGTGGCAAGATAAGTTACCTTCCTAAAGACCTAGCCAACTACAAGAAACTGCAAAATGACTGAAACTAGGTATACAACAAAAAATTCTCAGGTGACACTTTAAGAGCAGGCGACAATTTGTGCAATACAGGGTGACAATTTCCAGGCTAATAATGTGCTACTTTCCAAGAAAGTGAGGCGATAGTTGTGTAGGGATGAACTGTCACATGACAATTCCCTGGATAGGGTGTGATAGTGTTTCACTGTCGTACGACTCTTTGACCAGTGAATGTCAATCTCAATTTTAAGGCCTGTTTGTTCAATATTTTCAGTTTGAGGGTTGATTTTTTTATTCCAATCACAATGACAACAGTAAATTGATAGTTTTGCAAATAGTATGGGATCAAACATGTCTTCAAGTACTTGAAACAAAGGCAAAAGAAACCTTGCCAAGACAAACACTTGTGATATCAAAATAGAAAAACACCCTATGAATACTACCAATTTTTTGAATGTTCAAGAATGTTAACACTGGTATTACACAATCGAAGACACTTCAAGCAATTTCTATGCTAGAAAGTCAAAGCTCAATACTTAACAACTTTGCCCACACTTGATGCTCCCTTGCCTCACACAAAGTGGTTTCCCACAATAGATATTGGCTTTGTCATGGAAGTGCCAAAGACACAACCAAAGGAACACATATGGTGAGTAATCTTGGGGTGATCTAGGTTATTCCACTTGGATCAATCCTTGCACCAAGAAGCTAAGCGACAAAATAGGGTGGCCTTTATCTATGGTTTTTAGTAAGGTTTTCTATTCGTAGTACCCCTCTCACTCTTCAAAAAGGACTGGGACCTTGTGGCCTCAAGAGTACCTTAAGCATTCTTACTCAATACTTTCCTCATGGTCACAATCCCACAAGTACTCACATCAATTGAAGATAAGCACTATGTCTACCAAGGTTTTTTGTCCTTGATAGCCTTGAGTTTATAGTGGGTTGGAATAGCTATCAATAAGCTTGTCCCCACTTGGGTTGTTCCTCTTGATTTCTCAAGAGCAGGCCCGCTAAAGGATTCTAACAATCTAAACAAGAATGGATCAACTTAAGAGATTCAAGGATTTTGTTTCACCACAAGGGTGAAGAGCATACTCTTTTATCTCAAAGATTTCTCCCAAACACACTAAGCAAAGGTTCAATTACCTTCTTGCTTTCAAAATGCAAAGATGGGTCAAGATTTTTGGTTCACCACACAGGTGAAGAGCATACTTCTCCTACCACCCAAGAATTCCTACAACAAGATATTAAGTGCCTATGAAATGAAACAACTAGTATATGCCGCACTCAATACAAAAAGAAATTAAATAAGCACTTGATTTGAGTTTTTATGCTTTGGGTAGCCCTGCAAAAACCATTAGTAGCTCTTGTGCATTTGAAGCTTTGACATGTGTTCTTTTAGAAAAATATTTCAAGCAATAAGAGCACCTACAACCACAACTTGTTAGCCCAACAATCCAAAAACTAATTAGCTCTAAGCAATCCACTATCAAAAGTATTTAAAGCACTAGAAGTGGAACACTTAACTCACCAAGTAAATGTGAAGTGAGTCCAAAAAAGTGGAACATTTAACTCTTCACACAAACTCAAAGCAAGTCAACACCTTAGAAAACTAATGAGATCAAGAAAGCATAAAAGGGAGAACTTTGTGGAACACTTAACGCTCTTTTCAAGTAGACCCCTCCCCTATGTATGAATGTTGACCTTGCATCCAAAGGGTTGAAATGAGGGGTGATTAGAAATAAGGGAGTCCACCACCCAATGTAGCCAACAAGATCAATCAAAAGTATGCCTCAAGTGAGTGTGAGGTGAGTCCAAAAAAGTGGAACATTTAACTCATACAAAATCAAGGTGAGTCCACACCTTAAAAAACTAATGAGATTAATAAAGCATAAAAAGAGGGAAACTTTGTGGAACACTTAACTCTCTTTTCAAGTAGACCCCTCTCCTATGTATGAATGTTGACCTTGCATCCAAAGGGCAGAAATGAGGGGCGATTAGAAATAAGCAAGTCCAACAACCCAATTTAGCTAACAAGATTAATCAAAATTACTCTAAAGTTTCTTATCAATACTACTCACAAATGAAAAAGGGTTGAATCAATGGAATATTTAACTTTCCAAGAAAACATAGAGTGAGTCCACAAAGTGGTGCATTTAACTCCCTATGTAAACAAGGAATGAATCCATGCCCCCAATCAATCAATGAGATATTTGATATTGGAAACCAAGAAGCATTCACTTACACAACCTTGTAAAAACAAATCTATATTCTTTCATTCACCATTAAGAGCATAAAAGAGATGTGTCTATGAAAGCAAGTAAACATTCAAGCCAAACACATGAGAGGTTCTTTTTAGATCCAAAATCTAAATGAAATCTACAAATGAAATCTATCTAACTACAGTAAATCAAACTAGTAAATGGATTAATCTAAACTCAGACAAAAAGGTCTAAAAAAATTCACTATCAGGTACAGGCGATAGCAAAATGTGCACAGGCGACAGCAAAATTTGCACAGGCAACCAAAGAATGTGCATAGGTGCAAGTAGAATGTGCACAGGTGACAATAGAATCTTCATAGGTGACAACAGGATGTGCATAGGTGCAAGCAGAATGTGCACAAGCAACAATAGAATCTGTATAGGTGACAACAAGATGTGCATAGGCGCAAGTAGAATGTGCATAGGTGACAATAGAATGTGCATAGGTGACAACAGAATGTTCACAGGTGCAAGCATAATGCTCATAGACATGAAAAAAATGCTCACAAGTGTGAACAGAATGCTCACAGGCATGAACAAAATGCTCATAGGCATGAAGAAATTTTTCGTAAGCAGTGTTTCTTCCGTTTGAACAAAATTGATGAAAAAATGATGCTAAAAATATACAAAACTTGATAAAAATTCAAAGAATGAGGCTCAAAGCCCCATGGTGGGTGCCAAAAATGTACACACAAAAGTAGTACACTTCTATGAATCCTTACAATCAAGAACACTCAAGAATGAGGTCTCAAAAATCAATCCATAGCTCTCTATGTATGGAGTTGTAAGATTGTAAAATTGCTCTCAGCTAGAGCTATGAAGCTAATGACCTTGCTAGTCAACCATACAATGAGAGATTCAAATGAAGACAAGGGCAAGAGTGCCAATATCTCCAATGAAATCAATATGAATGCAATGCAAGTAAGCTAGGAATGAGGATGCAAACTAAGCTAAATGATAACAATGCAATGCTTGAAAAGAAATCTAATCTATGAAAGGAAAGTGCAAACTAGACTATGAAAGGAAAGTACAAGTCTTACAATCCCTCCTAATTAAGCTATGTGAGATTAATCTATTGCACAAAGGAAATCTACACTAAGAATGCCATGATTATGCAACTATAAAAGCAAACTAAATGAAATGCAACAACAATGTCTTCAAAATTTGAATCCAAGAATGTCTTAAAAGAGCTCCAAATGACCTAGAAAACCTGCAGCATAACATTAGCATAAAACATGAATGGATATCTATATATAAATGAGGAATAGAGATCTCCTTTTATAGGAAATGAAAAGGAATGGACCATGGAGATTAAGAAGCAAAAGACTTAATCAATGGTGGAGCATCAAAGAAGAGAAATCCATGTGCACAAATATCCTCCAATGAGAAAATAAAAGTTGAATTTTGTGTCCATATAAGACAAAAAGTACTTTTTTTTCCTTTTTATAAAATAAGAATAATGCTTTATTTGTGCAACTTAGGATAAGAGGAAAAGTGGGGGCTTTTTATTTATTAAAAGGGGAGGAAATATTCCTTTTGAATAAATAAAAACTTAGGATAAAATGGTTAGCCCAAGGCAAATAATTGAAAATGATAAAATAGGATTTGATCAAGGAAATTGATATATTTGGAAAATGCTGATTTTTGAAAATATTGATTTAGGGATTTGATAAATTGCGGAATGGGGGCCCAAAGTCTAGGTGACCATTTTAGGGTGCATACACAGCTCCCTTGTAGGATATTCAGGGAATTATTAAAAATAAAATAAAATCATACACTTTTTACCTGAAAGCACAAAATGACCACTCACATACTCTCGGGTATGGAGGTAATTTATGGAATTAACAGCTAACTGAACTAACTATGAGGATACTTGAGATCTACTTAATGTTTCTAAAATAAATGAAATGCTCCTAAAATAAATAGCCTATGAAATAACTTAGGAAGAATAAAATAGAAAGAAGCTGGAAGCAACTAAATATGAATAATACATGCAAAGATTCAAATATACAGATTTCTAAAGCAATCAATATATTCTAGATTTGATTCAAAGATCATAAACCTTACTATGCATCCATGTATTCATAAAGATCGGAACAAAGTCTAATAAAAAAGATCAGTCACCAACTGTTTCAAAAAAATAAAAGATTATGCTATCTATTTACTCAAGACAACCACTATCTACTTTCTATATCTAATTTCTAACCCCTTTAGTGTTTAAACAAGAAAAACTGATTAAAGTAGTTACATAACTAACAAAGTTTCAAAGCACATCTCATTAAAAGCATAAGAAAAGGGAAATGTTATCCTTTAAACAACTAACTTTTTGCTGGGCCTTCTGACATGGCAACCTTTACAAGTTTCCAAGATCAAAACACACTCACTAATTCTTGGGCTAGCTAGATGTGTAGGTTCTTCAGACCTATTAGCTTTTCTCAGGTTGCATTCTTCTCCCACCTCAATTCCTTAATCCTCTCTGCCTGCTTTGGCAATTGAACTTGATTCAATAGTAGCATGGACTCAACATTTGCAATCCTTGTGAAATCCTGGACTGTAGATGCTTCACTCTCTTTAAGAGCATTCATGGTATCTACGAAGACCTTGACCATAGCATCTACATCCTAGCTACCTTCATCAATCTGTAGAAGACTAGAAGGATTAACTATTTTGATATCTTTGAGGGTATCTGCATGCATGCCTAGCACTTCTTTCTCTATTGCCTTAGCTTGAGAGATTGCAATTTTAAACAATGAGCTCTTCCACCCAAAGTTTAGTTTCAGGATAAATAACATACAAGGATCCACCAGTTTCATCAGGTTCTTAGCCAAGAATCAAGCCACACCATAGGTTTCTATCTCCCGAACCTATATTATGATTGTTACACAGTTTCCTTCCTCCATTTCCTAGCTTGGAATTAGGTTCTAAACCTCACCAAGTAATCCTTCCCCATGAAGGCAAGTGGATATGAATTCATGGATAAAAGTAATCCCTTTAGTTATCATATTGTTTATCTAGGACCTCACAACCTCCGTCAGAACTCTTCCCTACTACATTTGTTTTACTAGCTTCTGGTTCTCAACTAAATTTGGATCAAAATCTTGTGAAGATTGAGCCAATGGTAGTACTCCATCATCAGCAAGAGAAGAGAGAAACTCAGCTATGGTGGAAACTAGTTGCTTCAACTCATGCTTCTCCCTTCCATCTTTTTGTCATTGCCCGAGCATATGATCAGCTGAGAATTTGAATAAGTGATCTCTAGAATCCCTATTCAGAACTCTGAGTTCCATCTTTGTGACTTCAAAATCTTTAGCTTCTAATTCTTGAACTCCCTCTTTAGGCTTGAAGGTGGTAATCTCTATAGTCACCTTCCCAATAGATGGGTCGGTAGATAACCTGGCATCACTTTTCATTCTCTTCGCATTAGGGGTCCGAGTAGAATATCTCGTGACTATTTCCTTCATAGGAAGTGACACAGGCTTGAAACTCTTTCTTTTGTTCATAGATTCAGTTAGCTAGGGAGGATTTGAACTAGTCATCATTCAGTTATCAGGTGTTTTAATGGGGGTACTTTCAGCTTGAGGTACCTTTGTATTGATGGTAAGCATTTCCTAAAACTTCTCTTGTTCATCCGAGGGTAAAGAGATATCTTCATCATTAATCTCCACATCCAAGTAATCAAGTCCCAATGAAGCCATCTTAGAATGCCCTTCCAACCTAGTTGTCAACCTCGACCTTGGTGCAGTCGAATGTCTGCCAAATAGTGCCTTTTTCCTAGGAGATATAACTTTTCCTGCATTTGAAACCACATGAGATACGTTAGACGAAGCATGTTTCACATTTTTGAAGATTGGCTATGTGCTATGATTTTCAAGAGGGGTGCTCACAACTCCCTTCTTTTTCTTTCTTGATAAC
Source organism: Chamaecyparis obtusa (assembly GCA_027943335.1). Classification (NCBI taxonomy): domain Eukaryota; kingdom Viridiplantae; phylum Streptophyta; class Pinopsida; order Cupressales; family Cupressaceae; genus Chamaecyparis; species Chamaecyparis obtusa. Next base: position 707,630 of record BSBK01001844.1, on the reverse strand, counting down.
CAGCTTTCTGTAACTTCTAAAATAGTTCAGGCCCTCAATTTTATGTCATCTTCCTCTACCCTATTGCAATCTATGTCTGGAAAGCTTCCCTCTTGCAGATTGCTATTTTCTGAATCTGTAGCTTTAGAATTGTCCTCTTCCACACCTTCAATATCCAAATTTAACTGCAACATTTTGATTTGTGAGATCACAGGTCTAGAATGATCTCCTTTCCATATTGCCTCCTCATCACTGAGATCTTCCCATAGGTCTACCAAGTGCGAACTAGGTGAGGGGTAATTACTCAAGCTCAGGACCTGCCTGGCAAAACCATTATTGTTGAAACCTTTTCTCCACTTGTAGAACTATAAATGGAAACTCAGTAGGTTGTTTCCAATTAATGAAGCATCCATCATATTATTGCATGTCAAATTACCAATCTTCACTGGAAATATAGAAAGCCATTTTTCTTCTGGCACGACATTTTTAACAACCACAAATAGCTGCCTACAAATTTTTGCCAAAATAAAGCAGTCAAAGGTGAACCTTGGGAGCTTGATAGGTTCATCATTGAAACCTCTAACCTAGATGTAAGTAAAATGGGGGAACTCAGTATAGAAACTCCCATAGGTCTAAATCAACTTTCGCGCTTCCAACGAAACTCTCTGATTTGGAATGCCTGCCAATTGTTGACATAATTTGCCCAAGAAAATGTCATGAAATTTCTTGTAACTTTCCAAAATTTTATCCTTCCTCAACAATGGGAAATATTCATAAATAAAGAGATCTTCATTCTAGGGAACATGTTGTATAGCAGACAAATCTTGTGTGCATGATAAACAATATATCAGATATGAAGACATATAGAAACTCTACCTAGTACCCTGAGTTTTTTTGAGTTGATCCCTCAGTGAACTTGCAATAATTTCTACCCATTCAATGTGTTGCCCTCCCTCCAAAACTATCTCTATGAAATGAAACATCCATTCTTCATTAAAAAGAACCTGTTCATAACCTTTAATTCGATGGAGCAACACAATCACATCATGAATGTGAGGTTTCATGTGATCCTTTGTAAGAACCTTAGGCAATCACAACCCTTCTTTGTAATTAGTTCGGGTCCATTTTCTGGCCACATGACTCCAATTTTTATCTGCATTTTCTTTGTATTGAGCTAGGGATTGTGTGGGAGTAAAACTAACAAGGGACTCCTCTACAATTTTGAAGACAACCATAATAGTTTCTCTATTAACTGGCATGAGGGTTTGTCCATCCACATTCAAAATGCACTTAGATTTCACATCATATCTATTTATACATTGTTGGATTAATTTTGGGCATATGGCCGATGGTGGAAAAGTGGCAGCTTCTAATAACCCACTTGACATAAACTCTAAACTATGGTCCTCCCTTGCATGGTTTGTGAGGTATACCACCATTTTCTCTACTTGCATTCCTAACAAGTTCATATTTGAGATAATAGGAGCTCGACATTGCAAATTTTTGACATTTCCAAAGAAATGTAAGCTGGACCTCTTCTTTTTCTTAGGAATAAAATCACAGGCACCCCCCTCTTGAATCAAAATATCTAACAACAACAGGAAATGAGAGAAAGCTTTTAGAAGCTACCTTTTTTGCATAGACTGAAAACAAATTCTTCTCCCATAGCTGAGACTCCACAGACAAATGACAAGGAAGAAAAACTTACAAGGCTGTTTATATTTGAAAAGATACACATCTGGAAAACTCAACTTTAATGAGCATAAGTTGGAGGCATTAATCTTAAATGATGTGGGAAGTGATGACTCATCAAAAGGACATCCCATAAATAGGCCATCTTTAATATCATTAATAACCATCCCCCAAAAGATATCCCTCGCTCGTGCTAATGATTTCATTAATCTCTATATGAAACTTAATTCAATCTTTGCTTCATGGCCTCTGTCTAATCAAACTATCCTTTAATATTAATCATCATTCCACCGTCAGCTTATGACATATGTCCCATCAAATGTCCTTTCATTAATTACTCTACTGTAATCTATATTTGAACCTCTTCAAACTACTTTGAACCAGAGTTCAAAGTGGTTCATGACTCAAAGGTGATATAGGCCATGGCCCACCTACAAAAAACAATCGTTAGGAAACAAAACATCATTGAAATACTTTGAACTACTTTGAACCAGAGTTCAAAGTGGTTCGAAGTGGTTCAGTCAGGGCAAGAGTGCTCGAAAAATTTCATCCAAAGGGGACCGAAAATGAAACTTGATGAACTTGAAGGCTAAGCTTGAAAAGTCTGAAGGACATTGATGCTTGAAGGATTACTACAAAGAAAGACTTTTAAGGGAACATGCTAATGGACTTCAAGGTAATGAACTTGTAAGAGTCTTAGACACTTCAAAATATGGTGACTCTAACTGACCCTAACATATGTATATTTTATATGTGTAAAGACATAAAGTAGGAATATTGATGATAGAAGAACATGATATATTTTCTTAAAACCGATGGATAGGAATGATGAAATGTAGTAATTATATATGCTGATGAATGATTGTTTACCTATGCTATGTTTTTGGGTAGTTTCCTTCCTATAGCCATATGCCTTGCAAGGGTATTGATTAGAGCGTAATACTTTATTCCTAATATTAATGATGTGAATATGTATGTATCGAATGTTTTGTGTGCATTAATCATTTTACAGGGATCAGTCATGGCATATTTAAAGATCAACATGATGCTACCGAAGAAGTCAAAGACGGTCGTTGCTACAAAACATCTTTGTGTTGAAGAAGTCAAGCGGGCACTCGACTAGTTAAGGCATTTCTACAAGACCTTCACATGAGAAATGAGTCTGTTACCCAAATTAAAACATATAGAAGAATAAACACAAATAGGAAAAAATTGAATTTTTAGGGTCTAATTAACACTATCTTTTAGGTATTGTTGATTAACATTTCATTATTACATTCATTATCAAATTTCATTATTTTACTCTAAGTATTGATCACATTTCAAATTTCAAATTCATAATTGATCATTACATTGTGCATTCAAACTGAATGTAGTATACAAGTGTCCTTTCATATCTCATATTTCATGTCAATCAAAGAGTACATTTGTGAGAATAGAAAGCATGATATAAGTATGGAGTAGGGGTCCCATGCATTGGCTTATTGTCTATTTCTTATTAGCTGGTTGTCTGTCAGGTCCTAGGTCTTCAGGTCTAGGTCTTCATCTTCACTAGGTCTTTAGGGTTTTCACATGCATCATAAGAGAGAAAATGGTGTTAGATCCAATTGGATCTAAGAAATGCATGAAATACAAACATCATACAACAATCAATTTCTCAAAATTGTATATCCATTTGGTAAATTCAATGTAATAAGTAAATGTGCATCCACACTAAGTGAAAGATAGTATTAAAGGGACTTGTTTTTTAAAAACATGAAACCTTTTACTATTAATGGTCAGTCTGATGTATATTGTCCTTTTTAAAAGCTATATATTTGAATGAAAGGGACTTAGTGTTTGTAACTGAGAAACCTTTTTTTAGAATCAGCGGGGCCTTGTTAGATTAGTGAACACAATAACCTAAATTTTGATTCACAAGTGTCCATTGTTTGGCATTTTCATAAATTGAATTATTTATTATGTTCACTAATCTAACAAGATTACACTGATGTTGTTTGAAAAGTTTAACAAAATGAATTGCAGTACTCAAAGTTGACTAGTTTTCACATCACAGTCAGAGAAAAGAAGATGCAGTGCAAAATGCCTTACTAGATGCTATAGCAAAGTGCCATATTGCTACAAAACAATCAAGTTCAAATGCCAAGATACAACAAAATAATAACTTGTATTGCATATTTTGAAGTTCTATACACAATGTTATTTTTGAATTCAAAATGTCTTAACAATGAATTCACTGTTGTTGTTGATTAACAAAAGAGAAATGCTATAGAACTTGGCTTAATGTCACAAAAATGTTATCAGTATGTATTGGATGGATGTCAGGAGCCCATGCTCAAACTTCATTGAATTTCATCATGATGTCAATGAATTTCACGAGCTCGTGCTTGAACTTCTTAGACAATAAATAAACATTTTTTATCTTGTTCCATTTTTTATAGTAAAGATTCATATTCAGCATCAAACAAAGGAGGAGACTGGGTTCATACATGGTATTTTACACCAAAGAAGCTAACTAGGTTCACTGTTATCAGTGTAGCAAAATAATATTTTCAAAATGACTGTTCACTTTATTCAGATGGAGCACTTTGAAATAAAAATAACTAGTGCATAAGAGACAATAATGCTTTGGCTTGGGCTAGCAAATAATAATGATTGGTGTTAAAGAAGTTCAAACACATGGTCACTATTTTATAAATAGTGAAACTTTTTAATGAAAATGACTAGTTTGTGCAAAGACAAGCTCAAGGCCGGTGTACATCAATAGTGAACTGATTTCTTACAGGTGGTTCAAAATGCAACATCAGAGAAACCATCTTCGAAGGAGCTTAAAACATCAAGCATGGAAGGATATAAAATATAGTGAGTATGGTGTTTGTCTACAACAAGCATATAACTATAGTACAAACTGATAGAGAGCCATGGAGTTCATATTTTCATTAATGGAGCTGTAAGAAACATGTAAAAAATGATTGGTATATTTAAAGTTTTCCCAAGTGATAGTACAAGTTAAGCCACGAGCTTTAAAACTACAAGTGGGTTTTCATTTTATTCTATCAAATGTTCATTTATAGTATCTTGAAGGAAATAGGCTGTCCTTTATTTTCAACATTATCATGTATATCAAAAGAAGGAAAGATAGAGAAGAAACAACTTGTGTATACAAAGACACATATTCAAGCTACAGACATGGTGTTCTCAAAAAATCTGAGTTGATACATATGAACAACAAAGCCCTATTTCAAAGTAAATGGAGGGTACGAAGTAAAGACTTATCTGTATGTCTTGTAGAATAGCTTGTGTTTTCTAGTTCAAGTTTAACATCAAGTTTCAGCTGCCATGACATAGTCTGAAGCTATGGCTGAAAGATGCCCAAGCTTCTAGCTGAGTTTACAATTCCACATCTTCCAGCCACAGCCTGGGCTAGGCTAAGACCATTGGAGTTCATCCTCATTTCAAGCCATGATTCATTGCACATGGTCAAGCTCAAACTTTAGATCAAATCCCAAAATCATGGAAGCTATCGTGCACTATCAAGGAAAAAGCCCACATCAAAAGAGGGAAAACAAACAAAACTTCATGCTCAATTTTATCAGATAGGAAGGGATCAAACTTACCATCAATAAAGGTGTGTTTAAGCATAGAGCCAAGTAAAGAATAGTCATATTTCAAGCCATGAAGCAAGCGTATCTAGGCTTTACTTCACAGTCAAGCTCAAGATCACAGTCATCTTCCATTTATAGGCCATGAGTTATTCAACATAGCTCAGGTTTGAATCCAAATCAATGTCCAAGTTTCCAGTCATAGTCAAGCCATGACTCAAGGAGATAAAAAAATCTTGAGGATGAGATTCAAAGCCAGGTCAAACTCATAGTCAAACACCAATCACAAGCCAAAAAAGGAGCCATAGTCTAAGTACATCATTCATAGGGTGAGAACAATCACAGGTTGAGCTTAAGGTTGAGCTCTAAACATGCATAAGCTGATCTTCAAAGCTCGAAGTAAAACTTAGAGAACAAAGATGAAATCATGCTAAATCACAGGAAAAGAAACCCAAGCCTCCATATAGCAAGATTTTAGTTCAAAATTGATGCCAGAGAGCCTATCAATGTATAGAGAGATAATTCATGCCTATCAAGCCAAGCTACATCCAAAAAAATAGTAGAGTTTTTCTCATAAGTTAGGGTTTTTTCCCTATTCTTCTTGGAGACACTAAACAAAAATCCTAAGTCTAAGAACAAACAACAATTTTGAGTTTTTTGGAATCGATTGAGACCAAATTCAATGCCATAACTGCAAATGTCTACATCCTTGCAAAGCGCAAAAACCATAGTGCCAACTCACTGCCTTGTATTTTGCATAGAGTGCAAGTGGTTGGAGTGCTCATGTCAACCCTCTAACACTTAGCATTTGATAGACCTAGGATATTTTCTTTAGTTTAGATCTTAGGTAGTTTAGGCTTTTATTTATTTTGAGTTCTTATCCATTTTTTAAAAAAAATAGAAATGTTTGGTTAAAAATTATAAAAGGATTTATATCCTTAACTTAGAACCAACATTTAGGGCTTTAGTGATGGCATGATATTTATGCTTAGGTTTTGGCATGAATTTAGGTCAAAATAGGGAAAATAATGAAGGCTTAGATTTTCAAATTTGAGGCATAGGGAAGATATAAAATTGATTTTGATTAGCAATTTATGGGGTTGCAGATTTTAGAGAGAAGGCTAAAAGTGAGCTATTTTTTCCTTGATGCCTTTGGAGATCTTGTTTTTGTAACCTATTTGTCATATTTTTGGAGGATAATAAAGCAGATGATCCATTTCTCAATATATTTTGAGTATTGATTCAAATCCTATTTTCATCATTCTTCATAAGTTCTTTTTTCATTTTGGTAGCTAGGAGAAGTGAATGTTTCCTATTCCTTCTCTAGGTGAGCAGAATCCAAGCCTTATGTAGAATATGTATGTTTGTTGATAGATTAAACTATTTTTGGTCTATACCCTAGTAGTAAGGTCTAATTAACCTATATGTTGATTAGTGATTTAAGGTGTCAAACTTTTGGTATATGAGTTGGGGTTACTATTTTTGTTTCCAAGCAAAGTCTAATTTAATTTTAGTGTATCACCCCATTTTCCCTTTCAGTTTTAAAGTTCCTTTTCCCTTTTCCCTCTAAGTTTTCAATCAGGAGATGATATTCCAAATCAAATAGGAACTGGCCTAGAATCTAGAGACTCCTTCTTAATTAGAGTCCACCCACAACTCGAGAAGGTTTCCATTGTTAGGTTAGAATACCATTAAGCCCTAATGCTTGAGTTGGGGTGCTATTTCTAAACCTCAAAATTTTTTGGCATGCTCAGTGGGACCTTGTGATACATGAATCAAATCCAAACAAGGAGTGTTAAAGAGTTTGAGTATTTACATTTTTCTTTCATTAGAAGAGGTAGAACTATCCAAAGAGAGTGTAGAGGTCCTAGAGAGCTTTTTGTTTAGCCTATTCAAAGAGGTAGGTGACCCGAGAGACCAAGGAAGTTAAGATCTAAAAGAAGTTCAGCTCCTCCCTATTACCGTACTGAATTTCTAGATTTAGAACAAGAGGTTTTTGAAGATCTTAGAGCATCTCAAAGTAAAGTTGTTTCTCAATAGCCACAACTAGTAAATCAATCACTACCGACCATTTCTAGTATAGAACATTTAGAAATGGTGAGAAATCTTCCATTTGTGCCATTGAATCAAGGTAGTCCTCTGAGGATTGCAAATCACAACAACATTCCGTTGGCTTCTTTGAAAGGCTTGCGATCATTTACTAGAGAAGGACAAGTAACTGCCATTGAACACATCAAAGATGTTACATCTCTTTAAAATGTTCATCATGTCACAGAGGAGGATGTAGCTTTGAAGCTATTGGCAACATCACTCAAGGGTAAAGCCCTTGATTGGTTCATAACTCTACTAGTGGATTCTATAGCCACTTGGGATGTTTTGGAAGAGAGACTTTCCAAATTCTTTGAAGACAAGTCTGACAACTTGTCCTTGGTGGAGAAATTAACTACTATCAAGAGGGCTCCACAAGAGGAAATTTGTGGTTTCAATCTACATTTCCAGAAGACTTGGAATAGAATTCCTACCATGGTAAGACCTTCAGCTGAATATGCATTTTTGTATTATTTGAAGATTTTAAATAGTGATATCTCTGTTAATCATTTAATCTATGGGGGGTACTTCATTGCCTAAAGCTTTTGATACCACTATTAGGGTACAGAATAGTCTTATTCAAGTAGGAAAGATAGCTCCCAGGCTGCCTGTTCCTTTATTTCCTAGTATTCAATCCAATATGCCATTGATTGTCCGACCTCTATCTATTGTCCCATCATTTAAAACCCTAGAGGTAGTCTCTGTTGCCTCTCTGAATGAGTTGCAGTTTTGATTGATGAGAACCTAATCTATTTTGAAAGGCGTAGACATGTCAAATGTTAGCCTAAATAGTATATACCTAACAAAAAGCAAATAGTTATTCACAAAGTCATTCAGATTGAGCTAAAACAGATGCGCCCATGCACTATTTGATTTGCTCATTTAAAGGAATGTGGGTATGCTCTCAAAGCTCCTAGAGCATGTTCCTAATGTAGATTTGGAGGATTAAGTTTCATGAAAACCCCATATATGGCACAATATTGGGTAGAACACCCAAAATTGCCCCTAAGGCTTCAAGAACTCAAGATTATGCAACTAGTATGATTAAGTAGATTTTTAAAACCTAAATAGATGTGATATGATGCATAAACAAGAATAAAACTAAGTTAATCCATTAGTTCTATGCTAAGATGTGAGCTAAAAATACTTGAAAATGATTAAAACTAGAATGATTATGCTAAATCTAGAGCTAAATTAGCATGATAACAATGCTTGAAATAAAAGGTGAATGGGTATTTTGCTCTTAGAAATGAGGGTATTTATAGGATTTTGGAGAGGGTTGGGTTAGGTGGTTGAGTCAAGGTTTGGAGTAAGGTTAGGGTTAGGGTTAGGGATAAGGATAAGGATTGACTTCCTCTAGAAGAGTCTAGACTTTAGATGAGGATGAAGACTTTCTAGAAGGGTCTAGGATTTTCTAGGGATAATAGGAATTTAGGAAATAAATAAAGATTTATTTATTTCAAAAGGTTTTTAGGTTTGAGAAGAGATTTATTAAAATAAATTTAATAAACATGAGGGTTTAATATTTAATCTTAATTAAATATTTTTGAGTTGGGATTAGGGTTAGGAAATGATGGGATTACCTTTTAATCAAAATTAAAGAAGGATTAGAAGATTCTAGAAGAGGTTAGTGGTCTTTAGGATATTTCTAAGGTTTTGGGAAAAAAATAAATAAATAATTTATTTTTTGGATTTTTGGTCAATTTATTAATTAAATAATTAATAAATAGGGAAAGAGTGTTTAAATAAAATTTAAAAATTTTTGGGAGGGATTTCTTAATTAAATATTTTTAATTAAGATAAAGGGATATAATGACATAAAAATAAATTAATTAATTAAATAATTAATTAATTAACAAATGATGATGTCATTAGGGGTTTTTTTAGAAAATAAAAATACTTTATTTTCTAAAAGATTTTTAGGTGTCTACATTTTGCCCCTCTTTGATGCGATGCCACAAGTGGCATGGCGTCAAAGACAAGAAAATAAGATGTCCCAAGCTAGAATTCAAAGGAATAAGGGGTTGTGCCCCCTCGAGAAAATAAAACAAGCAGTAAACATTGTGGAATTTTCTCGAAAGGAAATAGAGAGAAAGAATAAAGGAAGAAGGGCGGATAAATAACCAAGCTTCCAAGAGAAAAGATGGGTGAATGAAAGATGTAAGAGTAATCTATATAATGCAGAATGCAGGGGATTTGGGGAAGCTCCAAGTGCAAATTTGGAGAGCACAACCTAGTTTGATATAGCAATGCTAGAGACCTACCAAGGCTATGGGGATCATGAGGCCTTGTCACCAGCGTTGCATAGGATTGACGCTAAAAAGACACATAGGGTTGCCCCAACATCACGCATGAACCCAAGAGGAATCATGGTGGAAATGATGTGGGAGAAACCACAAGCAAATGACATTTCCCAAGTGCACGATGGAACCCAAAAGATCACATGTGAAACGTGCAAGGATCACATCTGACTGACTCACAGGCAGAGGCAAAAGATCAAAAAGAACTGGCCCCAGATTGTCCTCATTCGCAATGCACCATGATATAAAGGATCATGGTGACTTTGAGTAGAGAACAATGAGAAGCCATAAAAGATTAACAAGATCCAAAGGAAAAAATCCAAGACCAAAATGATAACTCAAAAAGACATCCTTTGCCAAGGAGAGAGATTTGATGGGACTGATTTGACTGATTGTGGGAAGATTGGTCTGAACATGTGGAAGGATGCATTGACATGGACCTGGTGTGATTGGTGGAAGATTAGGTTTAATAGGAGGAAGGATACATCCTCAAGGACCCACTGATTGATGAGAGAATGAGTGTTGTTGTTCGCTGGAAAATGATGAAGTTCAAGAATAATCACTGTGATCAAGAATAGTTGACAATTGAGGTTACTGAAGTACAAGGCTAGGTAGGACAAGAATTCTGATCAAATGTTGCTATAGGACTGACAAGGACTATGTACAAAAAAAGGGGATGATATGTACAATGAATGGGAAAAGATATACAACGGATATGTACATAAGCTTAGGATTTGGGATAGGAAGATCTCGCTATACAGGATATGGTACAGGAAGGATGGTGCTATACAAGATATGGTACAAAGAGGATGGTGCTATACAGGATATATAGGATATGATACAAGATATGGTACAAGATATGTGCAGGCAGGATTGCAGATTTTCTCGAGGATTATAAAAAGAGGAATGCGGGGGGATGGTGGATGGGGATGGGGATGGTAGAAAAAGGACTGAGATGTTGAGATGGGGGGATGGGAGTTTGATAGATAATGACTTGGTCCACTATGTATGGCACCTGTTTTCTAGGTTTTCACCAACATACTTGTCCAAGGTGCCTGAATTGCCAAGTTTTCACCATTGGATGATTATTTTCTTTTCTTTTTTTCTTTTTTAAAAAAAATTTTAAATTTTTTTCCTTTTTCCAATTTTTATAGATTTTCTGAATATGTAGGATCTGGTTCAGGCATAGAACCTCTTCAGATGTATGATGTTGATTGGATCATTCAAAGGTTCACCTTCTAGTGTAGATAACTGATAAGCTCTAGAGCCAAAGCATGCTATGACAACATAGGGGCCCAGCCAAGTAGGCTCAAACTTTCCTTTCTTTTCTCGATTTGCTTGGACCTTCTAATTTTCTTTGAGGACCATGTCACCGACTTGGAACTGTCTAGGATGGACCTTCTTATTATAACTCCTTTTTAGTCGATTCTGGTATACAAGTAGGTGATCATATGCTTGCTGTCTCTTTTCATCTAACAGGTCTAGCTATGTGAGATGGGCCACATGATAGTCCTCATCAGTGGTATAGTTCTTCATGGAGACTCGCAATGATGGGAGCTTGACCTCGATTGGTAGAATGACTTCGGTACGATATACAAGGGAATATGGGGTGGTGCCTATGGGAGTGCAATAAGAACTGCGGTAGGCCGAGAGGGCAGGATTTATTTGGAGGTGCCAGTCATGACTAGAATCATTGACAACCTTCTTGAGGATTTTCAAGATAGTTTTGTTGATTGCCTCAGCTTGGCCATTTCCTTGAGGGAAATATGGACTAGAGAAATGGTGATGAATGTGGAGTCTGGCACACAGATCATCCACATGCTAGTTTTCAAAAGGTGTGCCATGGTCTGTGAAGATGGTAGATAGTATGCCAAAGTGGCAGATGATGTGGTAAAGGATGAACTTGGATATTTGGATGCCAGTAGTTAAGGTGAGTGAAATCACTTCAACCCATTTGGTGAAGTACTTTGTGGCAGTTATTATGTACTTATGTCCATTTGAGGAAAGGGGAGTGATTAAGCCGACAAGGTCAAAGCCCCAACATGAAAATGGCTAAGGTGGCGCAATGGGTTGCAAGTCTTGTGCTAGTGCATGAATCAGATTTGCATGCTGTTGACATGGTAAACATTTTCTGATGAACTCACAAGCATCATGTTCCATGGTTGGCCAATAATACCCAACTCGAAGCAACTACTTGGCTAGAACCATGCCACTCATGTGGGCACCACAAATTCCAGCGTGGACCTCTTATAAAGCTAGGACAGCCTCATTTGAATCTAAACACCTAGAGAGGATATTGTGATACCCTCGATGATAAAGGGTGTTGGCTACAAGAGTCTAGCGGGAAGCTCTACGAATAAGGTTTTGGAGTTGGTTGTTGGTGAGATGGGGAGATATGATACCATTTTTTAGATATGCATGGATGTCATGGTACCACAAGGACTGAGGACCAACCAAGACACACACCATTTCTGCATCGGCATTCTCATAAGCTAGCGTGTGTAGCTACTCAACTAGGAATTCATACTGTGATGTGTCACATGGGATTTCTAACAAGGATCCAATAGTTGTCATTGCATCGGCCGCTTTGTTTTGAAGTCTTGGTATCTATGTGAATTGTAGATTTAAGAAATGCTCTTTCAGTTTGTCCACTAGTTCTTTGTAGGGTAACAGCTTGTCATCCTTCATCTGATATTCATCTAGGACTTGCTTGATAATTAGCTATGAGTCTCCAAACACTTGTAGTTCTATGATATTCCACTGAATGGCTGTTTTGAGACCTGAGATGAGTGCCTCATATTCTACAATGTTGTTAGTACATGGGAATCCCAATTTGAATGATTTTGGAATGTAGTCACCTTGAGGTATGACAAATAGGATTCTTGCCCCTGATCCATGTGATGTGTAGGAGCCATCAAAGTATAGCTTCCACATGGGTTGTTCTTCAATCATACATAAGTGTTCATTAGGGAATTCCATGATTAGTGGATAAGCATCCACTATTGGTGCCTCTGCTAGTTGATCAAGAATTACTTGTCCTTTGATTTCTTTCCAATCAATATACTAGATGTCAAACTCACTGAGTAACATGACCCATTTTTCCATATGGCCTGTGAGAGTTGTCCTTGATAATAGATATTTGAGGGGGTCCACCTTTGAAATGAGCCTGATTGTGTGGCTGAGCATATAATGTCTGAGCTTTTGAGTAGCAAAGACTACTGCAAGGCATGCTTTTCCATGGTTGAATAATTAAGCTCACAGCCAACAAGAGTTTGAGTAATATAATAGATGGCTCTCTCTTTGTTTTTGTCATCATGCTGAGCTAATAGTGCCCCTAGTGCTGTAGTAGTTGCCAAGATATAGAGTATGAGAGGGCATCCTGGAACTGGTGGTACTAGGATTGGAGATTTGGCTAGATACTCTTTGATCTTGTCAAAGCTTTTTTGACATATGGGATCCCATTTGAAGCTTGTGCTTTTGCATAAGAGATGTGTGAAAGGTTGGCACTTGTCTACCAGCTAAGAAATGAACCAACGCACTGATTGAAGCTTTCCTTATAGACTTCTAAGCTATTTGAGTGTTCTTGGTGGAGGCATTTCTTTTATTTCTTTGACCTTCTTGGGGTCAATCTCTATGCCTCATCATGATACTATAAAGCCTAGAAGCTTTCCAGATGTAACACCAAAGACACATTTCTTTGGATTGAGTTTTAACCCATAATGATGTAGGTGATCGAACACACTCTCAAGAATGTCAAGGTGTTCATGGCATGTCTTTGATTTTGCAAGAATATCATCCACATAGTCCTCTAGGATCTTGTGGATCATGTCATGGAAGATCATTTTCATTGCTCTTTGATATGTGGCTCCTGCATTCTTTAGCCCAAATGGCATCATGTTATAGCAAAAGGTGCCCCATGGAGTTGTGAATGCTATCTTATGTTGATCTACTTTTTCTATATGAATCTGATTGTAGCCTGAAAAGCCATCCATGATTGACAACATTTCATGGCCCGCTGTGAGATCTACAATCATGTCGATGTTGGGTAGTGGGAAATCATCCTTAGGACATGCCTTGTTGAGGTCTCTAAAATCTATAAAAATCCTGATGTCACCTGAAGGCTTCACGACTAGTACCATATTAGAGATCCAATCTAAGTAATCTATTGCTCTGATAATCTTGGCTTGGAGAATTTTTTCAAGCTCTACTTTGACTAATAAGGTGACTTTTGGATGCATTTTTCTTAGCTTCTACTTTACTGGTTTGACATTAGGGTCCACTCCTAGATGATGGATGACAAGATTAGGATCAAGCCCAGGCATGTGTGCATATGACCATGCAAAGTTTATAGTTGATTCTATAAGGAGCACAATGAAAGCCATTTCTTCACCCTCTATCAGATTAGCCGCAATGTAGGTGATTCTTGGATATTCTTTTGTACCCAAGTTGACTGGCTTAGTTTCTTCTATGATGATTGGTGATTGCTTGGGTCTGTAATCCTAAATAGGAGGAAGAGGCAAGTCTTCGTCTTTTAGCGCTTGAATTGCCAAGTTTTCACTAAAAGATACACTCTTTATTTTTACTATTTTGGAATCATAATGTGCCCTAGAAGGGTTTTCACATAAGGATTCATGTGTTACTCTTTCTATTCCTCTTTTGTAGCTAAAGCTTTCCTCCTCCCCAAAATATCCTTCGGAGTCAAGCCTATAGATATGAGTTGACTCTGAATCCTAATCTACTGCTTGGCCTAATGCCCCCATGAATTCTAGGAGTGCTTCCATGCTTTGGAACTCATTGATGTGTGTGATGCTTGGTTGGTCCCAGTCTATGAGTTTAGGGTGGGTGAGGGGAAGTTCTATGAGATTGATGGTGAGTTGTTGGAGGACAGAAGTCCCCAGGAGGGTGTCATTGTCAAAGATATCATCATAGGATCTAATTTCTTTGTCTTCAGGGATATCTTTGATTTCTACAAGGTCATCCTAGCTATTCAAGAGGGGAATGCTAGTCATGTTGGTGCCCCCAGTTGTGGTATTGGGCTCTTGTATATGCAGGTGAGGGGTATTAAATCCAAGGCCCTGATGTTGAGGATTCTTTGATGCTGTGATCAGGTCTTTGCTTCCACCTTCCTGTGGTCCTAGACCACCACCTTGATAGTTCCATTGCTCAGTGGCATACTTGTGTGATTGTGGATATTTGTCTTTGAAATAGTCAAGAAGTTGAGTGTCAGGTGGTGGGGGATCTTTGTACAACCACCTATTGATGGCAAGATCCAACTCTTGACTATTTATGTTCCCATGTGATTCAAAAGTCATAGGTCCCATTCTCTTGATTTCATGAATTGCTTCAACAAGCTTTCTTTGATGACTTGGGTGCCCTTGGGTATGTGGATCAAGTGGGAGCACCCCTATGGAAAATGCATCATGTAGGTTGTATTCACCACAACCCCAGTTATTGATCTTGATGGAAGAGAGGGTGGAGGTGAGGATAGTCTCTGGATCGCAGTGGGATCAGGATGAGCTAGCAACAGAAGTGCCAATGTTAGTTCTAGGATAGTGAGTGGAATTAGGGAATGATGCTTCCATCACATGATAGTATGCAAAGGGTTGGGTTCAACGTGGATGGTAACCTCAGCACCTTGATGTAGAAATTTGATGCACTGATGGTAAGTAGATGGTACAGCCTTGATGGAATGAATCCATGGTCAGCCTAGGAGGATGTTGAATGGTAGGTCAAGATAAAAAACATGGCAAATGGTATCTTGCATTGCTGGGCCCAGCTGAATAGGAAAATTAATAGTACCTTTAGAGGTACGCTCCAAGTTATCATAGGCTTTGATAGTGATTACTTCATGTGATATATTAGCCTTAGTGAACCCAATTCACTGAATGAATTTTAGAGTACATAGGTTTAGGGCCGAGCCATTATCTATTAAGACCCATTTGATGGAAAAGTCCCTAACCATAATGGCAATGTGGAGAGGGAGAGTGTGGTTAGGTGCAATGTCTGGTATGTTAGATGGTTTGAAGGATAAAGTACAAGATGCAGATAGATGTCCCACAAGGGTCTCAAACTGGGTGGTGATAATGTCTGTGGGGACATGTCCTTCTTTGAGAGCTCAGTCAAGGATCTCCTAATGGAGGGGTGAAGTGCAGAGAAGGTCCAATATGGAGATTTGAGCTGGTGTGTTCCCAAGATGTTCTATGAGGTTGTATTGTGCATTGTGTGTTGGCCTTAGATGGGCACCAACAATAGTTATCTAGCCTCTGCGGGTGGTAACAACACATTGACTATCTGCTCCTCTGACATGGATAGTATTGACTATGGGCTCAACTTGGGTTATACATCCAACAAATTTATCATAATTGATATAGGAAGTAGTGTGATCTTCTTGTTTTCCTTTGCCATGATTCTGGGGATGATTGGTATTAGCTTGGTTCTTCCCAGCATTATGTTGTGGGAACACATTCTAATAGATTTGTAAATTGGCATTTGGCAATGCTGGAGCAGGTGTATCTACTTGGATCTCCTTTTGGTCAATGAGATCTTGGATGTAGTTTTTGAGTCTCATACACTTCAGGGTAGTGTGTCCTTTGACATGATGATAATCACAATACTCATGATCTTTGTACCAATTGGGTTTAGGAGTGTTATGATCAACCTGCTGGATTGGTGGGTATGTAATCAAATTGGCCTTGGCCATTTGGTGAAAGATAACATCTAGACGTTCACCCAGTGGTGTGAAGGGCTTGTTTGGATAGTTCTAAGCTCTAGGATTATTCTAATTGGGTGTAGTATTGATAGCATTGACCTGATTGTTTGGATTACCTTGATAGGCTTGATGTGCTTACTGCTGATAATTATGCTAATTGTTTTGAGGATGAAATTGTTGCATTGGTTTTTGATGGACCTAAGGAGATTTCTGATAGATAGGCACTTGTTGTTGTTGGCATGCATGAGTTGGTGTAAGACTAGCTATGACAATTTGGACATGTTTGGTATCAGTGGCTCCATTAGTAACAACATTTTTGTTACAATTCCAATAACAGGATTTATCATTGCTGGGTTTATTTTGGGAATCATTTTTAAAATGTTGGATCATGCCTTCATCTAGGAGGGCCTTTTCAATACCTATCCCTTTGCTCATGATATCTTGATAGGTTTGGAGATAGTTCATCCTCATGAAGTGGGATAGCTTAGGATGCAGATTATCAATAAATATTTTGGTTAAATGTTTCTTAGGTGGTTGGTATGATAACCTAGTGGTAAGGTTCTGCCATCATTGTAGGTATTCTGCTATGCTTTCTCCTTCTTTCTATTTTGAGTTGCAGAGGTCTAGTAGGGTCAACTCATTCTCAACATTGTGGGCATAGTGGGCAATGAAATTCTCAGAGAGTTTAGCAAAAGTTGTGATGGTCCCACATGGTATTTTCTAGAACCACTCAATAGTAGTTCCTCCCAAGCTTTTGGGGAATAGGCATAAAAGATAATTATCACTATAAGCCACTTATCAAATTTATCAAATTTAGGTGTCTCAAAGTTCTTAGGGAAAGGAATAGTTGCAATTGACTGGTCAAATGGGTAGGGACATACCTCCTCAAACTTGAAGGTTTTATTCTCGATACCAGTTTGAAGCTCTTTGAGAGCATTCTTCATTGCTTCCCACTTGACATTGATTGGTGTTTGAGTTGGTACTCCCATTTGAAGAGGATCTAGTGATGGGTATTGTGGAGTGGGATATGGAGATTGTCTAGTGACATAGGTGGATTGGAGTGGATTTTGGAGTGATGTTTGCTGGGGAGGATACTATTGATGCAGCATAGGGGGATATTGCAGTGGTGGATATGAGACTACTTGCTATTGTTGTGGGATGACTGGGACTTGCTGCAGTGACTAGAAGTATGATTGCTATGGGGGAGGCTGGTGGAATGATGCAACTTGTTGGTAGGATAGCCCTTGCTGAACTTGGCCTTACGGTTGACTGATATAGGTTGGGTGCATTCCTACATTACTTAAGGGTGGAACTGATGTAGGGAAGCTTGAAGTAAAGGGTGGCTAGGTGAGATAACTTGTGAAATGGGATGAGCTTTGCTGCTGAGGTGGAGGAACTTTCTTAAAAGCACTAGGTGTTGTGAATGGATAGCTTGCAAAGGATGAAGCTAGCGGAGGTTGTGATCATTGTTGTGGTGCTACTTGTGAGAAGGTGGCTTGTTGGTTTGCAAATATGGATGTAGGAGAGTGAGTTGGTATGCCAAAGGCCTTCATGTCTTCTTGAGTGAGGCCCAATGAGAACTAGTGTGCGGTGTGAATTTTGTTGCAATGGATGTCAGGAAGGCAGATGTGATAGGAGTTTGGGACATGAATGGTGGATTCGAAGAACCCATTGAAGGCATTCTCGTGGTGAAGAAATTTTGCTGGGATTGTGCCTAAGTAGATGCTTGCTGGGCGGGAAAGGAAGGGAACATTTGCACTCCCCATGAAAAGGGTAATGTTGATGTGGAATTTTGTTGAGTATGAAGGGGGAATGATTGCACTGACTCTGGAATAGATGATGTAGAGGCTTTTTGGGAAAAAGAGGGGAATGATTGTGTTGACCCTAGAAATGATGGTATGGATGTTGAAGCTTGTGGAGTAAAAGGAAAAGATGATTGCGTCCCTCCTGTCATAAAAGGCATGGGCATGGAAACTTGTGAAACGAAGGGGAAGGATGATTGCATCCCTCTTGAAAAGAATGGTGTTGATTGGCCTATGGAAGGTGGCAGAACTACTTGTGAGGTAACTTGTGTAAGAGGTGGGACTTGATTTTGTGACAAGCATTGGATTTGAGCAAGAGCTTGGGCGGCCATGGTGGATGATGATGTACCTATGATAGGGAATGGATTTGATGGTGCTACAACTTGTGTTATGGGACTTGCAAAGCTTCCTTGCAAAAGAAGGGGAATGGTGGAGGTTTCTTGAGATGTTTGCAAGGTTGGATCAAGGAATGGTTGGATGAACAGAGAGTATGCTTGTGCTAGGATTTGGATAGTGCTTATGGGAATACGAGGATGGAGATATGGTGGGATGGGAGTATGCCTTTGTGAAAAGTTAGTGAACATGCTCTGCTAGTTTTGGGCCATGAGTGTATTGGCTATTGATGGATTCTCTGGATGAATCACAAATGTTTCTATTACCAGAGGAGCTAAGGGGATATTGGGATCTTCCCATGCATTGCCAGTTTGTATTTGGGGATCATAGGCTACCATCGCACTGGTAAAAATGTTGGGATCAGACGAGCTAGTGATTGGATAAGGATTCATGTTCCTTCATTTTTTAGATCCAGATCTTGTCTCAACAGGCATGGAAATGCAAATGCTAGATGGATGCAAGATGTTTCCTAAAGACTCTAAAGAATGATGGATGTAAGCTTAAGGAACTTTCTAAGGATGATGAATTTCTAAAATGCAATGCGAGGATTGGTGAGATGCTTGGATTTGTGTCAAGGATGGTGGAAGATGGTGACAGATTGGTGAAATGCTTGGTGATGATGGAGGCTTGGTGGGATGCTCTATTTTGGGTCAAGATTGGGTGGAGGATTTGGTGGAATGCTGGTGGAAGATTACTAAGTGTCAACAATGAGTTGTTGTTTTTCCTGATGGGGGATCAATGGTAGGATTTGGCCAACTTAGGATAGACTAATGATCTTTGGTTAACTAGATTCTTATCAATGCAAGCCAATCTCTTGCTTGAGATAATGAGGCTGTGCAAGGACAAGTTGGATTTCCTTTAGACAATGCTCTGTCAAAAAGGGGATGATTTTTGATTTAGGATAGGGGATAGAAACAACTCAATGGTTTTGAACACTAAGTGCTTTTGGATTTGGGTCTTTGGATTCGGTGCAAAAAAGATGGTGGATTTTGATTTGGATAATGGATGCTAGATTTGGATCAAAGATTTGGGATTTTGATTGTGGATTGCTGATGGAATGATGGAATGATAGTGAAGGATGATGGAACAATTTTTATCTCTAGAAGGATGATGCAGATGCAACGGGGATGGATGATCTATGATGCTGCTAGGAAGATGATGATGAATGCTACTAAGAAAGACTATAGAATGCAACTAAGGTTTGGTGATGATGCAAGGATGAAACTAGGATGAAGGACTCTCGAGATAGGTTTTGAGATTTGAAGGTAGAATGGGACATGTGATGGATCTAGCTAATCTTCTCTTTCAATATTGAGGTAGCGATGGTTGACTTGGAATCGGTAGGCAAACTATTTGACTCTTGCGTTATAGCCAATATTATCAAGTCTTTCTTGATATTTTTCATCTGCTTGGGTTGCTTGGATAAAGGATTGATGGCTTTTGAGGTTTTTCTTTGCAACTTTCTTCTCTTGATAGGCTTGAGTTTTGGGCAATTTTTCTTTTGGATGTTTGATCAAATTGGGCATAACTCAGGGAAATTCCTGATAGTTAGTTTGAGACAAAAAGGCTTTTGGATATCTAATTTCTACAAGACTTTTTGAGTATCAAGTTTGTAGATTGGTTTAATGTTCTCCAATGGCAAAGGGTAGATTTCAAAAAGATTTTTGGAAAAAGAAATCTCCACAAGGGACAAAGCAACCTTGTGAGATACAAGTAGGATAACTGACCTTTAATCTAAAAAAGCTCTGAAGAGTGTATATTCCTACAATGTTTTCATGAAGTTTTTTGACTGTCAAGCACTTCAAGAAGGTCTACCTAAGGAAGGTGAGTATCAAAATCACTTGCCCACAGCTTGGTGCCCCCTAAAAGGGGATACAAATGGTGAGTAATCTTGAGGTGATCCAGTAAACCCCTTGGATCGGTCCTTGCACAAGGATTTTGATACCTTCAGATGTGGATAGGGTAGCCTCTATTTTATCAGGTTTCTAATGGTTCCATGGAGTCTCCATACCCAGTTATGCTGACTGCCTGTGACTCACTTAAGATCCTAGCCAACAACACTGGGGGGTGAATATTTACCATCCCCAGTCACTGTATTTGGAACGAACGCCCATGGATTAGGAGATATAAGTGAGTGCTTTTTGCCTTCACTTTATTTATATACTGACTGGGGGGGATACTAGTTTGAGGTCATTCTCCAGAGAGGAAGCACTTTTCTCCCCAGACAGGCCTCACTAAAAGTAAAACAAGTGAACTTGTCTTAGTTCAAATGTTTTACGTTGCTTACTTTAACAAGGATTTATAGAAAATAAAAGCTCCTAGATGCACATCAAGCAAGTTGTTCTTTTTTCAAATTGAATTTAAGTGATGTTTGAATTTGAATAAATGAAGGCACAAGTGTTTAGGTTTTGATTTGTTCTTTCTCCAAAAGACTTTCGAGCATTTGCAGTTGCTTTGACTTGGGCATTCAAGATTGAATTATCATTTTGTTTTAGAACTTTGAAGTGCTTTGTTTTGACCCTAAGGCATTCAAGATTGAATTTGCGCTCTGCTTGAATTAAAAAGGAGGGAATAGAGATGCCTTTCTTTCCCTTAAGTCATTCAAGATTGTATTGGACTCAAAATAAAAATGACTCTTTTGGACTTTGTTTTTCATTCAAGATTTTGTGTGCTAGTTTGCATGTTTTAAGCCCAAAAATGACATTTCCTAGATTTTTTTAAGGCATGAAAACTTATGAAACATTCAAGATTTTTGCAACAATAAATATACTCATACCAAAAACAAAGCCTTAGGACTGATTTAGGAAAGTTTAGGAAAGATTGCCAAGATTTTGATTGATTTTTGCTCCTAGTTTGCTTTTGGGATTTTTAAAAAGATTTGAAAACTTTTGCAAATGAAGTTCTTTTATCTCTTTTTGATGTTCTTGAATTTTATTTTAGGATTTCCTTTGAGTTGATTTAGAACTTTTAGATTTGTTGTTCTTTTTATGCTCCAAAACAAGGAAAGTTCCTACTTTGCATGAATACATTTCTAAAGTCCTAGATTTGCATGATTGTAGTTCATTTTTTAGCAAAAGGAGAGAATTTTAGGAATGATTTTGGTTGTTTTTGTACTTGCAAAAAAAATAAGAGTTTAGAATTGCAAGAAAAATCAAAATTAAATAACTTTAAAAACACTAGTTTACCGCTCTCTGGAATGAATGCGCAGATAGAGAGAACAGATGCGCAGGTTACAGCTTTGCACATATGCGCAAGAACAAATAATTAATGCGCAACTACACCTATTCTGTCAGAATGCTCTTAAAATGAAATTTTTACAAAACACATATGCGTAGCTCTGTTTCACATATGTGCAACAATTTTGAACATATGCGCAACAAATCTGAACATACGTGCAATTTAATTAACAAATGCATAGTTTTAATGGATAAATGTGCAGATTTACAAATTTTTTTACAAATGCGCAGTTGTGGACTACAAATGTGCAATTTGGACCAAGGAAGAATGATACAACCCAAATTTTTGAGGAAAAACTAAGAAAAATGGCCAAGGAAAGTTGATTTCAAAGTAGATGATCAGGACAGGGGTCCCACTGATCATGCCAAAATGTGATCGATGCAAACCTAATCTATTTTGAAAGGTGTAGACATGTCAAATATTAGCCTAAATAGTATATACCTAACAAAAAGCAAATAGTTATTCACAAAGTCATTCAGATTGAGCTAAAACAGATGCGCCCATGCACTATTTGATTTGCTCATTTAAAGGAATGTGGGTATGCTCTCAAAGCTCCTAGAGCATGTTCCTAATGTAGATTTGGAGGGTTAAGTTTCATGAAAACCCCATATATGGCACAATATTGGGTAGAACACCCAAAATTGCCCCTAAGGCTTCAAGAACTCAAGATTATGCAACTAGTATGATTAAGTAGATTTTTAAACCCAAAATAGATGTGATATGATGCATAAACAAGAATCAAACTAAGTTAATCCATTAGTTCTATGCTAAGATGTGAGCTAAAAATACTTGAAAATGATTAAAACTAGAATGATTATGCTAAATATAGAGCTGAATTAGCATGATAACAATGCTTGAAATAAAAGGTGAATGGATATTTTGCTCTTAGAAATGAGGGTATTTATAGGATTTTGGAGAGGGTTGGGTTAGGTGGTTGAGTCAGGGTTTGGGGTAAGGTTAGGGTTAGGGTTAGGGATAAGGATAAGGATTGACTTCCTCTAGAAGAGTCTAGGCTTTGGATGAGGATGAAGACTTTCTAGAAGGGTCTAGGATTTTCTAGGGATAATAGGAATTTAGGAAATAAATAAAGATTTATTTATTTCAAAAGCTTTTTAGGTTTGAGAAGATATTTATTAAAATAAATTTAATAAACATGAGGGTTTAATATTTAATCTTAATTAAATATTTTTGAGTTGGGATTAGGGTCAGGAAATGATGGGATTAGCCTTTAATCAAAATTAAAGAAGGATTAGAAGATTCTAGAAGAGTTTAGTGGTCTTTAGGATATTTCTAAGGTTTTGGGAAAAAAAAAATAAATTATTTATTTTTTGGATTTTTGGTCAATTTATTAATTAAATAATTAATAAATAGGGAAAGAGTGTTTAAATAAAATTTAAACATTTTTGGGAGGGATTTCTTAATTAAATATTTTTAATTAAGATAAAGGGATTTAATGACAAAAATTAATTAATTAACAAATGATGATGTCATCAAGGGTTTTTTAGAAAATAAAAATACTTTATTTTCTAAAAGATTTTTAAGTGTCTACAACAGTGTATTAAAGAGAGCCAGAAAAAGATAGAGTTTATTACAATCCTTTGGTAATGAACTAGTCACCCTTAAGAAGAATCAACAACAAGAAAACCCTGTAGCTCAAAATCAGTTTGTCGGTTCCTCATCCCAATATCCTAATCAACCCAATTATCAAGCTAATAGGTAGCAATTCCAAGGGAATAATAATGCTAATAGACAGAATTGGAACCAGAGGCCTAATAAGAAATATAATCTTGTACCTCTTAATACTGTTAGGGATAAAGTTCCTAGCCAGAATAACATTGCTACTAATTGGTATTTTCCATGCAATCAAGCTCATGATCAGTCAACTTATTCCAATGGAGTGCTTAATCAGGCTCTTATGGCACAAAATTCAATAGATTCACAATAGAATGTACCTATTGAAGAGGTTCAACAGTAATCAGATCAGAGTATTCGAGATACTGGTTTCTTAAATTGGCAAGAGAAAGAGTTTTGTGGCCTGAATGATGATTCACTTGTTTCAGTGAATACTAGATCCAAGAAGAGAGCTCTAGAGTCAAAGAAATCAGTTGGCAATGTACCTTCTACACTAGTTTCAATTCTAAAGAATCCCTCTTCTTCATCTAGTAAGGATCAAAATCAAAAGCATGCTGATCAAAGTTCTCCTAGATCTCCTCAAAAGGTATAGTTTGTTGTTCCTTATAACATTGTTGATAGTATGAAGAAAATGAATGTAACCTTGTCTATGTGGGAAACCTTAGCTATTCCTGGACAAGCTAAAATTTTGAAGGAAGGGTTGTCCATGTTGACAGCCAGCTCACAACAAGCTATAAAGTAGCCTCCTAGAGTGGTGATGGATAATTCAGAATCCTCTAAAGTTCATTAAGAAATAGCTAAAGATGAAAAGAAATTTTCTAAAGTGCAGCAACTAGCAATACAAGAGAGTAAAAAGGCTACAGATTTGAAGCAATCAACAGTGACAGTGATAAAAAGCTAGCAAATGTGCAAAAGACAACAGAAAAGGAAGGTAAGAAACCTTAAAATAATAAGCCTCCTCCTTTTTATGTTTCATTGATCATTGGAAACAAATTATTGCATAATTGTATGTTAGACAGTGGTGCAACCAACACTGTCATGCCTAAGAAAATAGCTGATTTGTTGGATTTAAAGTATGAACCTCTTGAGAAAGGAGTTTTCTAGCTTGATGGTACCTCATTTAAGACCTTAGGGGTTGTTAAAAATGCAAGCTTGACTTTACATTCGTGTTCAAATTTTTCAATCCCTTAAGATATTTATGTCATAGATCTGCCACCTTATTTTGTCATGTGTCTGTCAAGAGACTTTACAGCCAAAATAGATGGTTATTTCTCATCAGATTGGTCTCACCTGTATTTCAAAACTAGATATTGTACTAAGGTAACCATTAAATCAGATTTTTTGGCCAAGGATCACATAGAGCCTTATAATCTGAGCCCTATTAATGCAAGTTGTGTGATTATGGATTTAGATGAGATAAAGGATTATTCAGCTTATAACACACAAACTAAGGAGTATCCTGACATTGTGTTGGACAAGTGGGAAACTAGAAATGATAAAAATGATGATATGTTTGATGCTGGTTTTGGTAATTATATGATTTTAGAACCTGATGCAGTTTTGCCTAATTTGATAAAAGATCAAGATTCTAGATCTGAATTATCTAACGAGGTATGGGATTTATATTTTGATGGATCTAGGAATGAAGATGGTATTGGTGTAGGGGTTATGTTAGTTTCACCAGATGGTGACAAATTTTATGCTGCATACAAATTATCTTTTCCATGTTCTAACAATGTGGCTGAATATGAAAGTTGGATTCAACATTTAGAGTGGGCAAGAAAAAGGAGAATGAAATGTTTGAGAGCATTTGGGGATAGTGAATTGATAGTAAATTAGGAGGAGTGTCAATGTTGTTAAAAATGATCTTTTAAAGTTGTATAAATCTAGAGTATCTAATATTTTGGATGATTTTGATGCATTTAACCTCATTTCTATACCTAGAAAGAAAAATCATCATGTTGATAGACTGACTAGTATTGGTGCACATGCCTCAATTATTGAGAATAAAGGACATATCTATGATTAGTCACATGTCAAGATTTTTGTTAGGCCATCTATCCTAGATAATGACATAAATTGGAAATTTTTTTAAGCTGATGAACATGTTTTAAGTTTTATGACTGAAATAGAATATTTCTCTGCTCCTAAGAATGACAAACTCAATTAGAAAATTGAAGATCAAATCATTTAGCTAAAAACTAATAAGCTTCCAAAAGGATTGGTTATCCTGGAGTCTACTTTTAACTCTGATGATCAATTCAAAAGGAATATAACCAGCTTGTTAATCAAAGAATATCGCTATTAAGAAATGGAGATATTCAAGGACAAGTACTTAAAGGTTAGTAAAATTAATTCTCCTGAAGAAAAAGAATTACTTATTGATTTATTCAGAGAATATAATGATGTGTTTGCATGGCATTATGTTGATTTAAAAGGATTTGATCCTCAATTAACCTAGCATAATATAGAACTTGAGCCAAATGCTAGGCCAATCAGACAAAGGCAAAGGCCTATAAACCCCAAGTTAGAGCCCTTAATGCTGAAGGAAATGAATAAACTTTTGGATGGTGGTATCATATTTCCTATCAAACACACATCATGGGTTTCCAATTTAGTTCCAATAAGGAAAAATAATGGAGAGATAAGACTTTGTGTAGACTTTGGAGGTCTTAATAGGGCATCTCTGAAAGATAGACACCATCTTCCTTCTATGGATCAAATTTTACAATATGTCTTAGGTTCAAAGAGATTTTCACTCCTAGATGGGTATTCTAGTTACAACCAGATTTTAGTCAAAGAATCAGATGAATTCAAAATAGCCTTTACAACTAAATGGGGTATAATGGCTTACAGAAGAATGCCATTTGGATTGTCAAATGTAGGAGCCACATTCCAAAAAGAAATGGATATGGCTTTCAGGAATCTCATGTACAAATTTGTTCTAGTATACCTAGATGATGTCATAATTTATAGCAAGGTTGCAAACCAGCATATAGATCATCTGAGACAAGTGCTATAGAGATGTAGAGTATTTGGAATCTCTCTAACCTTTAAAAGTCTATTTTTGCAGTTCATGAAGGTAAACTTTTAGGATACCAAGTGTCTAAAGAAGGTACATCTATTGATCCTAAAAGGATTCATGCAATTCTGAAACTATCATTGCCAAAACATAAGAAAGGATTCCAAAGTTTTATTGGGAGGATAAATTTTGTTAGATGCTTTATCCCTGATATTGCAAATTTGTTAAAACCTTTGACTTCTATGCTGAAGAAAGATGTACCTTTCAGCTAGACTGGTGAGGGAAAGAAGAGTTTTGAACAAATTAAGTAGGCTTTGTCATCAACCCCTACTTTGACTAATCCTAATTTCTCTAAGGATTTTATTTTATATGCTTATGGTGGTTTTGACACTGTTTCAGCAATGCTAGTGCAAAAGAATGAGGATAAACAAGAGTAGCCAGTGGCATTTTTCAAAAAAGGTATGGATGATTATGAGAAAAGGTATAGTTTTGTTGAGAAGCATGTACTAGCTATTATTAAAGCCTTGAAGAAGTTTAAACACTTGGTTGCTAGAAATAAGATACATGATGGTTGCACATCCCAGCATTAAGGATTTCTTGTTGAACAAAGATGTCAATGAAAAGAGAGTAGGATGGATAACAAAAGTTATCAAAAATTATGTGCAAATCCATGTAACCAAGCTGGTTAGAGGCAAAGGCTTGTGTGCTCAAATGGAAAAAGAAGAAGATAAGGTTGAAGCCACTAAAGAGGCTACCCTACTCCAAGGTAATGTTGTGCTAATTAATGATTTAGTATCTTGGTTATCAGATATGATCATATTTCTACAAATTGGTCAATGTCCAATAAATCTTGTTAAAGATAAAAGAAGGTACTTTAGATTATAGTCTATTCCTTATTTCCTTATTGATGGTATTCTTTATAGGAGGGAGTTTCTGGTATGCTTCTTAAGTGCATTGATTCTCTTGATCAAAACAAGATTTTATCTAAATTTCATGATGGATCTTGTGGTGGGAATTTCAGTCCTAAAACTATAGCTTGGAAAGCTCTAAGAGTTGGCTATTATTGGCCAGATTTGTTCAAAGATGCTCATTCTTGGACAAGAAAATGTCAAAGGTCTACTTTGTTTACAGGAAAGCAAAAGTTGGCAGCATTACCATTAAAGCCAATCATTGTGGATCAGTCATTTAATAAGTGTGGAGTGGACTTTATAGGTCCAATAAATCCTAATTCAAGTGCAGGTCATAATTAATGGATTTTGACTGCTACAGACTATTTTACCAGTTGGACTGAGGCCATTGCATTGAAGGAGTCTACCAGATCTGTTGTTTTAAAGTTTTATGATGATATTATAAACAGGTTTGGTGTTCCTCAATCAATTATTTTAGATAATGCTTTAGGATTTTGTTGGTTCATCTATAACAGAGTGGGCTACTAAGAATGGCATTTATCTAAATACTTCTTCCAACTATTACCCTCAAGGTAATGGTCTTGTAGACTCTACTAATAAAAACCTGATTAGGATTATCAAGAAGACTTTGCAGGAAAATAAGAGAGATTGACTCTCAAAATTAAAGGTAGCCTTATGGCTGGATAGAATCACACCAAAATAGATTATTGGGATTTCACCCTATGTTCTGGTTTATGGTAAGGAGGCAAGATTTCCAATTTCTACTGAGTTTCCATCTTTACAGCTAGCTGATCAAATGATGTTGCTTGAAGAGGAAGATCCTCTTAAGCTGAGATATGTTGAATTGCTATAGCTTGAAAAAGAAAGGAGAAAGGCATTGAAAAATATGGAGTTAAGGCAAGAATAAACCAAAAGTTCTTTTGACAGGAAAGCTACACCCATAGTTTTTGAGGAGGGAGATTTAGTACTCAAGTGGGATGTACTGAAGAGAAGACAAGGCTAGCATGATAAATTTGAAAATTTTTTGTTAGGCCCTTTTGTTATTATAGCTTGTAAAGAAAATAATGCTTTCCAGTTGTCTACAACTAATGGAGAAGTTCTGATGATTCCAATTAATGGAATACACCTAAAGATTTTCTTTGAGGGATAGGTTTGGTCTAGTTTCCTTTTCAATAAGTGTTGTCCAAGCACTAGGTCTTTAGGTTGCATGAGTCTAGATTAGATTCATTTTCATTTCAATAATGGTTGCATTCATGAGTTCTAGTTTTCTAACTCCATTGCCCAATGGTAATTTCTGTAGGTCATGTCTAGCAGGAAGACATCCAACACAAGTCACCAAAGTGTTACCCAAATTATAGCATACAAAAGAATAAACACAAATAGGAAAAGATTGCATTTTTAGGGTCCAATTAACACTATCTTTCAGGTATTGTTGATTAACATTTCATTATTACATTCATTATCAAATTTCATTATTGTACTCTAAGTATTGATCACATTTCAAATATCAAATTCATAATTGATCCTTACATTGTGCATTCAAACTGAATGTAGTATACAAGTTTCATTTCATATTTCATATTTCATGTCAATCAAAGAGTACATTTGCAGAATAGAAAGCATGATATAAGTATGGAGTAGGGGTCCCATGCATTTCCTTATTGTATGTTTGTTGTTAGTTGGTTTTTTATCAGGTCCTAGGTCTTCAGGTCCAGGTCTTCATCTTCACTAGGTCTTTAGGGTTTTTACCTACATCATAAGAGAGAAAATGGTGTTAGATCCAACTGGATCTAAGTAATGCATGAAACAAAAACATCATACAACAATCAATTTTTCAAAATTGTATATCTATCTAGTAAATTCAATGTAATAAGGAAATGTGCATCCACACTAAGTGAAAGATAGTATTAAAGGGACTTGTTTTTTAAAAACATGAAACCTTTTACTATGAATAGTCATTCTGATGTATGTTGTCCTTTTTAAAATCTAGATATCTGAATGAAAGGGAATTAGTCTTTGTAACTGATAAACCTTTTTTAGAATAAGCAGGGCCTTGTTAGACTAGTGAACACAATAACCTGAATTTTGATTCACAAGTGTCCATTGTTTGGCATTTTCATAAATTGAATTATTTATTATGTTCACTAACATAACAAGATTACATTGATGTTATTTGAAAAGTTTAACAGAATGAATTGCAGTGCTCAAAGTTGACTGGTTTTCACATCACAATCAGAGAAAAGAAGATGCAGTGAAAAATGCCTTACTGTTAGAATAATTGAGAGGGGGGGTGAATTAGTTATCCATAGTCCCAAATACAAAATGTATATCCAAAACAATTTACACAAACTTTTGCATCTCGGTAACATAAAATAGTAAACTATCTGTGCTTTTACCGATTACCAGTTAATAACTTATAGTGATTACCGATCAAATGCAATATGCAATATGTAAAGTATGAAAATCAAACAATCACCACAATGAACACATAACACAAGAGATTTAATGTGGAAACCCTATTAAGGGAAAAACCACCTGGGACCAACAACCCAAAAATTGTTCACTCTGCTGAAGTGGGGTCGATGAAGACCCAACCCTATTAAAGGTTACAAAACACACTATAATGTGTGACCTTGTTAGAGGATTTAATAATAACCATTAATCTCCAACCATCATTCACTATGGGGTTGATAGGATAACAAATGTACATTCTATGAATGACATTACAAGACTTTCAAGTCCACTCGGTTAAGAGATTTATTTGTTTACAATGGTTAAATTGTAATAGTAGGTAATTTGATTACAATAAAACTTCTATTGTAGATGTTCAAATCTATATTATGCTCATTCAAATCCTTTGATCAATATATCAATTCTATTTCAACAATATTCAATAACTTACTATCTCTCGGTTATAGCTTTCTAACACTCAGTAATCCATGTAGTTCAATTCTCCTTAACTAGTTTGATCAAGCATGCATGAAGCTTGTTCACACTATATCTCTGCAGTCTCCTTCTTTCGGCATAAGTTTCATTGTGAAACCCTAGTCTCTTAAATATACAAGTAAACCATTTTCTTCTCATCCATCAAATTTTGCCGCTTAAACCTTCCTCGGTTGATGTGTTAGTAACATGTTTTGTTTCCATCCTTTAGATCTTGCTTGAATTTTGTTAGTTGTTGATCTTTGTAAAAAACCTTATCTTTCCACTTTGTGATCATACACTTTACAGCTCATCAACTTCTGTCGGCTAAACTCATCAATAGTTCTTTTGTCCATTATCGGTTAACAAAGAAATGCATCGGTGAACACAAGCTCAATTTATACTATGCTCGGTATACACTACACTACTCGATGTATACTAAAATGCTTCATTAATAGACCACATAGCTTTGTAACAAATTGCTTCTATCTCTATAACATATTAATGTAACATAATCAAGTCAACAATATGAAGTCATAGACTCATCAATAAGTTACCAAGAGTATTCCTTATCCTCATCTATCATATCCATCTTTCTTAATGTAGATATCTTAGCTCTTCATCTTTCTCTTCTCTTTTGTAGATGTGTAGATGTTTGCAAATCCATGATAAGTACTGTCAAAACTAGTTGACATCAATGACAACATAAAACTAATTTAATTATCTTACATAACACTTCAATGTTTGGTGATCTCTAATCACTTGTAGTTCTTCAATCAAGTTCTCAATCAGTTGTAGCTCATTAATCTCTCCCTTTGGCATTGATGGCAACTCAAGCAATATGAAGTATACCATACACATACCAAACATGTATTCTACAACTTTGTAAACAAATGTTTTATCACTCGGTATGAGCTCTTCCTAGCTTAATATGTTTAATCACTATGTTACTTAACACCATTGCAAGTGCAGACTATCTTCTACATATATGATCTTTACAGCTCTTAGATTCCTTCTTCTATTCTCAATAACTGATCTTCAATGCTCTCTCTTTCATTTCAGATCTCTCATTAACTTTCTCTCCTTTAGATAGATGTTTCAGTGTTCTCCTCAGTTATCATATTATTTCTCTTTGTTTGACAACAATGCCAAAGAAACACATAAACATATAGCTCTATAGTAGCCATGTAACTCTCTATTGTCTAGTGCATTCTTTGTATCTCTATATACTGTTATGCAAATCTATTCTAGATCTTCAAACTTTTCACAACCTTAGACAAAATCCAAAGTGTCAACAATGTTGCATCAATATGAATGATATTTTGATAAGGATAGGCTAATGCAACCTCCAGATCACATTAGTGACTGGTAGATAGGGGACGGACCCCAAGTCTAGTCCTCAAGTATTCAAATGTATCCTTCAGTAGAGGTTTGGTAAATATGTCTACAAGTTTCTCTTTAGATATAACAAATTCTAGCTTCACTTGCTTCTCTTGTACTTGTTCTCTTAAGTAGTGATACTTAATGGATATGTGCTTTGTTTTTGAGTGCATCATTAGATTATTTGAAATGTTAATTGCACTAGTGTTGTCACAATATATAATCACTGGCTCAGTGATTACCTCATTCATACCTTCCAACACTTTCTTAATATATGCAATAGTTGAATAGTTTGTAGTAGCAGCAACATACTCTACTTCAGCTCTAGACTGGGAAATATAAGACTACTTCTCACTTGTCCATGTAACAAGTCTTTCACCAAAGAAAAATGCTCCTCTGGTTGTGATTTTTCTGTCATCCACATTTCCAGCCCAATCAACATCGGTGTAGACTCTGAGTTCAAATTTTCCATCCTTAGGATACCATAATCCATAGTACTCTATTTTCTTTAGGTATCTTAAGATCCTCTTTGTAGAAACCATGTGTGACTCCCTAGGATTTGTAGAAAATCTTGCAACAATCCCCATAGCATGTACAATATCTGGTCTACTATGCACTACATACATTAATTTACCAATCATAGATCGGTACAGTGTCTAGTTTACCTCTATAGTTTCATCCTCTTTAGTCATTTTGTAGCTTGTGACCATCAGTGTTCCAACTAGTTTAGCATCTACCATGCCAAATGTTTTCAGTACTTCCTTAATATATTTGGATTGTGTGATGAATATACCATCATTCTACTAAATAACCTATAGTCCTAGAAAGAACTTAATCTATCCAAACATAGACATTTCAAATTCATTTCTCATCTCATCAGCAAATGGTTTACAAATGTGATCTTGTCCTCCAAATATTATGTCATCCACAAAAATTTCAGCAATCAAGATAGTATCATCTAAATCTCCTTTCATATACAGATTGATATTCTCACTAGTTCTAACAAATCCAATACTCAATAAATAATTATGTAGCCTTTCATACCAGGCTCTAGGTTCTTGTGTCAAACCATATAAAGCTGTATGTAATCCACATACCATATCTTTCTTTTATGGATCAATGAACCCTTCTAGTTGTTCTATGTAGACTTCTTCTTCAAGTATCCCATTCAAAAAAGTTGATTTAACATCCATTTGATAAACTTTGAACTTTTTGTGTGTAGCATATGCAAGTAACATTTTGACTCCTTCTAATCTAGCAACAGGTGCAAAAGTTTCACCATAATTTATTCCTTCCTCCTGTGCATATCCCTTGCATACCAATCTAGCTTTGTTCCTTGTTACCTCTCCATTTTTATTAAGCTTATTTTTGAATATTCATTTAGTACTGATAACATTCTTATCCTTAGGTCTGGGTACTAAAGTCCATGTCTTGTTTTTCTCTATCTATTCTATTTCTTCTTTCATTGCATTTACCCATTCATCATTTTCTAGTGCAACTCTTACATTCTTTGGTTCATATTCACAAACTAAACATGTACCTTGTCTCATCTTACTCCTTGTCATCATTCTAGCTTGTCTGTCTCCAATTATTTGAGTCTCAGGATGATGTCTCCTGACAAATCTTGCCAGTATCCAATCTCTTCTTTCTTGTTCATCCTGTTTAGGTTCATTTCCTTTCTCGGTAGGTCCTTCCTGCTCATCGGTTATTCTTTCCTATTCCTCGGTGTTGTTTTCTTGATGACTGGTTGTCATAGTCTATTGCTTTGGTAGATACTTTGGGTGTTCAATGTAAGTGAATCTACCATAGCCTTTCAATTCCTTTCTTCTTTCTTCTACATTCTTATCATAAAACTCATCAAGCCTGACATTAGTACTTTTGATCATTTTATTAGTAACTCTATTTAAACACTTGTATGCTTTTCTTTTAGTGGAATATCCAAGAAATATCCCTTCATCACCTTTTAAGTCAAACTTTCCATTTCTTTCATCTTTCAAAATGAAGCATTTACTTCCAAAAATTATGAAGTAACTTACAGTGGGTTTCTGTCCAAACCATAACTCATAGGGTGTTTTGTTAGTGCCCTTCTTTAGTTGTACTTGATTTAGAATAAAAATAGCTGTGCTAACTACTTCTCTCTAGTATGTCTAAGCTACATTCTTCTCTATCATCAATGTCCTTGTGCATTCAACAATTGACCTATTCCTCCTTTCAGCAATTCCATTCTATTGAAGTGTCCTCAATGTAGAGACCTATCTTTTAATACCATGCTCATTAAAAAAGTTAGTAAACTCATCAGAAATAAATTCACCACCTCTGTCAGATCTCAAGCATTTCAATTCTTTACTAGTCTCTTTCTCTACTTTTTCTTTATACCACTTGAACATCTTAAATGCCTCTGATTTTTCTTTTAAGAACATGACAGTCATTAATCTAGTGTAATCATCAACAAAAAGAATGAAATATCTATCTCCATAGTAACTCTAAGTTCTCATGGGACCACATAGATTAGTATGAACTACCTCAAGTATCTTCTTTGTTGAATAATCTTTTCTTTTGAAACTAGATTTTGTCATTTTACCTTTCTATCATTCATGACACATAACATGATCAGGCTTTGATAAGTTAGGCAGACCTCTTACTTTTTTCTTTTTATTGATCTTAATCATGTTATCAAAATTCACATGACATAACCTTTTATGCTATAACCATGCATCTTCATCTTTCATCATTAAACAAGAAGACTAATCATTGTCAAGATAAAACAAGTTACCTTTCTATTGTGCTCCTGTTCCAACAAGTCTTCCTCCATCATCAAATATTTTTACTTTCTTGCTCTCAAAAGAAACTTGATGACCTGAATTGTTCAGTTTGCCACACTTAGAAAATTATAGTTTAGTCCTTCTACCCAATAAGCATTATCAAATTTGATTTTATCATTTATCATTAGAAATCCTTTTCCTCTAACCATACAGGGTGTGTCATTACCCATTTTCATAGATCCTCCATTGTATTGCTCAAGATGATCAAATTTTTCTTCATCACCAGTCATGTGATGTGTACAGCCACTATCTATGATCCATGTATCATTTTTATTAACTTTAGAAATTAGTGTTGTTCCTACATACCTCTCTTCTTCCTCAGAATCATCCTTCATAGCAACAAATACAACTTCTACATCATGATCTGAATCAGTGTCAGTATCATCTTCTTCAACAATGTAATATACCTTTTTACCTTTATCATTGTTGTCTCGATTGTGTCTATTGTATTGTCGGTAACTTTTGTTGTTTCTTCTCCCATAGCTTCCTTCACCAGATTAGTCTTTGTTTCTATCCTCATCCTTCCTATTTGGACATCTAGCAGCAATATGACCAACTTCTTTGTAGTTCAAACATGCTAAAGGTAATTTACCCTTATATCTACCTTTACCTTTAGGTAATCTTCTAGCCATGAGAGCTTCAAGTTCATTAAGCTCATTTTCATTATTTCTATCATTATCATCATGTCTACTACTAGAATTACCAATCTTCAGAGAAGTCATGAAAGTAGATTCAACAGTTGGTACAACACTGTTATCATAATTGTTAAGCTCAAATGTTGTCAATTTACCAATCAAATTGTCAAGAGTGAGAGTATTACCATGTGCAGATCTCATTTCATGGATTGCAGATATTTTGATTGCATAAATTGGTAATAAGGTTCTGAGAATTTTTCTTACCATGGTATCTTCTTCAATAACACCATCAGATCCTCTTATAGTATTAACAACTTCCTTTATCCGGTTTGTATACTGCACTATATTTTTACCTTCCTTCATCTTCATATCATCGAATCTTCCTCTTGAACTTTTAGGTCTAGCTCTTTTGACATTTTCATCACCACTATAAACTTGAGAAAGTTTATCCCACATTTGCTTAGTAGTAGTACAGTCCTTGATATCTTCAAATTTGACATCTGTCAGGGCAGCAACAATCTCCATCATAGTGACATTATGCTCATGTTTGTCTCTTAACTGATCAAGGGTCAAGGGTCCAGTGGGTGGTGCAAGGTAGCCATTCTCCATTAGAGTGAGGGTAGAATTCCCAATTCTAGATACATGTAGCTTCATTTGGCTTTTCCATATTGTGAAGTTATCCTTGTTTAGCTTTGGCACTTCCCTCTTATACATTTTGAGATCTTTGTGCTGAAGTCCTTAAAACTCTATTCCAAGCAACCAAGAAGCTCTGATACCAATTGTTAGAATAATTGAGAGGGGGGGAAAATCAATTATCCATAGTCCCAAATACAAAATGTATATCCGAAACAATTTACACAAACTTATGTAGCTCGGTAACATAAAATAGTAAACTATATGTGCTTTTACCAATTACCAGTTAATAACTTATAGTGATTACCAATCGAATCCAATATGCAATATGTAAAGTATGACAATCAAACAATCACCACAATGAACACATAACATAAGAGATTTAATGTGGAAACCCTGTTAAGGGAAAAACCACCTGGGACCGGCAACCCAAAAATTGTTCACTCTTTTGAAGTGAGGTCAGTGAAGACCCAACCCTGTTAAAAGTTACAAAACACACTATAAGGTGTGACCTTGTTAGAGGATTTAACACTAACTGTTATTGTCCAACCAACATTCACTATGGGGTTGGCAAGATAACAAATGTACATTCTATGAATGACATCACAAGAATTTCAAGTCCACTCGGTTAAGAGATTTATCTATTTACAATGGTTAAACTGTAATAGTAGGTGATCTGATTACAATACAACTTCTATTGTAGATGTTTAGATCTATATTATGCTCATTCAAATCCTCTGATCAATATATCAATTCTATTTCAACAATATTCAATAACTTACTATCTCTTAGTTATAGCTTTCTAACACTCGGTAATCCCTACAGTTTGGTTCTCCTTAACCAATTTGATCAGGCATGCATGAAGCTTGTTCACATGATATCTCTATAGTCTCCTTCTTCTGGCATAAGTTTCATTTTGAAACCCTAGTCTCTTAAATAGACAATTAAACTATTTTCTTTTCATCCATCAGATTTTTCCACTTATTCTCCTTCATTGATTTTGCCATTTAAAACTTCCTCGGCCGATGTGTTAGTAACACATTTTGTTTCCATCCTTTAGATCTTCATCAAATTTTTTTAGCCATTGATCTTTGTAACAAATATTATATTTCCACTTTGTGATCATACACTTTACAGCTCATCAACTTCTGTCAGCTAAACTCATCAATAGTTCTTTTATCCATGGTCAGTTAACAAAGAAATGTGTTGGTCAACACAGGTTTAGTTTATACTATGCTCGGTATACACTACACTACTTGGTGTATACTAAAATGCTTCATTAACCGACCACATAGCTTTGTAACAAATTGCTTCTATCTCCATAATAGATTAATGTAGCATAATCAAGTCAACAATATGAAGTCATAGACTCATTAATAAGTTACCAAGAGTATTCCTTATCCTCATCTATCATATCCATCTTCCTCAATGTAGATATCTCAGTTCTTCATCTTTCTCTTCTCTTCTATAGATGTGAATATGTCTGCAACTCCATGATAAGTACTATCAAAACTAGTTGACATCAATGACAACATAAAACTAATTTAATTATCTTATATAACACTTCAGTGTTCAGTGATCTCTAATCACTTTTAGTTCTTCAATCAAGTTCTCAATTAGTTGTAGTTCATCACTTACAAGATGCTACATAAAAGTGCCATATTGCTACAAAACAATCAAGTTCAAATGCCAAGATACAATAGCATAATCACTGGTATTACATATTTTGAAGTTCTATACACAATGTTATTGCTAAATTAAAAATGTCTTAACAATGAATTCACTTTTATTGCTGATTAACAAAAGAGAAATGCTACAGAACTTAACTTAATGTCATAAAAGTGTTATCAATATGTATTGGATGAATGTCACGAGCTTGTTCTCAAACTTCATTGAATTTCATTCTGATGTTGATGAATGTCATGAGGCCATGCTCGAACTTCTTAGACAATAAATAAACATTTTTTATCTTGTTGCATTTTTTATAATAAAGATCCATATTCAACATCAAATAGAGGAGGAGATTGTGTTCATACATGGTAGTTTACACCAGTGAAGCTAAGGAGGTTCAAGGCTAGTGTACATCAATAATAATGACTAGTGTTAAAGAAGTTCAAAAACATGGTCACTATTTTATAAATAGTGAAACTTTTTAATAAAAATGACTGGTTTGTGCAAAGATGAGCTCAAGGCTAGTGTACATCAATAGTGAACTAATTTCTTGTAGGTGGTTCAAAATGAAACATCAGAGAAACCATCTTCGAAGGAGCTTAAAACATCAAGCATGTCAGATATAAAATATAGTGAGTATGGTGTTTGTCTACAGCAAGCATATAACTATAGTACAAACTAACAAAGAGCCATGGATTTCACATTTTCATTAATGAAGCTATAAGAAACATGTAAAAAATGACTGGTATATTTTAAGTTTTCCCAAGTGACAGTGCAAGTTAAGCCACAGGCTTTAAAATTACAAGTGGGTTTTCATTTTATGCTATCAAATGTTCATTTACAGTATCTTGAAGGAAATAGGCTATTTTTTATTTTCAACATTATCATGTATATCAAAAGAAGGAAAGATAGAGAAGAAAAAACTTGTGTATACAAAGACACATCTTCAATCTATAGGCATGGTGTTCTCGAAAAACCTGAGCTGATACATATGAACAACAAAGCCCTATTTCATAGTAAATGGAGGGTACAAAGTAAAGACTTATCTGCATGTTTCACAGAATAACTTATGTTTTCTAGTTCAAGTTTAACATCAAGTTTTAGCTGTCGTGGCACAGTCTGAAACTATGGTTGAAAGATGCCCAAGCTTCTAGCTAAGTTTACAATTCCACATCTTCCAGCCACAACCTAGGCTAGGTTGAGACCACTGGAGTTCATCCTCATTTCAAGCCATGATTCATTGCACATGGCTCAATCTCAAAATTTAGTTCAAACCCCAAAATCATGGACACTATCGTGCACTACCAAGGAAAAAGCCCACATCAAAAGAGGGAAAACAAACCAAAATTCATGCTTAATTTTATCAAATAGGAAGGGATCAAACTTACCGTCAATAAAGGTGTGTTTAATCTTGGAGCCAAGTAAAGACTAGTCACATTTCAAGCCATGAAGCAAGCGTATCCAGGATTTACTTCATGGTCAAGCTCGAGATCATAGTCATCTTCCATTTATAGGTCATGAGTTATTCAACATAGCTCAGGTTCGAGTCCAAATCAAAGCCCAAGTTTCTAGTCACAATCAAGCCATGACTCAAGGAGATAAACAAAGCTTGAGGATGAGATTCAAAGCTAGGTCAAACTCATAGTCAAACACCAATCACAAGCCAAAAAAGGAGCCATAGTCTAAGTACATCATTCATAGGCCAAGAACAATGACAGGCCGAGCCCTAAACATGCATAAGCCAAGATTCAAAACTCAAAGTAAAACTCAGAAAACAAAGCTGAAATCATCCTAAATCATAGGAAAAGAAACCCGAGCCTCCATATAGAAAATTTCAGTTCAAAATTTTTGTGAGAGAGCCTATCAATGTATAGAGAGATAATTCATGCCAGTCAAGCCGAGCTACATCCAAAATTTTTGCATAGTTTTGCTCATAAGTTAGGGTTTTTTCCCTATTCTTCTCAGAGACACTAACCAAAAATGCTAAGTTGGAGAACAAACAAAAATTTTGAGTTTTATGGAATCCATTGAGGCCAAATTCAATGCCATAACTTCAAATGTCTACATCCTCGCAGAGCCTGAAAACCACAGTGCCAGCTCACTGCCTTGTATTTTGCATAGAGTGCAAGTGGCTGGAGTGGTCATGTCGACCCTCTAATACTTAGCATTTGATAGACTTAGGAGATTTTCTTAAGTTTAGATCTTAGGTAGTTTAGGCTTTTATTTATTTTGAGTTCTTATTCAAGTTTTTTTAAAAATAGGAATGTTTGGTTAAAAATTGTAAAAGGATTTATATCCTTAACTTAGAACCAACATTTAGGGCTTTAGTGATGGCATGATATTTAGGCTTAGGTTTTGGCATGAATTTAGGCCAAAATAGGGAAAATAATGAAGTCTTATATTTTCAAATTTGAGGCATAGGGAAGATATAAAATTGATTTTCATTATCAGTTTATGGGGTTGCAAATTTTAGAGAGAAGGCTAAAAGTGAGCTATTTGTTCCTTGATGCCTTTGGAGATCTTGTTTTTGTAACCTATTTGTCATATTTTTGGAGGATAATAAATTAGATGATCTATTTATCCATATATTTTGAGTATTGATTCAAATCCTATTTTCATCATTCTTCATAAGTGTTTTTTTCATTTTGGTAGCTAGGAGAAGTGAATGTTTTCTATTCCTCCTCTAATTGAGAAGATTCTAGCCTTATGCAGAATATGTATGTTTTTTGATAGATTAATCTATTTGTATTCTATACCCTAGTAGTAAGGTCTAATTAACCTATATGTTGATCAATGATTCAAGGTGTCAAAATTTTGGTATATTTGTTGGGGTTACTATTTTTGTTTCCAAGCAAATTCTGATTTCATTTTGGTGTATCATTCCATTTTCCCTTTCAGTTTTAAAGTTCCTTTTCCCTTTTCCCTCTAAGTTTTCAATTAGGAGGTGATATTCCAGATCAATAGGAATTGGCCTAGAATCTAAAGATTCCTTCTTAATCAAAGTCCACCCACAACTCGAGAAGGTTTCCATTGTTAGGATAGAACATCGTTAAGCCGTAATGCTTGAGTTGGGGTGGTATTTCTAAACATCAACAGATTCAATACCATTTTTGGTTAAATGCAGTGCACGGATCTAGGACCCACAACGCACTATATTCTCAAAGGACTTATTATTGATGACTACTATTTCCATTATAAGACATTATGTATCTATAACGATCCTCATTAATGGAGGGATCTTAGATTTAGGGAGTAGTTATATTTTTCCTTTAAATAAGATGATTGTTGTAACTCTTTGGAGTTAGTCAATAATCTAAATTGAAGCTTTTGCAGCTGTAATAATGTTTTATTTTCAATCCAAGTGTACTTGTTTCCCATGAATGAATAGAATGCACAATTTGAGTTCAATCCTTTTATCTTGATTGTGTTTCTATTCAATCATCCAAGGGGGCCCACTTGGTGAGTGAATTACTTTGTTAGAGAAGGAATCATTTTCATGCTTACTTAGAAGTAAAGTAGAACTCTATTGTTTCTATAGCCACCAGTAACAGAACTAGTAGACTATTCCTATAACATAGGCGGTTAGAGTAATTCCTATTCATGATTACTTTTTTTCCTAGAGTAAACTCATTTCCTTGTACTTTCATAAATTTACTTAAGTTTAATGCATTTGAATTCCATAGATTAGTCATGGAGATTAAGAGAGTTTGAAGCATATACTTTGGAGATGCCATTCCAAGTTTATGTCCCTGGTCGATAATTAAATGAGATTGAATGATCTAATTAGCAACCATTTAGGGTGTCCATTCCTAAAATAAGTAGTCCAATGCTATGGGTTTTTGATGCAATTTTTTGGCCAAGAACTCTTCTAGTTATTAATGTTTCCAACCCAATCTGTATTAGTGTACACTTGTAGTTCAAAATTTGCCTCTTTCTTGTACCATAAACCATAGTGCTCAATGTTTTTCAAGTATCTCATAATCCTCTTAACAATAGTCATATGTGATTCCTTAGGATTAGCAGAAAATATGCTACAATCCAACAACATGTGCAATATTCAGTCTACTATGCACAACATACATTAATTTACCAATCATTGATTTGTATAGTGTTTAATTTACCTCAATTGAGTGATCATATTTTGTTAATTTGCATCATGTGACCATAGGTGTACCAACTGGTTTTGAATCTTTCATTCTAGAAGTCTTCAACACTGCTTTGATGTACTTTTATTGTGTTATGTATATCCCTTCATTTTGTTGTACAATTTGCAAACCAAGAAAGAATTTAATCTCTCCAAACATTGATATTTCAAATTCCTTTCTCATTTCATCATCAAATAATTTGCAAAGATTATCATTTCCAAATATAATATCATCAACAATAAGTATATTATCATTAGTTTCACCTTTCAAGTATAATTTGTTGTTATCACTTGCTCTAACAAATCCAATACTAATAAGATATGAATGTAATCTCTCATACCATGCTCTCGGTGCTTGTTTCAGTCCATACAAGGCTTTTTGTAACTTAATACTATGTTCTTCTGATTTAGATCAATAAAACCTTTAGGTTGTTCAATGTATACTTCCTCCTCAAGTATCCCATTCAAAAATGCAGATTTTACATCCATTTGATATACTTTAAATCCTTTGTGTGTAGCATATGCAAGTAATATTCTAACTCCTTCAAGTCTTGCAACTGGTGCAAAAGTCTCACCATAATCAATTCCTTCTTCTTGTGCATACCCATTACATACAAGTCTTGCTTTGTTCCTAGTGACTTCACCATTCTCATTCAACTTGTTTCTAAATATCCATTTGGTTCCAATAACATTTTTATCATTCAGTCTCGGCACCAATGTCTATGTTGTGTTTTTCTCTATCTTCTCAATTTCTTTAGTCATTGCTTTAATCAATTCCTCATTCTCAAGTGCATCTCTAATATTTTTTGGTTCAATTCACAAACTAAACATGTGTTGTTTCTCAAATTACTTCATGTCATCATGCCATCTTACTTGTCTCCAATAATCTAATTCTGTGGATGGTGTCTTCTCACAAATTTTGCTAGTATTTTCTCTCTTATTTGTTCCTTAGTCGATGTAGGATCAATATCTTCCTCGGTAGCTATTTCTTGATTCTTGGTCTCTATAGGCTGATGTCCAATTTCTTTATCCTATTTCTCTATAGCTTCAACCCGTGTCTCAGGTAGAATTTTAGGTTGTTCAATATATGTGAATCTAGCATAGTCTTCTGGTTCCTTTTTGCTTTCTTCATCATATTTCTCAACAAACTCATCAACTCTCACATTTGCACTTTCAATCATTTTTTTAGAAAACTTATTCAAACATTTATAAGCTTTTTTTTAGTAGAATATCCTAAGAATATTCTTTCATCACATTTTGAATCAAATTTCCCATTTTTATCATCTTTTAGAATGTAACATCTACTTCCACAAATTTTTAAATAACTTACATTAGGTGTGTACCCATACCATAACTCATAGGTTGTCTTGTTTGAATCTTTCTTCGGTTGTACTCAGTTTAGTGTGTATACAACAGTACTAATAGATTCTCTCCAATAAATTTGTACAACATCATTTTCAATCATCAGTGTTCTAGCATAATCAACTATAGATCTATTTCTTCTTTCAACAATTCCATTCTACTATGGTGTTCTTGGTGTAGAAACCTATCTTTTAATTCCATGCTCATTAAAAATGTTAGTGAATTCAACACAAATAAACTCACCTCCTCTATTAGATCTTAAAATTTTTAACTCTTTTATACTTTCCTTTTCCACTTTATCTTTATACCATTTAAACATTTTGAAAGCTTCAAATTTTTCTTTCAAAAACATAACTGTCATCATCCTAGAGTAGTCATCAACAAATAAATAAAGTATATGTCACCATAATAACTCTGAGTTCTCATAGGACCACACAATTTGGTATGAACCAACTCCAAGATAGCTT
This sequence comes from Chamaecyparis obtusa, assembly GCA_027943335.1. NCBI lineage: Eukaryota > Viridiplantae > Streptophyta > Pinopsida > Cupressales > Cupressaceae > Chamaecyparis > Chamaecyparis obtusa. The sequence continues at coordinate 664,230 of BSBK01001844.1, read as the reverse complement.
TAGATGAATATTTTTTCTCTTGAAACTAGATTTTGACATTTTTCCCATTTGAAATTGTTTACACATGACATGGTCAGGTTTAGATAAGTTTGGTAAGCTGCTAACTTTTCTTTTCTTACTAATCTTAACCATGTTGTCAAAATTCACATGACATAACATTTTATGCCACAACCACACATCTTTAGTTCTAGCCATTAAACAAGAAGTTTTAGCATTATCAAGGTAGAATAGATTACCTTTAGATTGCTCACCAGTACCAACTAGCTTTCCCATTTCATTATAGATTTTCACCTTCCTACTTTCAAATCCAACTCAGTGACCTGAGTTATTCAATTATGCTACACTTAACAAGTTATAGTTAAGACCCTTGACCCAATGTGCATTTTCACATTTGATCTTATTGTTCAACATGATAGATCATTTTCCTTTTACTTGACAAGGTGTGTCATTTCCCATTTTAATAGATCCTCCATTATAATGTTCAAGGTATTCAAATTTTTCTTCATCACCAATCATATTATGTGTACAACCACTATCAATAATCCATGTATCATTCTTGCTAACTTTAGAAATAAGTGATATTTCTACATACCTTTCTTCTTCTTCTTCTTCTAAATCTTCTTTTAATGCTATGAATACCACCTCAATGTCTTCATCAGTGTCAATGTTAGTGTTGGTGTTGGTGTCATCATTATCATTTTCAACAAGGTAACATGCCTTCTTTCCTTTTTCTTTTTAGTCTTAGTTGTTTCTTCTATCATACTGTCGATTGCCTCTATGTTCTTAGTTATCTCTTTTGTCAAACTTTCTTTCACCAGATCGGTCACTGTCTTTGTCATCTCCTTTCCTATTAGGACATTTAGCTGCAATATGACCAATTTCTTTATAGTTAAAACATGCTAGAGGTAATTTCCCTTTATACCTTCCTTTACCTTTTTACAACCTTCTAGCCATTAGGGCTTCAAGTTCATCAAGTTCATCTTCATCACTGTCACTATCACTCTTATTTCTTATCAGGTGCTTACTACTAAATTTACCAATTTTCAGGGATGACATAAATGCAGATTCAACACTTGGTACAATATTGTTATCATAGTTATTCAACTCAAAAGTAGTTTGTTTACCAATTAGGCTATCAAGTGTAAGAATGTTACCTGAGGTAGATCTCATTTCATGAATTGCACAAATTCTGATAGTATAAATAGGCAACAAGGTTCTAAGAATTTTACTCACAAAAGTGTCTTCATCAATAACACCTCCTGCTCCTTGGATAGCATTGACAATCTCCTTGATTTGGTTACTGTAATGTGAAATGTTCTCACCTTCTTTCATTTTCATATCATCAAACTTTCCTCTAAGACTTTTAGCTCTTGCTCTTAGTATATTTGCATCTCCTCTATGAACTAGTGCAAGTTTATCCCACATTGATTTAGCATTTGTGCATGTCTTGATATCTTTAAATTTAGCATCTAATAAAGTAGCAACAATCTCTATCATTGTCATGTTATGTGCATTTCTATCTCTCAACTGATCAATTGTCAAAGGTCCAATAGTTGGTTGAATATAATCATTTCTCAAGTAGAATAGTGCAGATTCTCCAATTCTAGATATATGCAACCTCATTCTACTTTTCCATGTCGAGAAGTTGTCTTTTTTCATCTTTAGAACCTCTCTCTTATATATCTTGTGATTGTTAGCTTAAGTCCTTAAAACTTCCTTTTCAAGCACACAGGGCTATGATAACAATTGTTAGATAACTGAGAGGGGGGATGAATCAGTTAGTTCTAGTTATCTTAGACTCCCAAACTCTTAGATGTATCAACTCAAACTTTTCAATCAAATTATCAACTTGGTAAGACATCAACAATAACTTTCTATTCATCTACTGATTGACAGTCATTTCAATACTGTATTTACTGATTAATCCATAGATAAAATATGTAAAGTAAAATAACAATTTCAATCACATCAAATACACATAACACATAGATTTTAACATGGAAACCCTATTAGGGGAAAAACCACCTAGGACTAGTAACCCAAAATAATTCACTCTTCTGAAGTGAGCTTGGTTAGGAGCCAACCCTATTAAAGGTTACAAAAAACACTGTAAGGTGTCACCTGGTTAGATAGAGGATTTATCATGGTAACATTTCTCCCTTGACCAGCATTCACTATGGGCTCAACAAGAAAATAATCAACATTCATTGAATGTCATATTGAAATACAAAAATACTGTTAAGTCCACTTAGTTAAGAGATTTTGTTGTAACAATGGTTAAACTGATACAATAGTGATCTGATTCAAATACAACTAAGATTTTCAGATTTTTAGATATATGCTAAGCTCAAAATACTTCCTCTAATCAATAATCACTTTAGTCCTTCATATCCTCCAACTTATTCATCTCAGTGAATAATTCTCTAATGCTTGGTAATGCTTGTAGTTCATCTTGGTTCTATTTGTAACCAGTTCAAGATCAGTAGTGCATGAAAAAAGTCCTTCCACATGAATTGTCCCATAGAGTCAATTATCCTAGACTCAATAATTAATCTCATGTCTCTTTAAATATACGTCATAAACCATTTTCTTCTCATCCATTATATTTTGCCTCTTAATCTTCATCATTCATTTTTCTGCTTCAAGCTTCCTTGGTAGTTGTGTCTACAACATGTTTCAATCTTCTCCATTCGATCAATCTTGAATTTTATCAGCCTTAAGATATTCAAAAAACTTTATCTTTTACCTCAAAATCATAAGCAATTATCCAGCTCATCCATTCAGTCGGTTGTTATAAACTTTAATTGTTTCTTTCACTTGATCAATACAGAATGTGTCAGTGAATAGTAACTTAGTTATTACTGTTACTTGGTGTACACTGCACTCACTCGATATATGTAGAAATCTTCAATTTTTTACCACATAAACTTGTTCATTTTTTTATCTCCAATTCATAACAAATTCATGTAATACAATTAAGTCAACAACATGATGCCATAGACTCATCAATAAGTTACCCAATGTATACCTTAGCCATATCTTCCATGTCCATCTCTTCCTCATGTAGATATCACATTCCTTTACCATTTTCTTCTTTAGATATTTGTAACCATCATGATAAGTACAGTCAAAACTAGTTGACATCAATGACAATAGATATTGACTAATTTAATTTTCTTACATATCACTTTAGTAGCTCGGTGACCTTTAATAACTATCTCTCACTTGTCCATTCATTCCATCAAGTTATACAATCAGATGTAGGTTATCAATTATAATTATTATTATGATGATTATTATTGTTATAATGAGGCCTATTGTTATTATTATTATTATTATGATGGTTATGATTATTAGATATAAAGTTATTATTCTAATTTTTAGAAATAAAAGAACGTTCATTGGATTTAAGAGTAACAAATTGAATAAATTTAGCCTCCTCTTGATGCAACAAATTTTGAAAAATAATGTAAGTTAATTGAGTTGCTAAACTAGGAATAGCTGATTAAGAATGCACATTAGTAATGAATTACTGAAACTGCCTAGGAAGACAATTCTTTAAAATAATATGAACTAATCTAATATCATCAATAGTAACTCCTAAACCATTTAGTTGACTTTTAATAGAATCAAACTTTAGTAAAAAATCATCCATCAGTTTCAAATCTGTATACCTAAGATCCTCTAATTGATCTTGGAGTTGAATCTTTCTGGATACATTCAAACTGTCATAAGTATTTTACAAAATGTCCCACATTGCATGGGTTGTAGTATAGTTTGCAATGATCGAGAAGATATAAATCAAGACTAAGAGATATGCCAATGAGGCCAAGTGCCTCCTCGTTTGTGGCATTCCAAGCATCAATATCATCTTGAGTTGTAGTGGTGGATGAAGCATAAGTCACCCCAATGGCAATATCTAACATGTGTTTAAAGTGAAATATAAACAAAATATGTATTTTCCACGCATGATAATTACTAGTGTTATTTAATTTTAATTTAGGTAGTAAGGTAGACATAATGAAATAATCAACAAAGAAATTAAATTATTAAAATGATTAAGTACTCAAAAAGAGGTCAGAAATAGGAATAATAGAAGCCTAAAGAGTGTAAAAGAACAATTTAACTTAATATTAATAACAATATGAATAACTTAAATTCAAAATTAATTTTTTGTTTAACTTTGAGTTAAATGATTAAAAAAAATATTATAATATGAATGAAAGGATAAAGTGATAAACACTAATTTACTTTAAACTTAAACAAAGGATTAAATGATGGAAAATTTTATTTTTAAGCTTTAAATGTTATTACAATGTTATAAGGCTGATTAAACAAATTACTAAGAGTAGATTAAATGTTATTAATTGAAAATAATGAATTAAAGTAATAAAATAATGATTTAAATTTTATTATAATAATAAACAGATTGATTATGATAAAACAAACAATGTGAATTGAATTAATGTCAAACTAACAGTTAACTTAAACAAGTGAATTTAAAAAAATCCAAACTTATATAAAATCAGACAACTAAAATTTAAATTCAAGCTAGACTAAGCTATAAATTATGAATCTAAATAGAGATATTAATTTTATTGGTGAGATGGCCAACCAAAGGATAGAGCTATCATGCAAGGCTCACATAGGGAAGATTGGTCAAAGGCTGGAAAGAACACAAGGTAAGCAGTTGGTTATCTCATGCAAAAAAGGAAAGACTAGTAAAAAAATAGTGCTACACTCACATAGGGGATAGAAATAAACTAACATGGAGGGAGAGGGAAGGGTTATGCAAGGAACATGAGCATTTGAGACAAATAGCTAGAACCCATGCAAGGAAGGATGAAGAAAGGTAAGTAAATTGGTTGGGAAGGCTCACGCAAAGGGCTAAGAACAAAGGTTAAATAACATAGCATAAAAATGATGGAGAGGAGGGTTGAAAGATAACATGCAAGGAAGGATAATGAAAATGCAAGGAAGATTAGTAAAAAGAATAGGAAACTGAGAAAATAAAGAGCTGAAAGTGGTTAGCTTACAAAGGTAAAGAAAAAATTGAAATAACAAGATAATAAATGTTGTGCCTAATCAACTGTGAGGCACACTATACACAGGGAGAACAAGAGAAAAATCCATTCAACAAAAAGAAATCTTAAAAGATAGCCAATGACCCATGCAGGGCAAGGACAAAAAAGGTCATGCAAATGAAGTAAGGGATATAATCATGCAGGTTAAAATTAAAAAAAGATTAGAGATATAATAAAACATGAAAACTTTAGATTGAATGAAATAGAGATAAGGTTAGAAATTTGTAGAGAGATTATATTAAAGATTACAAATGGAATAAACAAGCCTAAAGATTAAAAAACTCATAAGTATAAACTTGCAAGATCTTTAAAGAGTTACATTGTTTTCATAGAGCATAACTTTTTTTCTAAAATAGATATAAATGTGCTTCTTTCAAGTTTAGTTTGGTAACATCCATACAAAGAGCATGCAATTATTTTCATGACATTATCATGATTATTGCATTTTTATTAACTTTTGAAGTTGACTAAACCATAATTTTGAAATACCTTGACTACATAGCTTATAACTTGTTGTGTATTTATCTAATTTCAAAAAAAAATTGGATAGAAAGTAGACTCGAAGATGGAGGGCACTATTATTTTCAAAAAAAATTCTCTTTTCTACTATTTTCATTGAACGTCAAACTCATAGGTTTATATTTGATAAAAAACCTGCATTCAATTAATCTCAAAAACCATATACATAATAAATTCAAAAATTGTCAAATCTATACTCATTAGAAAGCTCATTTCAAGTACTTCTGCTACGCAAAAGGACCTCTCCTTATTGTTCCGTTTGATCCCTATGCTTGAGCCCCAAAGCCATGAAATGTTCATAATTTTATCAAACTTTGCAAATTTTCCTTACTGAGGGACTTTTGATCAAAAGTACCTAGTTTCTATAGAAAGTACTTTCTATCGAAATTACTTTACATAAAACTATGAAAATTGCTATGAAATTACCCATACTCAGGGACTTTAAATATAAAGTACTTTTGATATAAAGTACTTTTGATAGAAAGTACTTTTGATAGAAAGTACTTTTGATAGAAAGTACTTTTGATAGAAAGTACTTTTGATAGAAAGTACTTTCAATCAAAAGTACTTAGTTTGATAGGAAGTACTTTCTATCGAACATATGTGAGTAAATCTATGCTTTTGTGATTTTTTGGACGAGGTCCTTCCTCCAAAAAATTGTAACCCACTATTGTGGGTTCACCCAAGGGAAAGCTGACCAAAAAGGGTTGGAGAAACTAGAAAAACTAAAATAAAATCTACAACATAAAGAAGTTAACAAAATGAAGTTCAAGATTCTCTCTCAAACAAAAGTATCCAAGAGGTGTGCTCCCAAGAATGGTAACCTTAAATCAACACTCAAACAAGGATTAGAAACCCAAGCTCTTCAATACCATGTAAAGAAAAATAAGAAGAGCAAGGAGATGAAATAATAATCCAAGAGAGAGAGAGTGAAGAATGTATTACCGTGAGATAACCAAGAACTAGGACCAAGCACCCAAAAGCCAAAGAATGTAGACAATAAGATTTTTGAAATAGGAAAAGAAAAGAAAAACCCCTTGTGATATTATGAGTATGGAAAAGCCAAAGAGAGAGAGAGAGAGAGAGAGAGAGAGAGAGAGAGAGAGAGAGATCATTTACAATAACTTCCAAAGTTGAAATAAGAGAGTAGAGAATCTCTTTTATAGAGATGAGAAGAGGAGTTGCTAAGTAACTCACCAATCTATGAATTCCATCATCTATAATAGGTGTGTGAAAATTGGCAATATCCTCTTCAGGAGGAGAAAATAATTTCCTTATAAAATAAAATAAATGACATGTCCTCCCACTTGGACTAGAGGACAAAATACAAGTAGGGATTCTTTAGGAATCTCTTAAAAAAATAAAAGGAGGATGTAAGGAATGAATGTTGAATATATCCTATGGGGGATTATTTTTAGCCATTCTATAGTAGTTGTTCCATTCATGATTATGATTGTCATTGATGTCAACACAGTGATCTACTGAAGTTTAGCAGAGAAGCAGATAGTGTTTCAGTTAGAGCACATGGGATATTGAAGATCAAGCTATGCATAGTTGGGGACTTACTCTATGATGTTCTATAAGATAATGGTTAAGAGAACATATAGAAATTCATTTATTCATGGAAGTTATGAGCATTTCAGTGGAATTAGTATTCAGGCAGTGTTCCTGAGTAGCAGTTTTTGGAAATTGGATGATATCTCCTAATCAGGATAGAATATGAGCATGCAAATTTGAAAAGATGTTTAAGACATGATAATTATGATGTGGATGTGACAGTAAGGTTAGAGGTTGCACAAGTGAAGAGTTATCTTATTTGGAAGCTGATAGTTTTATGTAATTATGGAATTTTAATGTAACGTGTGGAAGATTTTTTTTTGTAATTTGTATGCTGACTCATTTGTAATTATTTGAGTGTGGTATAAAGGAAGGAATTTTTTTCTTTGTTTTAATATGTGTGTAGTGTGGAATCATGAAAGTGAATTATGGAATTGTGCAATACTTGTTGGAAGAGGATATGCGAAGTATAGAGATTTGGTATTGAGATCTGTTGAAGCAGTTGGTGCGGTTTGGCATAGTCAAAGGAGAAGTGTTGAGTTGTTGAGATCAATAATATTTTGGTATTATTCTATTGAGTAATAAAAATATTAGTTGGACAGTGAGTTCAGTGATCTTACACCTGAAGTTGTTTGGGCAGTGGGTCCTTTTGTCTTCCATAACTCCTAACAGAGTTAGAATATTTTAGCAGGGATTCAAAGTCTCCTAGCAAGGACTGATATGCACTAAATTTATTTCATAAGACTCCTAATAGAGTCCATCATCTCACGAGGAAATTTCATATTAGTGCATCTTTTGTGGGCATCATTCCCACTGGGCTTTACTCTTTGATCAAGAGGTTCCCTAATCAACATATCTTGTGTTATTCTGTTGTTGTGTATGTATATCTTTATATGGTTGTTAATCACATTGCTTACATGGTTAAAATCTATTGAAGTTGATAAAAGTTGTATTTATTTGATAACTAATTCACCCCCCCCCCCCCCCTTCTTAGTTATCTTGGTGGACTTTACTTTCTAACAATTGGTATTAGAGTGGTAGGTCCTTGAAGAAAATTTTTAAAAACTTGAGGAGATCCATGGCGAATCATTTCAGGAAAGAAAGCCCTAAATTTGATGGAGTAAATTTTGACAGCTGGAAAGAAAAGATGAAGACACATTTACTTTATTTAGGAGCAGGATATTGGTTAATCACAAAGAACAAGAAGACTATCATTGATGAAGATAGAATTGAAGAATGTACTAATGAGGAAAGAGATATATTCATGTGTAACATACTTGCTAAAGAAGCACTCTTATCAATCCTTCTGTAAAATGAGTACAGTTAGGTAAAATATCTTAAAACATCTCATGAAATTTGGTTAGCTTTAAAATCTACTTTTGAAGGTGATGAACATGCAAAGAAAGTCAGATTACATAATTGGATATGTGCATTTGAAGATATAGGAATGATGGAAGATGAATCTATTAGAAGCTATATTAGTAGAATGTCAGAAATTATTGCATGTATAAAAGCTTGTGAAGGAACCAAGATAGAGAATGAAGTAATATGGAAAATTCTGAGGACATTGACTCTTGCATTTAAGCAAACAACATAGATGATTGAGCAAGTTATACCTTGTACTAAGAACTTCACCAGAAAAACCCTTCTTGGAAGATTAGAAGCAGTAGAAATGAACTTGAGGAAATCAAGAGATTTACCTAGGATGGAGATAGCATTCAGCGCACTTAGTATTCACCCTACTTTGTCAAGAAGCATTAGTGTGAGTGGAGATTATGATAGTAGCAGTAGAACTAGGAATGAAGAAGACATGAAGATTGAAGAAGGCATTGCTTTACTTTTGAAAAGAGAACTAGACGGTAAGAAAATTTTAAATGTTGGACTTGTCAAGAATATGGTCATTTTGCATCTAAATATCCTAAGAGAGTAAAGAAGTATAGAAAGAACTTTAAACCTAGAAGATCTAAAGAATGTTATTATGCAAATGATGAATAATTTGAAGCTAGTATGGATAAATATCTTAGTGAAAGTGATAATGAGAATGATGATATAGGATTTGTAGCAATAAAAGAAGAGAATCCTGAAACAGAAGTTAAGGAAGAGAAAGATTTATTTTCTCAAGTAGAAAAGAAAGTTGATTGGATTATAGACAATGGTTGTTCACATATTATGACTGGAGACATGAAGAAAATCATAAAGTTTAACAATTATGATGCAAGAGTTTTTAGAGTTGGAAACAATGCACCTTGTTTGATTAAAGGTATAGGATCTATTACTCTTGATGGAAAGACTAACACTAATGATGTTTACTTTGTGGATGGTTTGAAACATAATCTTTTGAGTGTTGGACAGCTAGTTGATAAGGGATATCAAGTTTGGTTTACTGAGAAAACTTGTGTAATCAAAGACAAGGATGGTAATTTGATTGGTACTAGGTTAAGAACCAGAGGTAATGTATTTCAGTTGAATCCTACTAAGATGACATGCTTGATTACTAAGATTGATGATAGCTGGCTATGGCATAGAAGATTTTGTCATATAAACTTTGATAATATTGTGAAAGTAAGTACTACACTTGCAGTAAGAGACTTCCCTAAGATTATGAAGCCTACTAACATGATTTTCAAGGAATGTGCAATGGCTAAGCAGAAGAGAAGCTCATTTCCCAACAAGAAGTTACAACAGCAGAGAAGTTGGAGATTGTTCATATATATTTGAGTGGTCCCACAAGGACTAGAGGATTCTATGGAGGAAGGTATTTTATGATTCTTGTTGATGATTTTACAAGAATGATGTGGATTGCATTTCTTAAAGAAAAATATGAAGCATTTGATAAGTTTAAAGTAGTTAAGAATAAAATTGAGAATGAATCTGGAATGAAGATTAAATGTTTGAGATCAGATAGAGGTGGAGAATTTACTTCAAAGGAATTTAACATTTGTTGTGAAGTGAATGGTATTAAGAGACATTTTTTAGCCCCTAGAACACCTGAACAAAATGGTATTGCAGAAAGAAGAAACAAGTTAGTGACTAAAGCAGCAAGAGCCATGTTATTTGAAAATGATTTGGTGAAGATATTCTAGAGAGAAGCAATGAACATAGTAGTGTATACAATGAACAAAGTACACATCAAAGCAGATATAGACAAGACACCTTGTGAACTATGGTTTGGACATGTACCATCAGTTAAGTATTTTAGAAATTTTGGAAGCATAGACAAAGGAGTTTTGGCATGGAATAAGGTACAAGAATAGTTGTGTTTAATTTCTCAAATTGAACCTAAATCTACTAGTGAAGCCTGTGAAGATGACCATTGGATTAAAGCTATGAAAGAAGAACTAGATCAAATTGAAAAGAATAAGATTTGGGAGTTGGTCCCTAGACCTAAAGATAAGAATGTGATAGGAACTAAATGGGTATTTAGAAACAAGATGAATGAACAAGGAGAAGTTGTAAGGAATAAAGCAAGATTGGTATGTAAAGGATACTCACAGCAAGAAGGAATTGACTATGAAGAAACTTTTTCACCAGTATCAAGAATTGAAGCAGTGAGAATGTTTCTGGCTTATGCAACTTTTAAGAAAGTCAAAGTGTATCAGATGGATGTGAAGTTAGCATTTCTGAACGAAGAGTTAGAAGAAGAAGTTTACATTGAGAAAAATGAAGGTTTTCCTTTAACTCATGAAGGAGATATGATATGTAAATTGAAGAAAGCTTTATATGGACTGAAACAAGCACCTAGAACTTGGTATGCAAGACTTGATAACTATTTGATAAAATTGGGATTTACTAAAGGTACAGAAGACAACAACTTGTACACAAAAGAAATTGAAAATAGTTTGTTGGTTGTAGTTATTTTTGTTGATGATATTATCTTTGGAGGAGAAGATGAAGCCAATGACAAATTTGCAGATGAAATGAAGATTGAATTTGAAATGATTATGATTGGTGAGATGAAATACTTTGTAGGATTGTAGATAACATAGAATAGTGATGGTATCTTCTTAATTCAAACAAAGTACTTGAATGACTTTTTGAAAAGATTTGGAATGGAGAACTGTAAACTAGTTGGAACACCTATGGTAACTGAAAAAAAGTTATCTAGCACAAATGAGACTACTATAGTTGAATAGAATAAGTACAAATCTTTGATTGGAGAATTATAGTATTTAACTCATACAAGACCTGATATATCACATGCAGTTGGAATTGTAGAAAGATTTCAAGCTGATCCCAGAGAATCACATTATGCAACAGTAAAAAGGATACTGAGGTACTTAAGAGGCACAATTAAATATGGATTGTGGTAGGAAAAATCTGATGACTTTACCTTATGTGCATATATAGATGTAGATTGGGGAGGTAGTGTTGATGAAAAAAAGAGTGCAAGTGGTGGAACATTTTTCCTTGGAGGAAGATTAGTTTCTTGGCTAAGAAAGAGGCACAACTGTATTTCATAGAGCACAACAGAAGTAGAGTATGTGGTAGTATCAAACAATTGTAATCAAATAATTTGGATGAAGCAAATGTTGAAGGATATTGGAATAAAATTTGTTGAGCCTGTTGTTATACATTGTGATAACACTAGCACAATTAGTATGTCTAAGAACCCTTTACTACATTCTAATACAAAGCATATAGAGATAAAGTATCATGTAGTGAGAGAGAAAGTGGCAGAAAAAGAAGTTAGATTGGATTATATAAGCACAAAAGAGAAGATTGCAGATATATTTACAAAGCCTTTGCCTAAGGATACATTTGAGTATTTGAGAGGTATGCTTGGGGTTATGCCCCAAACTAATTTTGAGAAGTGATGCAGATGGTTGCATCTGTCCAGTGGTATATGAGCCTTATCTTTCTTCTGGATTGGATGTTGGTACTTCCTCTATGGGGGAGTATGTGTATCTGAGCTAAGTCATGAGGAATCTAGTGAATGTATTTTTTGAAAAGTGTCTTTTGACATTGAAGTTGTTGTTGACATAGTGATAAAGCATTTGTCTTGATGTCAATGGGGGAGAAGCATACATGGAAAAAAACTATCTATTAAAGATAATTTGAGGGAGAAGGTTACAAGAAATATAAAATGAAAAAACTAAAAAGAAGAGATAGAGATGAATAGGAAAATGAAGAAAGATTTAATTGATGAAGAGGATTTGAAAACATTTTAGAGCAGTAGTGCAGCAGTGTTGGTATTCATGGGACTTTGATGTTTTTTTTTCATCTTTGTTTCCATCAATGACAATGGGGGAGATTGTTAAGAATGAATTTTGGATATATCCTATGGGGGAGTATTCACATCCATTCTATAGTAGTTGTTGCATTCATGACTGTGATTGTCATTGATGTCAACACAGTGATCTACTAAAGTTTAGCAGAGAAGCAGACAGTGTTTGAGTTAGTGCACATGGGATATTGAAGATCAAGCTATGTGTAGTTGAGGAATTACTCTATGATGTTTTATAAGATTGTGGTTAAGATTACATATGAAAATTAATTTATCCATGGAAGTTATGAGCATTTCAGTGGAAGTAGTATTCAGGCAGTGTTCGTGAGTAGCAATTTTTGGAAATTGGATGATATCTCCTAATCGGGATAGAATCTAAGGATGCAAATTTGAACAGATGTTGAAGACATGATAATTTTGATTTGGACATGATATCAAGGTCAGAGGTCACATGAGTGAAGAGTTATCTTATTTGGAAGCTGACAATTTTATGTAATTATGGAATTTTAATGTAACGTGTGGAAGATTTTGTTTTGTAATTTGTATGCCGACTCATTTTTAATTATTTGAGTGTGGTATAAAGGAAGGAATATTTTTTATTTTTTTAATATGTGTGTAGTGTGGATTTTTGAAAGTGAATTGCAGAATTGTGCAATACTTGTTGGAAGAGGATATGCAAAGTATAGAGATCTAGTATTGAGATCTATTGAAGCAGTTGGTGCAGTTTGGCACAGTCAGATGAGAAGTATTGAGTTGTTGAGATTAGTAATATTTTGGTATTATTTTGTTTAGAAATACAAAGATTAGTTGGATAGTGAGTTCAATGATCTTACACTTGAAGTTGTTTGGGCAGTGGGTCCTTTTGTCTTCCACAATTCCTAACAGAGTTAGAATCTTTTAGCAGGGACTGATATGTACTAAATGTATTTCATAAGAATCCTAACAAAGTCCATCCTCTTACAAGGAGCTTTCATATTAGTGAATCTTTTGTGGGCATCATTCCCACCAGGGTTTATACTTTGATCAAGAGGTTCCCTAGTTAACATATCTTGTGTTATTGTGTTGTTGTGTATGTATATCTTTCTATGGTTGTTAATCACATTGCTTACATGGTTAAAATCTATTGAAGTTGATAAAAGTTGTATTTATTTGATAACTGACTCACCTTCCCTCTCATTTATCTTGGTGGAATTTACTTTCTAATAGAGGATACCTTGGTTTATCCTCAAAAAAATAAATACAACAACTTATGTTGCCAATGGCTGACCCCCACCCCTCACCTCCTTTGTCCCCACCCCTGGCAATGGACCTACTCATTAAAACTTCCATGGGTTTACCCTCAGGAACTATGTCCCCTTATTCTTGCACTCCCCCCCTTTGGGTATGTCGATTTCTCAGGAAGCTGATTGGCAAACCCAGCATAGGAAAACTAGGAACAAGAAAATTGATGTCAAATAGGAGACTAAACCAAGAAGGCCTTCTGAGAGGGTCAAAAGATAGAAGAGCATTACTCAGGATATTTTTGTAGGAAGACATATTACCCTAGACCTCAATGAAAATGGTCAAAAATGATTTTCCTCTCTTGGAACATTAGGGGACTCAATAACCCCCACAAGCAGTTTGTTGTTAAGCAATACATTCAAGACTTTAGAGTGGATATCTTGTTACTTCAAGAAGTTAAAATGACCTTTGCTAACTTTGAAATCCTAGTTGGGAAACTTTGGCCTCAAGCTATTTTCTTGTATTTTGAGGCTTATGGAACCTCCGGTGGTATTTCCACCTTGTGGAACGCCTCTTGGGTTGACAAGAATGCTCTTAGCTTTTCTCAAAGCTTCCTAGTTATTTCTTTCACCTCCCCTTCGACTCAGTGGCACTGTTACAATGTTTATGCACCCAACACTCACCTAGGTAGACATACAGTGTGGGATGCACTCTCTACTTCCTTTCTATCCCTCCTAGACCATATGTTTCTTGTGGCTAGTGATTTTAGTACCCTACTTTTTCCTTCTGAAAAAATGGGAGGTACGATGGACTACACTGACAGTATGAGAGACTTATCTATTTTTGTCAGCTTTAGTGGTATTTTTGATATGGAACTGTCTAGGAATCCCTTCACCTGGACTAATAATAGGAAAGGATCTCACCCTATTCAGGTCTACCATGACCATGTTTTCTTATCCTCTTCTTGGGATTTGTGTTATGCTTCTTCCTTGGCTGCTCTTCCTAGAACTACCTTTGATCACAACCCCCTCTTGCTTAAGTGGGAGGACACTTCATGACCTATACATGCCCCCTTTAGATATGAGATCATGTGGGCCTCTCATCCCAATTTTAACTCTAAATTTCTCCACTCGTGGTCTACCCCAATCAGGGGATCAATGATGTTCTGTGTAGCCAAGAAACTTGATATCATAAGGAAGGCTGTCAAAGGTTGGAGTAAGACCAAATTTGGGGATATCTTTAAAAAGAAGGAGGAGCTCTCTAGCAAGATGGAAGACCTTCAATAGAGGATGGTGGCTGGAGATATATCTTTGGGTCTTCATAGGGAGGAGGAAACTACTAGGTTTGATTGGAAGAGTACCATGGCCAAAGATGAAATTTTATGGAACAGAGATCCTGGGTCCTTTGGCTAAAGGTCAAGGACTGCAACAACTCTTTCTTCCACCAATCTTCATGTAAGAACAAGAAAATAAATTCTATTAATACTCTATGATGAGCTGGGAATGGAGGTTATTGATCCTCTGCAGTTGGCTATGGTGCCTAGTGATTACTTTGCTCACATCTTCCATGAGAACCCACCCATTAATGTGAAAGACTCATAGGATAAACTCATATCTCACCTCCCTAGGTTGGTGAATTTTGAGGATAACAACCTCCTTCTTTCACAGGTGATGGAGGAAGAGGTCAAAAGGGCTGCATACTCTATGGGTTCTTACAAAGCCCAATGGCCTGATGGGTTCCCCCTAAAATTTTTTAAAGAATTTTGGGACATTGTGGGAAATGAGGTGACTTGGGCTGCTCATGACTTCATCCATATGGGGAAGCTTCTTCATCAGCTCAATGCTACTTATATAGTGTTGGTCCCCAAAACTGGTGACCCTAGAACTATGGAGTTTAGACCTATAAGCCTCTATAATATCCTCTACAAAATCTTTGTGAAAATAATGGTCAACCATATTAGACCCTTTCTCAACAAGATCATCAACCCCAATTAGAAATACTTTGTCCCCCGGGCGATAGATAATGGATGCGGCCATTACCACTCATGAAATTTTACACTCCTCTAATCATAGCAGGTATCTTGGAATGGATTTCAAACTTGATATATCCAAAGCCTATGATAAGTTCAATTGGATCTTCCTCTTCAAGGTTATATTTTCTTTTGGCTTCTCTCAATAGGTTATTGACACTATCAGAGAATGTGTGGAGACTGTCAGATTCTCGGTGCTTATGAATAGTAAGCTTGACCTAAAATTCTCCCTGGGCAAAGTTTTGTGGCAAGGAGACCCCCTCTCCCCTTATCTTTTCATCCTCCTTGTAGATGTTATTGGGTGCAATATGATGCATATGGCTCACATTGGCATGATTAAGGGGATTAAACTAGCATCTACCCTACCATGGTCAGTTTTGCAGTAGTTTGTTAATGATACTTTTCTCTTTGGATACTCCTATGTCAAGGAATCTCATGAGTCAAAGGGCTTTCTCAATGATTATGCTATCATCTTGGGTAAACATATTAACTTTCTCAAAAGAAGGATTTTCTTATTCAATACAAATCCTTCTATCCGAGACAAAATTCTAAGTATTTTGGAGTGTAAGCCGACCTCCCTCCCTGCTATCTATTTGGGACTCCCTCACATGATAAAAGTTTTTAAGAATTATTTCTGTAATACCATTCTTTAAAGGACCCAAAGTAAACTTTTTGGCTAGAAGGGAAGGCTTTTTAGTAGTGTTGGTAAGCTTGAATTACTCTCTACTTCTCTACAAGGTATCCTATTTTATTTCCTTTCCATCTTTCAAATATCTAGTATTATGGCAGACAAACTAGAGAAAATCCAATGCACCTTCCTATGGTCAAGATGTGAGGAGAAAAAGAGACTCTTGCTAGTCTGTTGGGATAAAGTTTGCATGCCTAGGACTCTTGGTAGTCTAGTACTATGGAAAATAATAAACCTCAACCATGTCCTACTTTCTAAGGTCACATGGACTCTGGTTCTTGGATCTTCTAATTGGTGCAAAATTATGGAGGCAAAATACCTAGATAGGGTATAAATTATTCATGGAACATGGCCATCCACAAGGATTTAAAATTTGAAATAGTATACTTAAAATCAAGTATATCTTAGAAAAGGGCTCAACCTGGCAGCTTGGCAATGGTAGAGACATCTAATTCTAGGAGGACACTTGGTTATCTGATTTCCCTCTTGGATCATATACCTTCTCTCACCTCTACAATATCCTCACTCTTTAGGTGGGATCTTTGGTGTCCAATTATCTCAGATAGGGACAATGGTTAGACATCATGCCTTTCTTTCATGATAGGCCAAAACTCACCCCCATAGCCATGAGTTTTCAGAATAGGCTTTCTAAAATTTGCATCCCTGTGGTGGACCACCAAGATAGAATTCTTTGATCTCACACTCAAAATGGAGACTTTTCTGTGAAATCAGCTTACAATTTGTTGATCAAGGAGGAGGTAGATATGACTTGCTAGAGGAGAGTGTGGAAGTCCCAACTTATTCCTAAAGTGAATTTCTTTTTGTGGTCAGTCTTCCACATGGAAAAATCCTCACTCTTAACAATTTGGCCAAAAGGGGCTTTAGCTTGGCTAAGAGATGCTACCTATGCAAGAAGGAGGAGGAAAGCGTCAATAATCTTCTCCTATAATGTGAATTATCCAAAGAATTTTGGCACCTGATAACCCATAGACTTAATATTAGCTAGGTCTTCAATCGAGATGTTCAAAAAATATCTAATGACTAGCTAACCTCTTCTCGACACCCACTTTTAAAGCTTTTATAGCTCCAAATTCCACCCATATTTTTCTAGAGTATATGGAAGGGGTGCAATAATAGATTTTTTCTAAGAAAGGAACTATTCCTTGATGCTATCTTCCATTCTAATTTCAAGTTAATTCAAGAGAACTTATTGAATTGTCATTGGAAAAGCCCAAACTAGCCACCCTCAAATGAGGAAAGTGATTTAGCCAGGAGCTAGAAAATTGACTTTGGCTTTCACAAGTTTGAGAATGCTAAGCTCCTCATCTGTGAAGCCAATAAATGTTCCCCTCCTAAAATCCACTAGCTTAAGTTGAATTTTGATGGGGTGGCCTCTAATGGAAAGTAGGAAAGTGGGGGCATAATCCGTGACCATGTGGGCAAGGTTGTTTCTTATTTATTTAGTCCTCTCCATGACCATACTATTAATCAAGAAGAGGGTATGGCCCCCCTTGGGGTCTTAAGGTTTCCTCCAATATTGGCTGTAGACTCCTTGAGATTGAGGGTGATTGAAAAATCATCATTGAAGTGGTTCACAGGAACTCCAAGGTTGGATGGAAAGTGGATCCTATCCTTACTAACATCTAGGGACTCCTTAAAAAAATGGATGAATTTTCTATAAGACACACTTATAGAGAAGGGAACTATGTTGCAAACTCTCTAGATATTATTGATATTCTTTCTAAGGGCATCCCATATTGGAAGGCTGCCAATCTTCTTCCTAAGCATACTCAAGACTTACTTCGGCGAGAACTGAGAGTTCAAAATATTAACTCCAATGATGATTAAACTTTGAATTTTCTTGAAAAGGGTTATGGTTTTCTCCCTCCTGGATGCCACCTATGTTGGGTTGGATTTCAAGTACTATATGGCTCTTAATGTGGATTACGTGAAAATAAATTGGGCTTGTACTTGGCATGACATCAGCCTTAATAATTTGAATTATTATCATTCTAATATGAGAGTTGGATGGCAGTTTTCTTTTACGGCACATTGCAAAAGATTTGGAACTAATTCTTATGACTACCTTTGCACTTATTAGAGAAACTCTCATGTGCTTTCTCCCCTGGTAGTACTAGTGAAGATTACTATAGGGATTCACATTAATTACCATATTCAAGTTGCTAATTATGCGATGGTCACTTCTATGCCTCATATTGATTTCCTTTGTGCGAATATCTCTTACCCTTTGGCTTTTATCTAGAGTTTATATGGTAAGAAGATTCACTTCTGGAGTCTAAAAAAATTATTTTGGGTGTGTTACATAATTTATTCTAAGGGTAATGGTTCTCTCACCAGTTGTGTGCCTATTTTGGGTTGTGTTCTAGGTCTTCCTATTTTCCTTGCAATGGGTGGTGATCACCATAGAATTGAGCAAGAGTTTACTTCGGATCCTATGGTCATGTATTTTTGCAAAGAAGGTGGCATCCTGCTCTACATGGAGAGTATGACTGGCCATGATGAGATGGTCTCCAGATAATTTTCTACTACCTAGAATGATAGGTGTGTCATGGTGAATGGAATTTCTTTCAAAATCAACGAGGATGTCATTGGTAAGGCTATTGGCCTTGCTACTACATGTAGGAAATGGAAGAAGGATAGTAAAAATCCAGCTAAAATAGAGCTTTCTCAATTATTTCAGAGTCCTGAGGAGGCACCCATTTCTAAACATGGTAGCTACAGCATGAAGGACCTCCCTGAGTTTTGGCAAAAAATGTGCAAAATCATTATGAAGTACTTCACACTGGAGGGAAGGTTTGGGGTTCTCTACTACTATCACTTGCCTTTTCTCAATCTTCTCAGGCATTAAAATTTGATTTCCTTTCCATTTTTTCTATTATATTCTATGGAAAGTAACATCATTGATGTTATTGAAGTTAAGAACCTAGGGAAAAAACATGTTATCCTCCACCAAGGCCTTATGCTGAGACTCTACAACTTCCACAGAGCCCTCTACCCTCTACCCTATGTGTCTTTTTCTCTCTAGCAGCCCATCCTTCACCCTCGGTCTCCCTAGAAAAATGTCTTTCCACTCCTTCTAGGTCTAAGGTTCATGATTCAACCCCCCCTATAAGTCCTACATCCTCTGAGAATCTCCCTACCCCAGATTCTCCATAGGGTTTGAAATGCGACCACACCCCTGAGACCCATCGCCTTAACAAAAAAAGGTAGGATAATCATCGTAAATCTTGATAATTCTAAGGATGTGGACCCCTAGCCTATCCAAATCCATCATTCCAAATATATTTATAAGGATAGGGGTAAAACTTTTATCAATGATATTCTGAAACAAGAGGAGGAGGAGGTCATTGTCAATTTTGACAGCCACGATGAAGTGGAGGATACCCAGATTCTCCCAGAGGTGAAAGACTAAACTAGTCCTAATCCCATGGAGGAGGAGGTCACAACCAAGGAGACTACAATAGATAGGGGCTGCACTAGTTTTGGTATGGTTTACAAATTTAAGTTCCAAATTACCTAGCTAGAATGCACTATTACCCATCTTAAGGTGGATCTGGAGACTACTAACAAAAGACTGATGGACAACACCAAGTTTTCTTTGAAGATTATGCATGCATCCTCCACCACCCTTTGCATTGCTAAATGAGAAGGCCTTTGATGGTCTGATAGCTAAAGATGAGGACCCCATGGAACTTTTCAAGTTCCTATAGGAGGAATGGGCAGATGTACTGCTATCCAAACGCTTATGGAAAGGAAACTAATGCCAGTTTGGAATGAGGTTTTTGGGGATGCTTCATCTAGCCCGCTGGGCTATGTTTTCTCTTTAAAGAATAGTTTACTTGTTATGGTTAAGACTAGTTTTTTCCCTATGAGGCATGATAACATTTTTACTTTCACTTCTCTGAACTTATTTTCTTCCATAATTGCTACTACTATTACTGTGAACTCTTATTGTCATTGTTTGGGTTTTTTGGTTTTAATTTTTGATAGAGTAAGCTGTTGTATATTGGTAAAATGTCTACTCACATCTAGAGTATTGTTTCTGTACCATAGGTCAGAATCCTCTTGTTGTTGCTTCTTTCAAAAACTATTCTATGTTCAGTTAGTAATATAGTCAAGATTACTAATAGTTACTATTACATTTAGGCTTACAATTGGGGTTAGGAGTTAGAGTTATGGTTATGGTTATGGGTAATCTTAGGGTAATTGTTATAGAAAGATAATGAACATAGATAGAAATGGGATGTGCATTGTACATAGGTAGGATTTGTGTCATACTTAATAGTAAAGTTATACTTAGGGTTAAGGTTGGATTTAGAGTTTTAGTAAATGTTTAGTACAATTAGGATTGGGGAAGATAGATTAGAGTTAGGTGTACTAATTAGTATATTAGCATATATAGGGTTAGAGATAGTTTAATTTCATGGTAAGGTTTAGGATGTAAGGTTCACAATTAGGTTTAAATCAAATGTAGTGTTATGGTTAAGGTTAATATTTGGTTGACTATAAGAATAAGGTTAGGGACGTGGTTACCTATTGGATGTAGGTTTTAGAGTTAGCATTAATATAATAGGTAGTGTGAGATTTAGGGGTAGGGTTGGAATATCTGGTTAGGGTAAGGGTTTGGTATAGTTTTATAGCATTGATTAGGGTGAGGGTTAGAAGTATAGTTAAGATCAATGTGAGAATTAGGGTTTCAAAAGGGATGTGATAAGAGATGGCATGTAGGGTTTAGAGTTAGGATCAGTCTCGTACTTATTAGTATTAGAGTTATGATTAGAGAACTAGTGATGTGATGTAGGTATTAGAGTTAGAACTAAAATCATGCTTAGTAACAGAGTTAGGGTTACAATTAGAGTTTTAATTAACACTAATTATGGTTATCATGAAAGATAACATATATGGTTACTTAAATATTAGTATTATGGTATGTTTAATTTAATTTTATGATTTGCATTAATGTTATTGAAATAATGGTTACACTTAGAATGAATATTATCATTCGGATTAGGATTATGCTTAGAATTAGCATACGAGTTTTATGAAAAATTTAGTGCCTATTATATTTGTGAGATGTCCTTTGTAATTAATTTTTCACATTTGGCACATCCATTGAAGGCATTAATATTAAAAATATGGAGTTCAAAAAAACATGTTGCAAAACCTTGCAAGTATAGTTGTAAACATCACTTGAATAGTCAAAACAATCTATTTTTCTCTTGTTCATGAAACTTACATAGATGAAAATGGAAAGATAAGTCCCAATGCAACTATTTAGATGAAGTAAGAAGTGTGAAAGCCAAGATAAGAATGAAATAAATACAAATCATTTCTCTGTAATGATGTAAGTACATTACATATTCTTCAATGTTTAAGATGGTATTGCGACCTTTATTTGAACAATGATCACAGTAGACTTCTTTCATCATTGACAGAAATACATCTACTTTTGTAGATGTCTCACACAAAACTTTTGCAACATCTTCCATTTGCATTATTTCCAATTCTTGAACATAATCAATTGATAAAGTTGTGCTCTCCATAGGGTAAGTGCACAAAGATGGGGGACCAAAAAGGGGGTATAAGATGCCACTTTTTTCCTGAAAT
The DNA here is from genome assembly GCA_027943335.1 of Chamaecyparis obtusa. Classification (NCBI taxonomy): domain Eukaryota; kingdom Viridiplantae; phylum Streptophyta; class Pinopsida; order Cupressales; family Cupressaceae; genus Chamaecyparis; species Chamaecyparis obtusa. The sequence continues at coordinate 642,280 of BSBK01001844.1, read as the reverse complement.
TGGCAAAATCAGAACTTCAACAAGAAATTGAAGATAGTTAGACTCAAAATTTTAAAATGCGACAAGAACAAGAGTTGTAATACTCTAAATCTAGCTCCTAAACTACTAATTTATTTTGAAAATGGTGCAGATTAAGGCCCTCAAAAAGGGGGAGCATAAAAAGTGGTCCTATTTTTTGTGAAAAAACATAACATAGCGTCTGGTGTGCTCCCCGTAAAATGTTAAAAAAAAATTTGAATTTTTTAATCGCTCTAGTGAGAAGTTAGCTAACACCACGTAGTTTATCCTGGATTTTTTGGCTAATTTTTTGATGAATGTATAATTTTTGATGAATTTACGAAGTGCACACATCTTGTAAACATGAAATTTTTGTGTGCTCCCCCTAGAAATCATTTAAAACTAATAAAAAATGAAATTTTCTTTTTTTTTAAGTGTGTAGAATGGAGTCTAGTTTCTAAAAATGTAACTTGTTGCAAAATTCAATGAACAAGCCAAAATCTATGCCCAAAATGCTACATGTTGGGTTTTTACAAAAAATGGACATACACACAAAAGAAATTAGAGATGAAAAACTTAACATAATCAAAATTCAAAATAAATTATATGCTTAGATAGCTAACAAAGAGATCTGCAATATCATGGCATCTGATTTTTATGTTATTGAACCATGAGTAAACCTGATGAAGAGCACACAAAAAGTTTTTATTTTTTTGTATGTCTGCTGGAAAACATGTCTCAGACCTATTTGAATCCTCTAAGCCTTTGGGTTGGATCTCCAAGGAAAATACAAGCCTTAGGATTGGAAAATTCCAATGCCTTACCAAGTGCGTGTGCCCTATAGGGCATGCGCCCTATAGCACGTATGCCTTATTTAAGTCATAGATTTCAATTATAAGGAGAAATAGTCAGAGTGAGAGGAAGAGATCTCTCTCTCACTCTCCCTCTCTCTCACTCTCTTCCCCCCTCTCTCTCTCTCTCTCTCCCCTTTTCTTGTTTTACATAGGGCGCATGTACTATAGTGCACTCGTGCTATGCAAGAGTATGCATAACACTTTTTATTTTTACATAGGGTACACACGCTCGCGCTATGGAATACTAAAATAAATGGTCTTCTTTGTAAAACATCTCGTGAAAGAGGCCCACTTTTTCTATATGATGTCTGAGTTCTACATGTTATCTGACAAATATTGGCTTTTCATGGTGTTGATAGTGACAAAGAAGCATATTCTATCAATTTGCACCATCTTTTTGTTTAAAACTCAACATCGAATTGTGAAAGTCAATCATTATCACCAAAATTTATCGATTGAGGCAATTTTTTTTATTTTTTTACATGTCAAATGTGAATAAACAGTGTTTTAGTTTATAATTGGTATGATATAGACTTGTTCAATACATAATTTGATATAATTTTAATAAATTTATATTATAATTTGTCATATTGTAAGAGGTTTATATTATAATTTGACTTATTGTTTTACATTTATATTATATTTTTAAAATTGTAATCAATTCATATGTACAAATCATCATCATGCCAAGGAAACGAGCAAAGACTTCAACACCGGAAGAGCATGAAAGAGACAAAGAGAAGAAAAGGGAAAGAATGAGACAACTTCATGAACAAAAAAAATTGGATACCATAGAAGAAGATTTTTATTTGGATGAAGAACATGAAACATCAATACAAAGTAAGAGAGAATTGGAATTGGAAACAAAAGAGAACGAATAAGAAACTTGCGTGCAACAAGACAATTGAATTATGAAGATGCGGGCACATCATCTATGAGTTCCCAAGTTGAAGAGATATCATCATCCAATGTTGGAGGCACACCATTGTCTACTTCCAAAGGTGTGGGCACACCCTTGTATCATGTTGAAGGCACACCATTTTCTACATCCCAAGGTGTATGTACCCCCTTGTATCATGTTGAAGGTACACCATTATCTACATCCCAAGGTGTAGGCACAACATCATCTCATGTTGAAGGCACTCAAGATGGTACGCAATTCACACATAATGTTTTTGATGCTCCTAGAACTATTTATAGAAAGCCAAAATATTTGATTGATATTGATACTAACATTTTGCAAGCAATGCCTGACAAGATTCCCAAGCGTACTTGTCAAAGAAATGCTAATCATATTTGGATATCATTTTTTGAGAATTTAAACATGATAGGAAGATGTCAACTATTTGTTGAAATGATGAGAAATCTAAAATTTAGGCCCATCATGAAGATTCTTGGGCTAAGAATGATGGATGAGTCAAGTGAAAAATCTATTATAAAGAATCTAATGACTGCATATGAGAGTATGGGTTCTACATCATGCATGAAAGATAGTAATGTCACATGACATGTACTTACATCAATGATAGTAAGCACTCAAATGAAGAAATCTTGATTCATTAGAAAGACAAGAAAAACATTGAAAATAAGTAGAAAGTCTCTAATGAGAGCCTTGGGAAGGTGTCAAAGAGTGGAAGATCCAAATAGAAATGAGTTATGGGCATTTTCTGGTAGAATACCGTAAAAAGATAAAGCAATTGTTGAAGCTTTGAAATCCTTGATTGAAGAATTTTGGAAGAATAACACACAAGTATCTCCTAATCAAAGAGATGTTGTAAGAAGGAGGATTGGTAGTCGAATTCATGTTCCACATCCAAAACATTTTTTGGATTCAACTCAGACACAATTCTTTGCAAAATTTATGCATATGTATCCTCAAATTAAAATTAGTCAAAGATATTTTGAAATGTGTAAACCTTTTTATGTGAAGATAAATCACACACACACAACTTGTTGTTGTAGGGTACATATTGAATTTTCTAACCATTTTGAAGTTTATAGGAATATATGTTTAGATTTGCAATCTAACAATGTTTTGCAAGATTGTAACATAAATGTCCCACCTAGATCTTCAAGGGAATTAATATCTACCATTTTATGTGAAAGAGTGGATGGTCAAAAATTTTACAAGCTCTCATGCTTGAATGGTACATGCATAGATTGCAGAGGTTTGCGAAATTTGCCAATTTGTCAACATATGGACAGTACACATGCAATCAGTAATGAAATAGTGGAATTTGGAAAATATAAGACCATGACATACAATTTAAAAGATGGAAAAGAGGCTAAAAGATGTGATTTAGTAATTGAAAAAATTCCAATGTATCAGTTCATGGACATTTTTTGTAAAAAAAATATTTATGAGTATGCAAGGCATACACATAGGGCGTGATGGTTGGATATGCAATTCAAGTTGTACAAGGAAACATTCCCACTTGATACCATTGTTTCAATTGTGGACTTTGTAGAGAAATACACACTACAACCATAGAATGAGGTGCAAGCAAAGTATTATAGCTCTCAACAGGTTGCTATATTTGTTCATATAGCATTCATGCATTCACCAAACAATACAGAGGAGAATAGGAAGATATTGAGAGAGTATCATTTTTATATCAGGGATTATCGCTCACATTCTACATAGTTTGTACACAGTTGCTTCCAACTATTTTATGGTCATTTGGAAAATAGGGGCATAAAATATCATCAACATATTATATGGTCAAATAATTGTGCATCACAATTCAAGAATTCTTGAATGTTTTATTGGTTGTGAAGGATGCATAAGATTACTGGAATTCAATATATGTGGAATTTCACAAAGGCTGGTCATGGAAAGGGAGAGCACGATGGCGTAGGTGCATGTATTAAAAGAGCCTTAGCGCATGAAGAATTAAAGTACAAAGAGAAAGTAACATTGTTAGATGCGAGATGTATTGTCCAGTGGTGTAATGCTACAATGGGTCCAAGTAATGAAGGTGATTCTATGGTTTGTAGATGTTTTTGGTTGATGGATGAAACTAACATTGCACCATATGAAGATTGTTGTACAATGATAGGATCAAGTGAGCTGCACTCTTTTAGAAGTTGTAATACAAGTTCATGGAGTATCCACACATGACATATGGTGTGCTTTTGTTCATCATGTGTAGATGAAGATTCGGATGGGTGTGAGTCAAAGGAATGGGTTGATGAATGATATACATGTATTTTGAGTCCACTTTCCTCCTATCATCCCCATGAATCACTACAACTAACATAAATGGAATCATCCATTGACTTTGATTACTTATCTAATCTAGTACAACCAGGTAAATTTTCCACATACACATAATCTCAAATTTAGTACTTTATCATAAATATTTAGTAAAATAATGTCCTCATTATGTTTATATCATTATAGGCCACTTTTTTGTTGTTATTTCACCTAAAGACAATGAAGAAGGGACAAATTATTAGTTGTGTCATTGTGTTGAGGCAAAAAATAAATTGGATCACTCAGTTATCGATGGTGAAGAATATGAATACCCTATAGGAGTAGTGGTTGTAACTGGTACATGGCTTAGATGGTATGCTATGAAGTGTTGGAAACTAAATTGAAACAATTGTTGTATTTTCATTGATGTCAAACCTTAATTGGTAAGACTATTGCTACTTAGGAAAGTACTATATCTATTTGAGTGTTGCTAAGGGGCTAAGCAAGGTTGGTAACAATAGTACCTAGGGAAAGGTTGAGTTATCTTGATACTACAAAGTGTACTTGACTATGTTGCACTATGATGAGATAATGTATTGTTTATCTTAGTAAGAATGAAGACTAAACTGGTAGGCTTAACCGAGAAAAGAGTGGAAAAATCATGTTTAAGCTGAGTGATGTTAGTGTCAACTGAGTTAGTATATGCCAAGCAAAATTATAGTGTCGACCAAGCATCAATAAATTGCTGAGGAAGACAGTGCAAGCTGAGGAGATAGTTTTAGTATTGACCAAGCATTCTACATGAAGACCAAGTGAATAATCATAGTATCAATCGAGCATCAGCAATTTTATATTTGAACAGAATTTAATTTTGGAGCTGACATTGTTGAATTCTTGGATTATGTAAAATGTGTTGACTTTATTTATTGATTGTTTGGAAGCATTAAATGCTTTGTACAATGTTTTATTGTAAATCTTTAAGAGATTTGAGATGATTCTAGAAAAGGAGCCAAAGAACATAAAGCAGGTAGATTCAATGAATCTAACCTAACCCTAAGATCTACGAATGAGATTGAGTGGAAAAAGGTGAGTTAACCTAATTGATAAAAATATAAGGGAACCTAAACATTGTGATATGTATGCACATGGTGAATAGAGAATGCTAAAAGAGGAAAAGTTTTATTGACTGAATAAGCAAAAAATGCTGAAGGGGAATGGTGATGATTGCTTGAAGAAAAGTTCTGAGCATATCAGAGATGGAAATGGAAAAGTTTCAAAGTCAGTAAACCAGCATTAGTGTATGGAATCAGATCTAATACTTGCAAAGTGAGTTGTATTTTTTTCAGATAATACTGCTGCTACTTTCTAACCATTGTAATAGTCAAAATCCTTTTAACAGAGGTTGACCTAATAGTCATATGTTAAATTCTTTGAACAAGGTTGCATTCTAATGGAGTGTATGTAAGTCCTATGACTAGGCTCACTTTTAACAGGGTGATTGAAATCCTTTAACCAGGTCACATTTGATAGTGTGTATTGTAACCTTTAACAGGGTTGGCTTTGTTAGAAATAGGGAATACTAAGAGGGGGGGGTGAATTAGTATTCTACAAAATTTATCTTTTTCTCAATTATGGATATAAAAAATTATCTTTATACATGCATAACATAAGAAACTAAACAATATGCATAACAATAAAGAGCTCATAACACATGATATGTTCTCGAGGAAACCCTAGCCAAGGGAAAACCCTGGTGGGGATGGTACCCACAAAGATCCACTAATCAAAAGTATCCTATTAAGGATTTTGACCCTATTAGGAGTCTATTACATATGTATAGTGTATCAGTCCTAGTTAAGGGACTATAGGCCTTGTTAGAAGCCTCGACCTTGTTAGGAGTTGTCAATACAAAATCTGATTACTAGATGAGCCCACTACCGAAACAAGTAATATACAATGTATACTGATTTCAAAAATGGATTAAGGTACATAACCTTATACTACTTGCATCAATGTTTTCTTCGTTGCTCTTACATTCGCATCATATCATATCATCACCATATTACACTTCTCTTCTTACAATTACAGTTACATATATACAAGTTATTAAGACTAATAACTTTACATGGTCAGCTTCCATATATCTTTATCCAAAGTTAAACATCTAGGATGTCATCCCTTTATATTTTTAAGTCATTATTTTGGTAAACAAAATAATCCCTTAACTCTTTACCAATTCTGTCTTCATATTCTATCATGTCGACTTCACACTGTCTTCGGTAAAACTGTCATAACTAATTTCGTACATGCCATACTAACTTGCACTCTAATATGGGTCATCAATAGCCATCATAGCATCTATGTTCAAGTGCATAAGCACTAAACTTTCTCCAGTCAATGTTGCAAACCAAAATTGTATCCTGGTACACTGTGAAAACACTGTCTCACACTTAGACAAATTTGCATTGCGATCTGCCATACTTTCTCTCTGACCTATGCACTCTTAATGTGGATCATATGTTTCCATAATGACAACATCTATGTAGTCACTTCAGCCAAATTGCCAACAATCTCCCCCTTTGTCATTGGTGGAAACATATGAGAAAATTGGCTAAGTGTACAACTCAAAATCTGAAAATGTATAACAAAATTTTGGCCATAGTATAGAATATGTATACTATCCTTATAACTCCTCAAAATATACTTTCTGATACAAAACTTCATACAATACTCCCCCTAAGAATATCAATCCTCATATACATAACAATTTTCTGCTTTACTACAATCACTCCCCCTTTGACAACAATGACACAATAAAGTAGGGAGGATTACAAAATTGTAACCCAAAAAAAGATTATACCTCCATTTACTTATTGCAAAGCCGGTAGGCTTGCAACACAATCTGCAAAATTTACTTTCATGGCTTCAAACTCTTTCTCCTATGACTTTCTGATAGAATCTGCCACATTCAGAAGTGTGCTTAATCCATAAGCTGCTATCTGACAAGCTTGAAGGTTCTCAAAATTAAATTTCTAAAATGATTTTTTAGCAGTAAGACATTCTTCTAACTATTCCTCAATAATGCTCAACTTCATAGACGTGTGCTCTCTCAGAAGTTCAAATCTTCTCAATTTCTTGTTCTTTTCATCTTGCAATGATCTTATTTCATCATAACACTTCCTAACTTTCTTCTCAACATCACTTACTTTTACATTGGGTCTAGAAAGAAGATTAGATTCATTCTGAATCTCAGCTTCCTTCACCTTGATTTTCTACTCCTCTGCTGCTGTCAAAATCTCAGGTTTTGTACACTGTATGTACAAAGCTTTTCTAGTCTCCAAATGTTTCCTCAAGTTCTTGATACAAACATCAAGACTAATAATATCATTTCTGATATTCTGACTCATACTTAAAAGCATTTCAGCTTCATAAGCTACTTGAGCTCTTACTTTAGCAATGTCTGATAAGTTGGTAAACTCACCATCAAAAGTACTTAGTACCTTTTTGGCTCTCTCCAAAGGATCTACTTCTAAAATATGTATAGTTACAATACTTTGAAACTTCTCTGTCAGTTCCTTCAAACTTCCTTCTAGATTTTTTACTTTCTTATTCTATCCAATAATCTTATTCAAATAACTAATTAGCTCTAGCTGATCATCATTATCAACTTCTTTACCTAAGTCTTCAAACAAAGTTCCAATTTCTTTCTTCTTTGCCTCAGGAGTGGGTGCATGAATTTTTGTCTCTTTAGGTTCATCACTCACAAATTCAGTCTGCACTGCTTCTTTAGTCCTATCCGGTTCATCAAGAGCCGAATTGTCAACAATGTTATCTAAATTCTTAAATACATTATCTTTAGTGTCCAAGGTCACCTTAGTACCTTCAATTTCCATTGTATCATCTTCAATATTAACAGCTGAAAGAGAGGGAATATCCTCTTGTTCAGCATCAACTGCAAGTCCTGCTGCAACTGAAGTTTCTCCAACAATTTCTGCCATAACTTTAATTATTGCTTGCTCTATTTTTGTTCTCACTTGCTCATACTATCCTGCCGTGATCTGAATGGTTCTCCTCTTAGTCCTCAAAAGAGTGCCAAGGGGCTTCAAAATATGATTCAAATGATCATCATCTTTCACTTCACAAAGCTTTCTCACAAGATTCTCTCTTATAGTTTTGTCTTCCTCAGATGCTCTCTCTTTTCTATTAATAAGTTTAGTAAACAATTCATCAGGTATTTGACCTTGAATAGAGTCAAATTTCTTATCTACCAAAATCATATGCTTCACAATAGCATTCTCCAAATAAGTCTATCAGTATAATCATAAAGATCATAATATTTATTCATTCTTGCAAAATCTCCATTCTCAATAATCTGCTCATTTAGCTTTTCAACTTTTGGTTTCCAAGCTTTCTTCTTAGTATCATCTTTAACTTCTGCAAACTTTCTTGGTACTAGTTGAACTATAGTCTTCTGTCTCTTTCTTGGTCCAGTAGCAATTTCTTTCTTTCTCTTGCTCGATGTTACTTTTTCCTTTTCTGGTTCTTCTACTTTCACTTTAACTAGTGTAGACTCTCTCTGTACTACACTGGATAAAGGTGGTACACTCAAGACTTCTCCCTATCCAACATCTCTCAATGCTACTGCTATCTATTTAGCTACCAAAAATTCTCTTTCTATCATCCCTATGTCTTTCAATATTCTCTTTATGGTACTGTCAACTCTTTTCTTAGACTATTTCTCTTCAATTTTAGCTTTAACAAAATTAAAGTTGTCTTCAGAAGTTCCAAAACTGCTACATTGGGTGTCCAATTTACTTTTTAGCAATCTTCCAACATACTCTTCTATCTTAATCTCAAAAATCTAATAGCCAAGAGGGTCTATGAATTCAACTCTGGGTTCTACTGCTTCAATGTAAGTAAAGTCAGTGTCAATCATGAAACAAATATCATTCTTATATTTCTCCACAATAGGCTATGGAATCCTTGATCTGCTAGATACCAATCTCTAAAATGTCTTCAAAACTAACATAGTACTTTCATTCACTTGATCAATAACATGATTTCTATAAAATTTGTTTATTCTTTCCATCGTAGACTGTCCATCATTCCAATTATTTCCAATTGTGTAAGGAAATCTTCTCAAAAGGTGGAAAAACATATATGTAATCAAAGATGAGAATCTAAATTGTGCATATTTAGACTTCTTAATCTTCTTCAAATTATCAAACAATTGAATTCTCAAAATCTCACACATATCAATAGAAACTTTGTCTACAGACATCAAATAGGCAATGTGAACCATGCCATCTACCATGTCATCTTCTCTGGAATTAGCACAAAACTTTGTAGTCAATTTAGGTCTATTCTTGTCTCTAATGTTGTGAATCAAAGATGTATTCATGTTTCCTTCCAATTCTTTATACCGATTCAAAGATTTGTCAAGATAAATACCTCAAATTCATGATTCTAGGGTTTGCAAAGATTCGGCGCTTAAATCCTTCACAAAATCTCAGCAAAACACTTCCAATCTCTTCTTTTGATCTCCTTGATACTTTAATTCACTTTGACAATCAAATAACATCAATCATAACCTTTTATGACTTTAATCATACTTAATTCTGACATCGCATTCAATTATTTTGCCGCTTCTTTTCAAAAGTTATTCCTGTTAACCTGCAAAACTCAAAACTTCTTGCAATCTCAAAAAACACAATATTTTCTTTTGTGCTCTTAACCATAGCATTATTACATCATAAACTACCTTCGATTAACTGTGCAAGCCTTAGTTCATCATAAATCTACTTCTACACCAAATCTAAGTTCCTAATCTATTGTAATTTACATAAATTAAGTGCTTAAAGATAGGTCAAGGATTCATTATTACCACTTAACACTTCACCTATCTAATTACCTTCCATGTTGATTATGCCTTCTTGATCTATTCCTTTAACATACTTCACTTCATCTATATTGCTACAACAATCTTTCTGTCTATTGCTTGTATCTTCATTCCTTCTTGCATTGTTTCTAGGGTTAGGGTTCGAATGATAAGTTCCATTGTTCATTCTGCAAAACCTTGCTATATGTCCAATCCTATTGCATATCTGACAAACAATTCCATTGTTCCCATATCTTTGTCCTTGCTGATTAATCTGTGACCTACAATTTCTAGCAATGTGTCCAACTTTATTGCATCTATAACACACTACTTCATTTTTTTTGTTCATGTCTTCAGTAGGTCTCTTATCTGCATTGTTAGTATTCCTAAACATTCTATTACCATAATTATTCTCAATAACTTTAGGCCTTCTACATTCAATAGCTCTATGTCCAAAACCATGACCATTATAACAATAACCATTAAGAGGTTTAAACTGTTTACCTGTGCAATCTCTTTTCATATGACCAATAGTATTACAAGAAAAACATCTACCTTTGAATTCTCTTTACATACCTTTGGGTGATTCTTCTTTCTTTGATGATTCTCCTTCTTTAGGTGCATCTTCAGATTTGTTGATCTCATCAGGCTTCTTCTCATCTATGCTTTCAGATGTCTTCAGATCTAGTTTCTTGCTTTCATCATTTGTTCTGAATATATTAAATCCAAGTCCAGTCTTATCATGGGATGGTTTCCCAAAAGAAACTTGTTCATCGATCTTCTCACTATTTGAGTATAGCCTTTCAAGTTGTTGTTTGGATTGATTCAGTTCACCTTTCACAATCTTATTGTACTTCTCAAGTTTTTCATACTGCACATTTACTTTCTCAAATTCAGATGTCACTTTTTCAAGTTTAGATTTTAGTTCGTCATTTTCAGTCTTTAGACTTTCATTCTCAGATTTCAGATTTACTTCATTTTTTCTATTTACATCTTTCAAACTAAGCTTCAAATTCACTATCTTCAATTCATGCTTAAGGATCTCATTTTCTTTTTCCAAGTTGCTATCACAATCTTCAATAAGAATTTCAAATTCCTTTTCAGATCTCAGATCTTCTAATTTGTTCTTCAATTTTTCAATAAGGTCTTTTGCATCATTATACTTTATTTTCAAAGTATCTTTTTTAATTGTAAGCAAATCAATCTATTCAAGAGCTTCTTCAAGATTCTTTTGCAGTTGATCAATATCCATAGAGATCTTGCTCAAGCTGCTAGGCTTTCCTTGAATGATTCTTCTCCAAGTAACTAAGCTCTAATACCAATTGTTAGAAATAGGGAATACTGAAAGGGGGGGTTTAATCAGTATTCTACAAACTTTATCTTTTGCCCAATTATGGATATAACAGATTATCTTTATACATGCGTAACATAAGAAACTAAACAATATGCATAACAATAAAGAACTCATAACACATGATATGTTCTTGAGGAAACCCTAGCCAAGGGAAAACCCCGATGGGGATGGTACCCACAAAGATCCACTAATCAAAAGTATCTTGTTAAGGATGTTGACCTTGTTAGGAGTCTATTACATATGTATAGTGTATCAGTCCTAGTTAAGGGACTATAGGCCTTGTTAGAAGCCTCAACCCTATTAGGAGTTGTCAATACAAAATCTGATTACTAGATGAGCCCACTACTTAAACAAGTAATATACAATGTATACTGATTTCAAAAATGGATTAAGGTACATAACCTTATACTACTTGCATCAATGTCTTCTTTACTACTCTTACATTTGCATCATATCATATCATCACCATATTACACTACTTCTCTTCTTACAATTACAATTACATATATACAAGTTATTAAGACTAATAACTTTACACGGTCAGCTTCCATATATCTTTATCCAAAGGTAAACATCTAGGATGTCATCCCTTTATATTGTTAAGTCATTATTTTGGTAAAAAAAATAATCCCTTAACTCTTTACCAATTCTATCTTCATATTCTATCCTGTCAGCTTCACACTGTCTTCGGTAAAACTGTCATAACTAATTCCGTACATGCCATACTAACTTTCACTCTGAGATGGGTCATTAGTAGCCATCATAGCATCTATGTTCAAGTGTGCAAGCATTGAACTTTCTCCAGTCAATGTCACAAACCAAAACTATATCCTGGTACACTGTGAAAACACTGTCTCACACTTAGATAAATTTGCATTGCGATCTACTATACTTGCTCTCTAACCTGTGCACTCTTAATGTGGATCATATGTTTCCATAATGACAACATCTATGTACTCACTTTGGTGAAATTTCCAATAGGATTTTTACCGAGCTCACTTCAGAAGAGTGAAAATAATAGTAGCATGTTACAGAGTGGTTTTTCCCAAATTAGGATTCCACTATAAACTTGGTGTTTATACTTGTGTGAATGTTTAGATCTGAAGATTGCTACATTTTACAAGGTAAATTATAGTTGGGTAGTGGACTACATTGTTAGATGTTTCTATTATTGAATTAGTGATGACTGAGTTTGTTTTGGTTTTGGATTTGATTTAAGGATAAGTTTATGAGATTGTTTTATACATCAAGACCTAAGAACAAATGATTCACCCCCCCTCTTTGTTGTTCTAAATCATATTAACAATTGGTATCAGATTTCAGTTGCTTATTATTAGTGTTGACAGATATCAAGTTTAAAGGGGCTTGAAGAAAATGATCGGGATGTATAAAAAGGAGGTACCAAAGCTAAACATAGAAAATTTCCCTGCATGGAAAAGCTTGATGAAGCTACATCTAGCCAGTATTGGTGACTCTGCAAAGTACTACATTGAAAACAACTATGTCTCACCTATTTCACCTTTGATTGCTGAAGAAATGAGAGCTAAGAAAGAACATAATCAGGCAATGCTAGAGATTGTAGCTGCCCTAAGCTATCCAAAATTTGAGGACATTAAGGATTGCACAACTGCTAAGGAGATGTGGGACACCCTTACAAAGATCTATGGTGGTGACTTATATGTACTGAAAGCTAAGGTCAAGAGTCTCAGAGGTAAGTTTGATGAAATGAGAATGCAAGAAGGTGAGAACATTGCATAATATTGTAGTAGAATAAAAGAAGTTGTGAATGCTATTAGAGGAGCTAATGGGACTATTGATGATGAAACTATAATTGGGAAAGTATTAAGAACCCTACGTCCTATATATGTTATTAAGATCTCAGCTATTCAGGAATCTAGATGTAACTCTACTAATGTGCTTACTTTGGAAAGTTTGGTTGGTAAGCTGACTACTTTTGAACTCTCTAATAATGATAATTTCACTGTTGGAAGCATTGGAAATGTTGAATCTGCTTTTAAGTCACAGCTAGTTCTGAACAAGCCAAAGAAAGAAAAAGAAAGATGCATTAGTGAAAGTGATGGTGAAAGTGACAGTGACACTTCTGATGAAGACCTAGAAGATCTAGAAGCTCTTATGGCTAGAAGACTAAGAAGGGGGAAATGAAAGTATAAAGGTAAATTCCCTATTACATGTTTTGCATGTAATAAAGTTGGTCATATAGCTACTAGATGTCCTGACAAGGAGGATAAAGATGATGAAAGGAAAAGAAAACACAAAGATAGAAAAGGTGATAGAAGCTACCAATGGAGCAAAGACTACAAGGGAAAAGGTAAGAAATCTTGTTACATTGTTGAAAAAGAGACTAACACTGATAGTGATGATTTTGAAATTGAGGTAGTTTATGTGGCAATGAAAGATGAATCTGATGAGGATGGGAAAATTGCATTGATATCCTATGTGAACAAGAATGATAAATGGATTATTAATAGTGGTTGTTCACATCACATGACTAGTGACAAAAATAAGTTTGAGACCTTACATCATTACAGAGGTAAAAGTGTAAAATTTGGTAATGATGCACCATGTCTTGTTAGAGGAAAAGGTTTGATTAAACTAACTGATAAGATATCTTGTGAAAATGCATATTGGGTTGAAGGTCTTAATTAAAATTTGCTAAGTGTTTCTCAGCTTAACAAAACTGGTTACCGAGTGGAATTTCATCACAAGGAAGCTAAAATATTTGATGCTACTAGAGAACTGATTGGAAGTGGAGATCAGACTAGACGTAATTTGTTCTATCTTGACCTATCTGAAGAAACATGTTTGATTGCACAACTTGATGATATTTGGTTATGGCATAAAAGGCTATGTCATGTTAACTTTGATAATCTGGTAGAGATAAGTAAGAAGAAAAAGGTAAGAGGTCTACCTAGATTGAAGAAACCTGAGAATGTGATGTGCAAGGAATGCCAGTTAGGAAAAATGACAAAGTCAAGTTTCAAGAAAAAATATTTTACTTCTAAAAACATTTTAGATTTGGTTCATACTGAACTTTATGGAGCTATGGGTGTACAAAGTTACTATGGTGCTAGATACTTTATCTTATTTGTTGATGATCATACTAGGATGATGCATGTGATGTTTTTTAAAAGAAAAATCTGAAGCTTTTCAATATTTTAAGTGGTATTTGGCTAAGGTTGAAAAGGAGATAGGTAGGAACCTAAAATGTCTTAGATCTGACCGAGGTGGAGAATTTATATCAAATGAATTTAATATATTTTGCAATGATAGAGGAATTAAAAGATAGATGTCTGCACCTAGAACACCTCCACAGAATGGTATAGCAAAAAGGAGAAATATATCTATCTTGGATTGTGCAAGGACATTGATGATTGAAAAGAATGTGGCACATAAATACTGGAAAGAAGCTATAAGCACTATTTTCTACACTCTTAATCAAGTACAGATCAAGAAAGGTACAAATCTGACACCTTATGAATTATGGCATGGACATGCACCAAGTGTTAAATACTTTAGAATCTTTGGAAGTAAGTGTTATATATTGAAAGACACTAGGAATGGAAATTTTCATGCTAAAAGTGATGAAGGCATATTCTTAGGGTACTCCACAAAAAGTAAAGCTTATAAGTGTTTGAACTCTAACACTAACAAAATTGTGGAAAGTGTGAATGTAAAAATTGATGAGTATGCAGAGAGAAATGAAGCTGATAGTAAAAGAGAACCAGAAGATTATAGATCTTTTGTGTACATTGAAGAAGAAGAGGCAAGTAACCGACTTGCGCCCGATGTGGAATCTCGGGTAAGCAATGCTGAGTGATAGACAAAAGCTACCAAGTGTTAGGAAAATAGTGCCGAAAGAGAACAAGAACATGCCAAGCTACAAGAAAATGTTGTTGAATATCAGGAAGAGGTTGCCAAGCATTTTGAAGTTGAATTTGATAATCTTATTGAGGAACATGATGAAATAGAGGAGAGAACAGGTGAACCTATTTTGGGAAAATATGTGAGAAGACATCATAATCTTGAATAGATAATTGGAGACAAAGATATTGGAATCTAGACCAGAAGTAAGACTAAGGATCCAACATGTCTACTATGTGAATTTTAACCGAATTCAACTAGAGAAGCATTAGAGAATGAAGACTGGATACAAGCAATGAATGAAGAAATTGACCAGATTGAGAAGAATGATACTTGGACTCTGGTGTCGAGACCTAAAAACAAGAATGTTATAGGAATAAAGTGGGTATTTTAGAATAAGATGAATGAAAATGGTGAAATCACTAGGAACAAAGCTAGGCTGGTATGCAAAGGCTATGCATAAGAAGAAGGAATAGATTATGGGGAAACATTTGCCCCTGTAGCTAGATTGGAAGGAGTAAGAACTCTGCTTGCATATGCTTCTTATAAAAATTTCAAGGTATATCAAATGGATGTCAAGTCTACATTTTTGAATGGTATACTAGAAGAAAAAGTTTACATAGAACAACCAGAAGGTTTTATTGATCCAAATAGAAGACACATGGTGTGCAAACTGAACAAAGCATTGTATGGATTGAAGCAAGCACCTAGAGCATGGTATGAGAGGTTGCACAACTACTTGATATAGATTGGATTCTCAAGAACAAATGACACAAGCAATCTGTACATGAAGGATGAAGAAGGTAAAGGTATATTGTTGGCAAAAAATTTTGTTGATGACATTATTTTTGGTGGACAAGATGCATTATGCAAAAGTTTCTCAAATGAAATGCAAACTGAATTTGAAATGAATATGTTTGGTGAGATCAAACTCTTTGTTGGTTTACAAGTATATCAGAGAAAGAATGGAATTTTCATTACACAGTCTAAGTATGTTAATGAGATATTGAAAACTTTTGGGATGGAAGATGCTAAACCAGTAGGAACTCCTATGGTTACTAGACAAAAGTTATCTAAGAATGATGATGTTGTAGAAGTGAATCAAATTCTATACAAATCCATGATTGGAAAATTGTAGTATGATGTACACAGTGGACCAGATATTGCATTAGCTATTGGGATTGTGGCAAGATTCTCTGCTAATCCTAAGGAAACACATATGATGGCTGTGAAAAGAATTATGAGATACTTGAAAGGAACTGCTGACTATGGTCTATATTATAAGAAGGATGACAAATTTGAACTCTAAGTTTATACAGATGCTGATTGGGAAAGAAATGTAGATGACATAAAGAGTACAAGTGGTGGAGCTTTCTTTCTTGGACAAAGATTAGTCTCCTAGACAAGCAAGAAACAAAATTGCATTTCCCAATCTACTGTCGAGGCCGAGTATGTTGCTGCTGTAGTGAACTATTCAAAATTTGTATGGATAAAACAATTGTTGATAGGCATGAAAGAAGAAATCACTAAACCTGTTGTTATTTTCTATCACAAAACAAGTGCTATCAATATTTCTAAGAATCTAGTGATGCACACTAAGACCAAACACATTGCAATCAAGTATCACTACTTGAGAGAATTAGTACAAGACAAAGAAGTCTAAATGGAATATGTGAATACAAAAGAACAACTAGTAGACATATTCACTAAAGCTTTACCCAGAGAAGCTCATAAGTATTTAAGAAGTCAATTAGGGGTTCTTCCCCTAACTGAGGTTGCCTAGACAAGATAGGAGCACTGCATCAAATGTGCTACAGCAAAACATTTGACAAATTGATGCAGAAGAATGTCACACTTTAGGGATGGCCTAGAGTTGTGAGAGAAGCAAAGACAAGGAATCAGTCATAAGCAAGATGATAGAGGGAGAAACAATGAGCTACATAGATATTATCTACATCTAATGGATGTATGTTTTAGTTGTTGCTTTGACTTTCTTTTCAAAGAGGGAGAATGTACTAATATGATAACACATGAGACAACACATGATACTAAAAACCAAGAGTTGATGAGCTGACGAGTTGAGGGAGAATGTAATGTAATGATAACACATGATATTGTACTGAAATGAAGAATAAGGATAGAGGGAGATCTGAATACTTCTGACAGTCACATAAGTGAGGCTTATAGGATTCTAAATCAGAATGAAGCTAAGGATATTATAAATAAGTTTCTGATGGATAGATAAGATTTTGGATTGGTTGGTAATCCATGTGTTATTTAGGTGATATCATATGGTGTTGCCATCAATGCCAAAGAGGGAGATTGTTGGAAACTAAATTGAAACAATTATTGTATTGTCATTGATGTCAAAGCTTAATTGGTAAGATTGTTGCTACTTAGGAAAGTACTATATCTATTTGAGTGTTGCTAAGGGGCTAAGCAAGGTTGGTAACAATAGCACCTAGGGAAAGGTTGAGTTATCTTGATACTACAAAGTGTACTTGACTATGTTGCACTATGATGAGATAATGTATTGTTTATCTTAGTAATACTAAAGACTAAACTAGTAGGCTTAACCGAGCAAAGAATGAAAAAATCATGTTTAAGTCGAGTGATGTTAGTGTTGACTGAGTTAGTATATGTCGAGTAAAATTATAGTGTCGACCGAGCATCAGTAAATTACTGAGGAAGACAGTGCAAGCCGAGGAAATAGTTTTAGTATTGACCAAGTGTTCTACATGAAGACTGAGTGAACAATCATAGTATCGACTGAGCATCAGCAATTTTATATTTGAAGAGAATTTAATTTTGGAGCTGACATTGTTGAATTCTTGGATTATGTAAAACATGTTGACTTTATTTATTGATTGTTTGGAAGCATTAAATTCTTTGTAAAACATTTTATTATAAATCTTTAAGAGATTTGAGATGATTCTAGAAAAGGAGCTGAAGAACATAAAGTGGGTAGATTCAATGAATCTGACCTAACCCTAAGATCTATGAATGAGATTGAGTGGCAAAAGATGAGTTAACCTAATTGATAAAAATATAAGGGAACCTGAACATTGTTATATGTATGCACATGGTGAATAGAGAATAATGGAAGAGGAAAAGTTTTATTGACTGAATAAGCAGAAAAGGCTGAAGGGGAATGGTGATGATTGCTTGAAGAAAATTTCTAAGCATATCAAAGATGGAAATGGAAAAGTTTCAAAGTCAGTAAACTAGCGTTAGTGTATAGAATCAGATCTGATACTTGCAAAGTGAGTTGTATATTTTTCAGATAATACTACTGCTACTTTCTAACCATTGTAATAGTCAAAATCCTTTTAACAGAGGTTGACCTAATAGTCATATGTTAAATCCTTTGAACAAGGTTGCATTCTAATGGAGTGTATGTAAGTCCTATGAGTAGGCTCACTTTTAACGGGGTGATTGAAATCCTTTAACCAGGGCACATTTGATAGTGTGTATTGTAACCTTTAATAGGGTTGGCTTTTTATCGAGCTCACTTCAGAAGAGTGAAAATAATAGTAGCATGTTACAGAGTGGTTTTTCCCAAATTGGGTTTCCATTATAAACTTGGTGTTTATACTTGTGTGAATGTTTAGATCTGAACATTGTTATGTTTTACAAGTTAAATTATAGTTGGGTAGTGGACTGCATTGTTAGATGTTTCTATTATTGAATCAGTGATGACCAAGTTTGTTTTGGTTTTGGATCTGATTTAAGGATAAGTTTATGAGATTTTTTTATACATCAGGACCTGAGAACAACTGATTCACCCCCCCTCTTTGTTGCTAAATAATATTAACATGAAGAACCCTAGGTTGTGGTTGTTCAAGGATTGGGAGACACATAGAAAGATTCTTCATTATTTAAACCTCGATGTTGCATCAAATGTCCATTTGATGAGATATGGGGGAAGACCACATAATAAAAATCTTTGGAAGGTTTGTAAATCAGACCATGAGGCAATAATTTAGACAATCAAGGGTAGGGAAGATCTAATTGGTTCATTGGACTAAATGGAGATACAAAATATTGTAATGTCAAATTTATATAGCACTATAAATTAGGTGGACTGTAAATTTCTCATGCATTACCCCGTATGTATAATGGGAAGTTTGTAAGATTTAATGGCAACCTTTCTCTTCTATTTTTGGGGGAAATACCAGAGGTTTTCTCTGCTCATCTCTTTCCTCCGATGCTCGTAACGAGCTAATTTGTAAAAATATTTCTCATTATTAATAAAAAAAAAAATTATGATGCTATGTCAATGATTTGTAGGCACATAATACTTGGAAGGCCATGGAAGAGCCTTAAGGAACCAAGTCAATTCAAGGATGCACTATCTCATTTCCTTTCCAACTTCTCCCTCTCTGAAATGGAAGGTTTACATTTTGGTTTATCTAGATTAACACATTTTCTTCCATTACTAGGTTTTACCTTCTTCCCTTGTAGCTGTTCTATTCCTTGTTTCACACATTTTCCCTTTTCAGGTCCAGATGCCTTTGTTGGAAAATTGGTGACAAAATCATTGCATAAGACTTGTATTTTCTTATTCATACATGATGAAGACTATTATGCACTTGTCCTCCTTTAAAATACTTGTAAGGAATACATTCTTTGACAATGGGGAAAATATGGACATTAAGATTAATTTTGTTTTTGCTATCATCTACTCACTCAAAAATGTAGGCATCTCCATCCTCAAGATTATTGGCAATTGAAAAATATCTCCATCCATGAATCAAGGAAGCTTTAGGGAGATCTCTGAGGAATTGTACATGTCATTCCCTTCTATTAGGATCCACAGGAGTCACCATTGTTCTTTCTCTTGGTAATTTGAGTTTATCTACAAATGTGTTTGGTGTTGTCTGCAGAACAAATTTTCACATAAAATAAGAAACATTACCTTAAGAACCATCTAAACATTGTTATTAAAAAACATGTAACAAAATATAGAAACCCAAAATATCCTTTAGATAATAATAGATTGGCTTCTTGAACCCCTATCAAACAGACTTGCAGAGTATAGGAGACTGTAATATAATAGAGATTATTGAATATCACCCAAGATCTGAAGATAGTATTTCTAAATACAAGCAGGCATAGAGAGAGGCCAAGGAGTCTTACAAGCCTAAAATATTGGTATACACTATATGGCCTCATAATTACTAACCACAAGGAGTTTTCTGATTCGAAAGACTTAGCAGCCTCTAGGGCCATTTTCTTCAATTTTTGTTTTCATATATTTCACTATCTGATGTTCCTTTTTGGTAAGAGATGGATGGAAATGTTCATGACTCTTGAAAGAATGGCCTACATGAAAATAAAAAATTGTGGTTATTCCAATGGTAAGTTCAGAGTTTCCCATAATTTGGGAGAAACGAGTTTGGAAAGACTTCAATCTTTCATTAAGGGAAAATATTTTACTTACATTGAGAAGAAACCTTAGGTTTTTTCACCTCATTTTCAATGTCTTCTATTGATTTTCTTTTCAAATCAATAGATAATTTTATGCTCATCAAGTGATCAGAACTCATCAGAATAGCACTTGTGGAAGGATCAGGGCATTTCCTCTATGACTGAAAATCACTCTGGATCTTCTCAGAATGAAAAATAGAAATATCTTTTTCACAACCATTCTTCCCATATATCTGAACTCTGAAATACATCCCACAGATGTATTTAAATACTAAAAAATCCCCAAAATCTATCATATGTTGATATAAAAAAATTTCCCAGCCCATTCCAAAAAACTCAATTCTAGTGCTTGTAATACATAATTTGACACCCCATGCCACCATTCACCAAACTCTCTCACCAAAAAACCCTAGTTCCTAGGGTCATAAACCTAGGGTCTATTCAAGAAGACCTCCACAACCCTCTCTAAATCAATCCAATGGTTCTAACACACCATATTGGATATGAACATTCATGTTCCTTCACCAAAAACCTCCACCCTTAAGTACATTCACTCTCATGCCCAGTCACTGTCCCCAACACTAGTCTATTCCTTCACCTTCTTAGCAAATAAAATAATGATTCAAATGCATGGAAATGTAAATAATAAACAAAACAATGTATTTAATTTACTGCCCTATCCAAAACATGTTCTAGTCAAGCATATGAAATTGTTGTTTCATTGACTCTTCACCTAGAGCCTCCAATATGTCAAATTAGCCTTTTTCTCCCGATCCTTCCAAACAACTAAAGGAAATCTTGATTGTTTTAGATACCCTTTTGGGTTCTATAAATCCTACCCAAACCCCAAGATAGACTCCTTTGGACCATCTAGTAGATCTAATACGTTAGCAGTCACCAACTACGCCTAATTCCATCACCATTACAAATAAAATCATAGATATATTCACTCCCCAACATCCCAACAAAGAAAAAATCTTTCATAGGGTTTAAAAACAAAAAAAAAAAATTTAAGGTCTCAACACCTACCCATTCTTCTAGCCACCAAACCCTTGTTTCTAGGGTCACACAATTAAGGCCTACACAAATGGAACCTGACAACTTCTTCCAGATCAAACCAGTTGATCAAAAACATCATTATGGATCCCAAAATCCATAATCCACCATAAAAACATCCACTCTTAAGGATTTACACTCACCAAAATGATTGGTGCCAAAATAGGGCTCTCCCAATCATTGATTGTGACCCCAAATCTAGTCACTGTCAAGAACACCAGTAATTTCCTCTAGAAAGATAAATAACAACCAAGGAAAATTCCTTACATCATAGACCAATCCAAATCACATTTTATGCAAATATTTTAATTCACTGGTCTTAGACTACACTTTGAGCCAAAGTGTCCCTCAAGGTCCCTTCAAAATGAAATCGATGATCTTTACAGGGTCATATCTCAGAGCTCTTGCTAGGTAGCATCAAGCTATTAGGTGCTATGAGACCATGTTGCTGGGGTCTACAATAACCTGTCTCAGTTTTTAGAGATTCAACTTCATTTAAATTTGGCAACACATTCTTGGTCGATGTCAAATCTCACAGTGTTCCTCAATTGAAATAGCCAACATTGTGTATCTTTCAAACTGTTGGTCATAGCGTCGAACTGTCTATTCCAATAGCTTTCAATGGTTGAGTAAGCGCTAGGGTAAATATCATTTTCTACACATAGTAGTTCAAATGCCACTGACAACTCTAGGTTGAAGTGTCCATCAAGGTCCCTTCAACATGAAATTGGTGATCTTTATGGGGTCATATCATGGAGCTTGTGTGAGGTAGCATCAAGTTTTTAGATGCTACAAGACCATGTTTCCAGGGCCTAAAATAACTTGTCTTAGTTTTTAGAGATTCAAGTTCATTTAAATTTGGCAACACATTCTCAGTCGATGTCAAAACTCAAAGTGTTCCTCAATTCAAATGACCAACATTGTGTATCTTTCAAACCTTCGGTCATAGCATCAAACCACCTATTCCAACAACTCTGAATGGTTAGGTAAACACTAGGGGCAACCTCATTTTCCACACATAGTCATTTGAATGCCACCAATGACCCCAGGTTGAACTTGTATACACCCTAAAATGGTCGCCTAGACTTTGGGCCCCATTTATTTGATTTATCAACCTTGAATCATTTTGATCAATAATCAATATTTTCAACATTATCAATTTCTTGATTAAATCTTAATTTCGATCATATATTGGATTTTTATCCTATGGGCTAACCATTTATCCTAAGTTTTTATTTACTTAAAAGGAATATTTCCTCCCCTTTGGATTAAATAAAAAGCCCCACCTTTCCTCTTGTCCTAAGTTGCACAAATAAAGTATTATTCATATTTTATAAAAAGGAGAAAAGCACTTTTTGTCTCATATGGACATAAAGTCAACTCTTATTTTCCTATTGGAGGATACTTGTGCACATGGATTGCTCCTCTTTCAAGCTCCACCACTGATTAAGACTTTTGCCTCTTAATCTCCATGGCCCATTCCTTTGCATTTCTTATAAAAGGAGAGCTCTCTCCTTCATTTGCATATCCATCTCTTTCATGCTATTGTTATGCTGCAGGTTTTCTAGGTCATTTGGAGCTTTCTTTGAAGACACTTTTGCATCCAAGCTTTGAAGATCTTTGTTGCATTCCATCTAGTGCATATTTGCTTTCATAGTTGCATCATAATGGCATTCTTAGTGTAGATTTCCTTTTATGCAATAGATTAATCTCACATAGTCTAAATAGGAAGGATTTGTAACACTTGTTCTTTCCATTTCATAGCTTAGTTGCATTGCATTTTCATTTCCATAGATTAGTTTGCATTGCATTTTCATAGTGATTCTTGAGGATATTGGCACTCTTGCCCTTTTCCTCACTTGAATCTCTCATTTTGTGGTTGACTAGCAAGGTCACAAGCTTGTAGCTCTAGCTGAGAGCAAATACATCATAGTCCCTTGCAACTCCATGCATAGAGAGCTATGAGCCGCTTTGTAAGGCCTCATTCTTGAGAAACCTTGCATGTAATGGTTCATAGAAGTGCACCATTTTAGTGTGTATAGAACTATCCCTCAAGGTCCCTTCAGCATGAAATCAGTGATCTTTACGGGGTCATATCTCAGAGCTCCTATGAGGTAGCATCAAGCCATCAGGTGCTATGGGACTATGTTTTCAAGACCTACAATAACCTGTCTTGATTTTCAGAGATTCAAGTTCATTTAAATTTGGCAACACATTCTTGGTCGATGTCAAAACTCAAAGTGTTCCTCAGTTCAAATGTCCAACATTGCATATCTTTCAAACCATCGGTCATAGCATCGAACCATCTATTCCAATAGCTTTGAATGGCTAGGTAAATGCTAGGGGAAACCTTGTTTGCCACACATATTCATTCAAACACCATCGACGACAATGAGTCAAAGTGTCCCTCAATGTCCCTTCAACATGAAATTGGTGATCTTTATGGGGTCATATCTCAGAGCTCGTGTGAGGTAGCATTGCACCATCAAGTGCTACAAGACCATGTTGCTGGGGCCTACAATAACCTATCTCAGTTTTCAAAGATTCAAGTTTTTTTAAATTTGGAAACACATTCTCGGTCGATGTCAAAACTCAAAGTGTTCCTTAGTTCAAATGCCCAACATTGCATATCTTTCAAACCATCTGTCGTAGCATCAAATCATTATTCCAATAGCTCTGAAAGGCTAGGTAAATGCTAAGGGAAACCTCATTTTCCACACACAGTCATTTGAACACCGCCGATGACTCTAGGTCAAAGTGTCCCTCAAGGTCCCTTCAGCATGAAATCGATGATCTTTACAGAGTCATATCTCAGAGCTTGTACAAGGTAGCATCAAGTCATCAAGTGCTATAGGATCATGTTGCCACAACCAAAAATAACCTATCTTAGTTTTTAGAGATTCAAGTTTGTTTAAATTTGGCAACACATTCTCAGTTGATGTCAAAACTCAAAGTGTTCATTAGTTGAAATGACCAACATTGTGTATCTTTCAAACTGTCAGTCATAGCATCAAACTGTCTATTCTAATAGCTCTGAATGGGTGGGCAAATGCTAAGGGGCAACCTCATTTTCCACACACATTCATTTGAATGCCGCTGATGACTCCGGGCTGAAGTGTCCTGCAAGGTCCCTTTAGCATGAAATCAATGATCTTTAATGGGTCATATCTCGGAGCTCCTTCAAGGTAGCATCAAGTCACCAAGTGCTATGGGACCATGTTGCTAGGGTCTACAATAACCTATATCAATTTTTAGAGATTCAAGTTTGTTTAAATTTGGCAACACATTCTCAGTCGATGTCAAAACTCAAAGTGTTCCGCAGTTCAAACGGCCAACATTGCCTATCTTTCAAACCGTCAGTCGTAGCATCAAACCGGTTGTTCCAACAGCTCCAAATGGATAGGTAAACTCTTGGGAAAACCTCATTTTCCACACATAGTCATTGAAATACTACAGATGACTCCGGGCTGAAGTGTCCCTCAACGTCCCTTCAGCATGAAATTGGTAATCTTTACAGGGTCATATCTCAGAACTCATGTAAGGTAGCATCAAGTCATCAGGTGCTACGAGACCGTGTTACTAGGGCCTATAATAACCTATCTCAATTTTTAGAGATTCAAGTTCATTTAAATTTGACAACATATTCTTAGTCAATGTTAAAACTCAAAGTGTTCCTCAGTTCAAATGGCCAACATTGTGTATCTTTCAAACCATCGGTCATAGTATCGAACCGTGTGTTCCAACAGCTCTGAATGGCTGAGTAAATGCTAGGGGAAACCTTGATTTCCACACACATTTGTTCAAACACCACCAATGAATCTAAGCTGAAGTGTCCCTCAACATCCCTTCAACATGAAATTAGAGATCTTTATGAGGTCATATCTCAGAGCTCATGTGAGGTAGCATCAGGCTGTTAGGTGCTATGAGACCATTTTGTCAGGGCCTATAATAACCTATCTTGGTTTTTAGAGATTCAAGTTTATTTAAATTTGACAACACATTCTTGGTCGATGTCAAAACTCAAAGTGTTCCTCAATTCAAATGGCCAACACTGCGTATCTTTCAAACTGTCGGTTGTAGCATCAAACTGTATGTTCCAATAGCTTCAAATGGCTAGGTAAATTCTAGGGGAAACCTCATTTTCCACACACATTCATTTGAACACCGTCGACAACTCCAGGCCATAGTGTCCCTCAAGGTCCCTTTAGCATGAAATCGGCGATCTTTACATTGTCAAATCTCACAGTGTTCCTCAGTTGAATCAGCCAATATTGCATATCTTTCAAACTGTCAATTGTAGCATCAAATTGCATGTTCCAACAGCACCAAATGGCTGATTAAATGCTAGTGGCAACCTCATTTTCCACACATAGTCATTCAAATGCCGCTAACGACTCTGGGCCAAAGTGTCCCTCAAGGTCCCTTCAGCATGAAATTGGCAATCTTTACAGGGTCATATCTCAAAGCTCATGTGAGGTAACATCAAGCTATCAGGTGCTATGAGACTATGTTGCTGGGGCCTACAATATCATGTCTCAGTTTTCAGAGATTCAAGTTTGTTTAAATTTGGCAACACATTCTCGGTCGATGTCAAAACTCAAAGTGTTCCTCAGTTCAAATGGCCAACATTACGTATCTTTCAATCCATCAGTCATAGCATTGAACCGTCTATTCCAAAAGCTCTGAATGGTCAGGTAAATTCTAGGGGTGACTTTGTTTGTCACAAATAGTCATTCAAACACCGCCGATGACTCTGGGCCGAAGTTTCCCTCAAGGTCCCTTCAGTATGAAATTGATGATCTTTACGGGGTCATATCTTAGAGCTTGTGCAAGGTAGCATCAAGCCATTAGGTGCTATAGGACCATGTTGATGGGGCCTACAATAACCTATCTCAGTTTTCAAAGATTCAAGTTCATTTAAATTTGGCAACACATTCTCGATTGATGTCAAAACCTAAAGTGTTCCTTAGTTCAAATGGCCAACATTGTATATCTTTCAAACCATCAGTCGTAGCATTGAACCGTCTGTTCCAATAGCTCCAAATGGCTAGCTAAACACTAGGGGAAACCTTTTTTTCCACACAATTTTTCAAATGCCACTGACGATTCCGGGCCAAAGTGTCCCTCAAGGTCCCTTCAGCATGAAATGAGTGACCTTTACAAGGTCATATCTCAAAGCTCATGTGAGGTAGCATTGAGCTGTCAAGTGCTATGGGACTATGTTGTTGGGGCCTACAATAACCTATCTCCATTTTTAGAGATTCAAGTTCATTTAAATTTGGCAACACATTCTTGGTTGATGTCAAAACTCAAAGTGTTCCTTAGTTGAAATGGCCAACATTGCATATCTTTCAAACCCTCAGTCGTAGCATCGAACCGTTTGTTCCAGTAGCTCTGAATGGCCAGGTAAATGCTAAGGGGAAAGCTTGTTTTCCACATAGATTCATTTGAATGCTACCGATGACTCTGGGCCAAAGTGTCCTGCAAGGTCCCTTTAGCATGAAATAAGTGATCTTTACTAGGTCATATCTCGAAGCTCGTTCAAGGTAGCACCAAGTCGTTAGGTTCTATGGGACCATGTTTCTGAGGTCTTCAATAACTTGTATCAATTTTTTAGAAATTCAAGTTCATTTAAAATTGGCATCTCATTTTTGGTCAATGTCAAAACTTAAAGTGTTCCTCCGTTCAAACGGCCAACATTGCATATCTTTCAAACTATCGGTCGTAGCATTGAACCATTTGTTCCAATAGCTCTGAATGGATGGGTAAATACTTTGGGAAACCTCTTTTTCCACACAGTCATTTGAATGCCACCAATGACTCCAGGATGAAGTGTCCCTCAAGATCCCTTCAGCATGAAATTGGTGATCTTTATGGGCTCATATCTCGAAGCTCATGTGAGGTAGCATCAAGCCATCAGGTGCTATGAGAATGTGTTTTTGGGGCCTATAATAACCTATCTCAATTTTCAGATATTCAATTTCATTTAAATTTGGAAACACATTCTCAGTCGATGTTAAAACTCAAAGTGTTCCTCAGTTCAAATGGCCAACATTGCATATCTTTCAAACTATCGGTCATAGCATCGAACTATCTATTCCAATAGCTCTGAATGGCTGGGTAAATGCTAGGGGCAACCTCATTTTCCACACATAGTCATTTGAATGTCACCAATGACTCTGGGCCAAAGTGTGCCTCAATGTCCCTTCAGCATGAAATTAGGGATCTTTATGGGGTCATATCTTGGATCTCATGTGAGGTAGCATAGATTTGTTAGGTGCTATAGGACCGTGTTGTCAGGGCCTACAATAACCTATCTCAATTTTCAAAGATTCAAGTTCATTTAAATTTGGCAACACATTCTCGGTCGATGTCAAAACTCAAAGTGTTCCTCAGTTCAAATGGCCAACATAGCGTATCTTTCAAACGGTTGGTCATAGCATCAAACTATCTATTCCAACACCTCTGAATGGCTGGGTAAATTCTAGGGGCAACCTCATTTGCCACACACAGTTGTTTGAACACCACCGATGACTCTGGGCCAAAATGTCCCTTAAGGTCTCTTCATCATGAAATCAATGATCTTTACGATGTCAAATCTCAGAGCTCGTGCAAGATAGCATCAATTTGTTAGCTGCTACTGGACCATGTTGTTGGGGCCTACAATAACTTGTCTTGGTTTTTAGATATTCAAGTTCATTTTAAATTTGGAAACACATTCTCGGTCATTGTCAAATCTCATAGTGTTCCTCAATTGAAATGACCAACATTGCATATCTTTCAAACTTTCAGTCCTAGCATCGAACTATCTATTCCAACAGCTCCGAATGGCTAGGTAAATGCAAGTGGCAACTTCATTTGCCACACACAGTCGTTCGAACGCCACTGACCACTTTGGGGCAAGCAAGAGGATGAGTTTAAATATGTATTTAGATGCAAAAGGGCTTGTGGTCCATTTTGAAATTTGATCATGTATTTGGATCATGGAATATTATTTAGATCATGTATTGATCGTATTGTAACCCAATCTTAAATGTAAGCCTTAATGGCACTGATAAGCCTAAAAGGTACCTAGGGGTCACTAGGAATGGTTATGTATTGATCCTAGGTTAGGGGTGTATGGAAATAACCTATAAGGGTCTATATATATATACTAAGTCCATTAGACCCTTTACATAGTGTTAAAAGCACTAAATGTGAACAATCTTGTAAATTGTCTATATTGGCAATGTAAGCCAAATAGGGCTTAATTGGAGTTAGTAGGGGTTAGAAGGAATTATAAGTTAGTTTGGTTTGTAAAGGTTGTCTCTAAACCTTTTATAAGTAGTTAGAGTGGGTAAAGGGTGTTGGGTTGTCGAGTTGATAACTTTTGTTGTCAACTTGACAACTAATTCTAGGATTTGTCATTAACAATCAGTCAGTTAGGGGATAGTTATAAGTTAGTTTGTAGGTTCTAGTCAATCTTTTGGAAGATTAGAGTCTATTTGGAAGGGATCCACATGAGTGGATAGGGTGAGAATGTTGTTGATCTGAAATGGATCAAGTTTGTATTAGCTTGAATCAATAAAATCAAAATTTCTCTACACATTGGTATTCCACTGGTCTGCGGGTATAGTCAATAATAGTGAACTGTTGTAGCTGATTTGTATGTGATCCTTGTTTATTTTGATGTAGGAATGTTTATTTGCATTTTTTTTGACTTCGCTATAATATCTTTTCATTACCTTCATCACTGACAACACCAAGGATTTAACTAGTGTATTGATATTGACTGATACAGGGGTACAGTCAGCAACTAAGGGTCAAAATTCCCTAAAATGTAAGGGCACTCCCACCCCTATGTTAATTGTAGATTGGAGGGAGATTCCTTGTATATATTTCATGCATTTCATATGACTTTAAGTGCAAGGAAGGAGCAAAGGTGGTGAGAAGGAACAGTGGTAGGCCTAGTGAACACATACAATGAAGGGTGTATTTGATAAGCACCAGTCATGCCTGGAAGATGCCCGATGAAGGGAGTGGGTAAGGGATGGTTTAAATGGTCTATGTGGATGTAGGGGAAGGTGTTAGAACCTTTAGTGTGGTTGTGAGTTGTAGGTAAGGGTAGTTTCCCTAAAACCCTAGGTTATTGACCCTAGAAACAAGGGTTTATTGATTTGGGAGTTTGATGAATAGTGGGACTTTAAGAGCTTAAAAATATTGTGTTTTGGAAGGTCTAGGAAGACTATTTCAAGAATTTGAGTCCTGGAGATAAGAGGGGATAAGAGTTGCTTCTTTGAGCAAGGGCTAATTAGGCTTAGATGGAGAACTAGAGGGTGGAGAAAGTCTTCACCAGTCAAATGGTAGAAACTTGAGGTTGTTAGGAGTTTAATAAATTTGAAAAGGGTATTTTAAAATGTAAATACATTCTTAGGTTGTTTGGGGATTTTTTGAGTAAATTGTTGATTTCATGGTGTGAAGGGCTAGTAGACGGGCCTAGAAAGGCTATAGAAGAGAAATGATTGAAGTTGAGTTGATGGGAGTGAATGGGAAGTTGGAACAAGGTAAATAATCCATGATAAGATGATTTATGGTGTTGGGAATAAGGTGAGAGGTTACAGAGGATGAGAAATTCCTGCCACATGCTTCATCATGGAATGTTAATAGCAATCTTTCCTATTGTTGTTTGTCTACGCATCTGAGAAAAGTTCCATCTATAGATATTTTGTATAACATGCCTTCCCAAATGACATATTTAGTAGTTTTCAACCTTAGGTCTCTCCTTTTTTTATCTTTCAATCCTTTAGGACATTCACCATAAGTTAGGAAATATACAATGTCTTCAAACCATGGGTCTTGTAAACTCACCGCCAAAACTAACTATTCTACTTCAAGCTAGTTATCTTCTTTACTTTCAGCCATAGCTTTACACAATGCATTTCCCCACACTAGCTTAGTAGGCTTGATCTCTATGTCACATTCTTGTGTTCTAGCTACCCAAGCACCTCTGTTATTGCATCCCACATCTTGTTAGGTTAATATACTCTTTACAACAATATCGAGAACAACTACAACTGAGTGAGAATGTACGATATAAAATTTGAAGTTCTTCAAAGCTTTCACCACTGATAAAGCATGCTTCTTAGTTTGAGAATATCTCAGCTCATGATCTTTCAATGGCCTACTCATAAAAGCAATTGGAGCCTAAACTCCCTCTCTATTTTCTTGCATAAGAATAGGTGACAGTGTATGCTCAGATGCATAACAATAAATCATAAAATCTTTATTATAATCTGGGTGGCATAAGATAGTGGCATTGGCTATGGCATCTTTTATATCTTGGAAGGCTCTTTTATGAGGGTCATTCAACTTGAAATTTTGATTACCCTTCATCATGTCCACAATACATTTGGTGATTTCTGAAAAGTCAAGGATGAATCTCGTAAGGAAATTTACCTGACTGAAGAATGATTTCACTCTAGTTTTACTTACAAGAAAACTTAGCCTTTGAATGGCTTTGACTCACTTTGGATCGACCCTAATACCTTCTTGTGATACAATATGACCCAGGAGTTTTCCTTCGGTAACATAGAAGACTGACTTCTTAGGATTTAAAGAAATCCCATGTTCTCTATATCTTTGCAATACTCTCTCTAGGTCTTTAATATGATCATTCCTTTTCTTAGAGAACATAGTTAAGTCATCTAGGTATATGACAATGATCTTATCTTTCATGTTAGGAAAGGACAAATCCACACCTCTTTGAAATGTTGTGCCTGCATTGATAAGACCAAACAACATTCTGTGATATGAAAATTATGTTCCCAAGGGAGTGGTGAATGCAGTCTTATGTTGATCTTTCTCTTCTACGTCAACTTGGTTGCACCTAGAAAAGCCATCAAGCATAGACATCATTTCGGCCCTTGCAACTATCTACAATAAATGATACATGTTGGGGAGTGCATAGTTTTCCTTCAAGGATGCTTTATTTAAATTTCTGAAATCTAGGCATATCCTTATTTCTCCATTTTTCTTCCTCATAGGAACAATATTTTCTATCCATGTATAGTGGTGGATAGGATAGATAATCCTGGCTTTGAGCATTTTGTCAACCTCTTTGAAGATGGCATCTACCACTTTAGGATTGTAGTTTCTTTGCTTCTATCTGAATGGGGTAGCATCAGGTTTTAGGGGAATTTGATGCTTGAAATTTCCTCCCATAAAGCTTTTTAAATCCTCATAACTCCAGGCAAAGACATCTTGATATTCAAGGAAAAGCCTCCTAGCTTCCATTTTCTTTTTAGGTGTGCAACATTTCCCTATGTTTATCGTCTTGGGATTTGATTCAGGTCCAATATTAATCCCTTCATATTCTCCATTCATGAGGCCTTTCTCTATCCTTTTCTTCTTAACATAAGTATCATGATGATTGAAAAATTTCTCTAACGATATAAAATATGGGGGAATGACATTACCTTGCAGTTGAGTCACACTTGGTTCATCCTTCTTCTATTTCTTAGGATGATCCTGTGAGAGGTCAATTAGTTTTTCTTCCAGGGAATTATCATTACCTTCAAGGAAGAGTTGTAGGATTTTTTCATCATCGAATACTTGCCAATCATCTACATTATTAGGTATTGATGGCCTATACATCACCTCCACCTCGTATTTCTTGTCTTTAAACTTTGGATGAGGTAGTAGCAAAGAAGCAGAGACTACCAGCAAATCAGCTTTGGAATTTAATTCTCTAGGGACATATTCAATTACAAAGGCATCCAATCCTTCAATCTCATCCTATACTCTATTCCTATAACTCTTCAGCATCCTATTCTTGATAGAGTATTGGCTTTTGATTTGGCATACAATCAGCTCAGCATCACCTCGAGCCTTCAGAACTCTCGTGCCTTTCTCTTTTGAAGAAATTATTCCTAGTAAAAATGCCTCATATTTAGCCATATTATTGGTGTTTGAAAATTCTAGTTTGAAAGCCATAGGCTCATGTTCACCTGAGAGTGGAGTTAACATAACTCCAGTACCAGACCCAGAAGAAGAACAACTACCATCAAATTCTAGTGTCTAGACCTCTGGAGTTTTTTTTTTTGTAAAGACCTCCACTTCTTCTTGTTCAACTTTAGGTTCATCAACAAAGCCCTGAGTAAACATCATATAGTTTTCGAATTCCAATTCTTGATATAGGATCTGAGCTTTCGAATCATCAGATTTCAGTAATGTAAACTTTGAATTTTCTTTAGGCTCTAGTTTAACCTTCTTATTTCCCACAAGAATTACTACTTGGGACCAATCCAACTTAATTTCCCCTCCCATATCTCTGCAAAAACTCCTGCTAAGAAATAACCCATAACTTGCTAGTATATCTACAACAAGGATTGTCAGTAGCATCTTCTTTTCAGGATGGGCAGCTAGAGCTACTTGGGCATCTTTGATTTTGCCAAGTAGAGGGACTTTCTTAGCATCCATAGAATAGCATCTACCATGGATTTTTTTCATGGTAAGGCCTAAGGCTTTGGCCACAAGGGAAGGCATCACATTATCAGAGGCACCTGAATCTATGATACAATTGCTAAGTTTACAACCATTAATATACAAGGAGACATAAAATGGTTTGGGTTTTTAGCCCAGGAAGGTAGCTAGCACAGTGGTTTCCTTCTCTTCAAATAGTTTCACCAATGAGGAATCATCTTCATTGGAAGAGGTGACATTATGGTTCAATTTAATTCTATCTCCTTTTAAGTAGTCTATGAATCTTTTCAATTTAGTGGGATTCGACCTTAAATAGTCTATGGGAGAAATTTAGATCTTGGAGTTTTTACAAAATTGAATGAAATCAAAGGAGTCATTTGTTAGGAATGAATGTTAAATGTTTGGAAGTCATTCTATAGTAGTTGTTGTTGCATTCATGACTATGATTGTCATTGATGTCAACACAATGATCTTTTGGAGACTTGCAAAGAAGCAGATAGAGTTTGGATTAGCGGACGTGGGATATTATAGATAAAGTTATGCGATGTTGAGGATAAACTCTTTGATATGTCAGATGTCTATGGTTAAGAGCACAAATAGTAATTCACTTATTCATGGAAGTTATGAGCATTTTGGTGGAAGCAGTATTTAGGCAATGTTCCTGAGTAGCGGTTTGTGGAAATCGGATGATATCTCCTAATTGGGATGGAATCTGGTTTTGTATAGTTAAAGGGAAGTTGAATACACATTGATAGTGACATGGATGATAGCACA
Organism: Chamaecyparis obtusa; assembly: GCA_027943335.1. NCBI lineage: Eukaryota > Viridiplantae > Streptophyta > Pinopsida > Cupressales > Cupressaceae > Chamaecyparis > Chamaecyparis obtusa. The sequence goes on along the minus strand of BSBK01001844.1, from coordinate 608,399 downwards.
AACTTCGAGGTCACATGAGTGAATAATTATGGTAGTAATAGTGAGTACAGTTTGGCACAATCAGAGAAGAGGTAACATATTATTCTATTGAGTAATACCAAGATCAATTGGACAATGTGTTTAGTGATCTTACCCTGAAGCTATTTGGGTAGTGGGTCCTTCTATCTTCCATAACTCTTAACAGGGTTAGAATCTTTTAACAGGGATTAAAAATCTCCTAATAGGGATTCATATGTACTAAATGTATTTCATAAGACTCCTAACAGAGTCCATCCTTTCACAAGGAACATTTATATTAGTACATCTTTTTTGGGCATCATTCCCACTGGGGTTTACTCTTTGATCAAGAGGTTCCTTAGTCAACATATCTTGTGTTATTGTGTTATTGTGTATGAATATCTTTCTATGGTTGGCAATTATATTACTTATATGGTTTAATGTTGTTGAAGATGATAAAAGTTATAATTATCAGATAATTGATTCAACCCCCCCCCCTCTCAATTATCTTGGTGGACTTTACTTTCTAACATCATTTACCTTACCCCACTGTGAGATTTTCATTTCCCAACTGCTTTCTTTCATACCTGATGTAGATGCATCATTGGTTCCCATTGAAGAAATGACAACAAGAGCTTTATCTTTTTGGCTTCAAGTTAGGACTGCACAGATGGTTCCATCTATGGTAGCGTAACACTCTCTCTGCTCTTCAAAATAAAAGATTTACAGAGTCACCATGCGAGCATGAATCTAGTTCATTGTCTAGCATCATAGTGTCTAACTCATTGGTAGATAACAACTACATCATGCGATCTATTTCAGGACAACTTTCACCATTATGATCTATCGTTAGATGAAATATGCACATATTTCCTTTCTTAGGGGGAGCCTCAATTGCAAGACTCTATTGTGGAGCAGGTAATTGTAACGTCCTTCCATCATTATTTCTATTATTCTGATCCTAGAAAAATTTTTGATATGGATTATTGAATTTAGGGAGTTTCCTTTTTAGAGAAATGATTTCATTACACATCTTTTGCATCATCTCATTAGTCGACATTGTGCCACCTAAACTGGTGCCCATTTGTATCTCTCTTTTCCACCTGCCAGCAGAAATCATATCATCTTCCAACTCAATGGTCATTCTCTGAGCAACATCTAAATCTACAGGCCAAGCTCTCCTTAAATCATAGTTTATGTTTTGTGACATGGCACCCATAAAGAATATCTTCAAATTTGTAGTAGGCCTATCAGCTGTGGGAATTCTATTGGAAATTTTGTTGAATTTCATGATGAATTCCCTCATACTTATAGAAGCTTTCTTATTAATGGAAGTCAATTGTGCCAACAAGGCATGTTCATCTTCAACCATCTTAAATATAGCTTTAAAAGCTTCCCTCATAGTAGCCCAACTCGTAATTGAAGCATCATCCAAATGATAAAACCAATCTATCACCGCTTCAACTAGAGTTTCAACAAATAATCTAACAGCAACATCCTCATGTGCAATTCCTAGGATGTGAGTTGTTGTGAAGAAGGCTTTGATGTGCTCATCTGTAGTCACTTTCCCATCTCATGATAACTTAGGAAAGTTCTTTCTAGATCCTCTAGGGAGTGGATGATATGCTACGAATTGTAGAGGACCAGTTGCAGTGGCCCATGGAGTTACCATGACTATAGGTGCTTAATGTGTAGGAAAATTAATAATAGGAGGAGTAACTACTTCATGTAAAGTCAATACCTGACAAGTTGTGGGCAATGAAGATCATGTCTTCAGGGGTGAGGGTGGTCTAATCCAGCTTCTTTTGTCACATTTCTAGTGAGGTAAATCTATTATGGGAAAGCTGAGCTCTGCGAGCCTTTCAAATGTAGGGTCTTTTCCACCTTGCCCCTTGGTACTTTTGAGAAACCTCCTTTGATCCAGAGCAATGAATTAGTTTTGTGGCCTAGCTCCGTGTTTCACCCTACGTTGGTTTCTTCTCTAAATTTCTCTTTCAAGTGCTTTCACCCTCGCTTCTTCCTATTCAAGCACTTGACTAGCATTCCTATAATTCTCTACATTCCTTTTGTATTTCTAGGTGAAAGTATTCAAGGATGAGACAATGTCTTCTTGGTCATCTTGAAAGCTGAGATTGGGTTGAAGCATAGGGAACACATTCTCATGAGGCAACACCATCTTTCCTCATGGAAAATATTCTAGTCTAGCGACTGTTTCTCTCCCTAGCAGAGTCACCAAAAATCTATTGGTAAAGAAATTGTTCTCTTTTAGATTTAACTTTTTATTTGCCCAAAATCCCTTGAGAGACAATTTGAATACAAACAGTTGGAAAGTTGTTATTCTTTTAACTAACTTCCCTCTAAATTTTAATAGGTACATCTCCCTTATGTAAAGATATGAAATGAATTTTTTTTGTTTCTAAATCCTAATGGGGTATGTTCTTGACCAGTGAAAAGGAGAGGCAACTGAACCAGCCCTCAGTGAGAAGCTAATCTAGGCAATGAATTTGATTCTAAAACCTTACCAACTTCATGATTTCACAGTGCTTATGAATTCACACCGATGCTGATGCAATAATGAATTCTAATTGAACTAATGAAATGCAATAAAACAATGTGGATGAATCTAATCTAAAATAGAGGATGAATATTTTCCCAATCTCCAAGTAATACTCTGATTACTATCAATTAGTTGCACTAAAGATGGAAACAAAACTCCACTTATTTCCTAATTTCAATCCAACTTAAGGAAAACAAACATTAAACTTTGCAAAAAGATGGAACAATAAATAAATGGTACAAAACACAGTCTAGATTGACTCTACAACAAGATGTCTTTCACACCAAAAATTAGCCGACCATTTCATTGATTTTTCTAGTATTACATATAGGCTTCAAGAGTTAAGCTGTTATAAAATCAATTGAATTGATTCATATTCAACAGAGTCGGTAAATGACAAGTGGCCATTTTTTGATTGTACAATGTATATCAAAAAGAAAGAGGGGGAAACTATTTTCTTTTGGCTAGCTTCTTCACCTTCTCTAACTTAGCCTTATGAGCTTTGGCAACAGCAAGAATTGGAATCATCTTTTCAAAATTTGGAATGTACACGTTCTTCAATCTTATGAGCCAGCGAGTATGATCCTTCTCTATAAATTTTGTAGCATCTTTTTGGGGTTACATCTTCACCATGGCTTTGTATATGCATCCACTGAGTTGCTAAAGATCCGATATTCTATCAAGGTGAGACCCAGATAATTCTATGAGCTAGTCGAAGTAGTCAGAGAATGATTTTTGCATGCTGACTATGCTGATCAGACTTTGTCCATCTCTACTAGCTTGAGACTCGGAGAGAAGGCCCATCAAATATGTAAAGATTTTACTTTTCTCCTTGGTTATTTCTCCATCGGTCACCTTCATTACCACCTCCACCTTGATTACCATCTCCATTTTGAGTTCTACACCTTGGAGCCATTCGATCAGTGGTTCATCTCCTTTCTGCAATATATTGGCTTTGATTGCATCTTTAGTCTTCATCGCGACTAGCCAATGTAGTAGCACCATACACTCCTCACATCTCAACCTTTCTACTATGAGGGTCTATAGATGTCCTTTGAGAGAATCTTTCTCTATCTCTAACTATAAAATGGCATTCTTGAGTTGCTCAATGGCTACCAGACCTTCAGACTTGAGTTGTTCAATCCACCTCCTGCCAATATTCCTAAAATGTCTATCTTCTTGCAACTTAGCTAGTATCGCTTGGTTCTTAGCTATAGTAGGATCAAATGTCATCATGGAACTGGGTAGGCTTACTAAAAGACAAATCAACTACTTGATGAAGTTATTCATCTCTTTAATATTTTCCTTGAGTTGAGTCTTTGTAATTTTGAGCTCCTCAAGCTCTTCTTCGATCGAGACATTGCTAGACTTCCATAGGTCCACTTTCATTTCATGGAAATCAAGTCCCATGTCTAAGGACTAGAGTGAAAAGTCTAAGGTAATAAGATCTTCAATTCTACCATCTTTTAATGGCTTGGCTATTTCCATAGTCAAATGACTTGTGTTTGGATCTCGACCAAGAGTAGTCAGAGTCTAAGACTTCTTGACCTTGCTTTCGACTGGACCTGACTGCATTTCTTGTGAAAGAATCTTGCCAGTAGTACTTAGCTTGAATTTATTTCTCTTTTTCTCTATAGTGTTGCCAATCCATGATTCTACACTTGTGACCTTTTTTGCAAAAATTAATTCTTCCATGAATAACTTCCTGATAACTGGAGGAGAAGATTTAGGCTTGGAAGCAAAAGGATTGACTTGTGCAAGGGTAACCTTCTCTCCTCCTTGAGCCGATCCCAATTTTTCTTTTGTTTCTTCATCCCCCTCTATTTCCAAACTACTACTATCATCATCTACAATTTGAACTTCTAGGGAGACTCCTCGACTAGGGGTGGCACCTTGCACTTTAGGGGTTCCTCCTTGGGCTTGTTGTTCTGGTTCCATGGTTCCAATAGCTTCTTCAACCAGTTTGTTAGGTTTCTCAACTTTAGTTTCCTCATTTGAACTGATGACTGGAGATGACCCTGCTCCGCAAGTCTTCTCTAGTGGGATCTCCTTTTGTGGTGGTTGATCATCTCCACCCACTGGTTGAGCTAGCCCTTTGGCTACAGATGAATCTAGAACAAAGGAGGATGCAGGAGTACTCACTAACTTGACTACAAGATCCTATTGAGGGGTAGGCTTCCTAGACCTCTTCTTCCTTCCCATCATCCACTGGGCCCACTTGTTGGTTCTTTTGATGACTTTAGCTATTAAGGTCTCCAAATCTTCTATAGCTTGACCTTGAACTGGCTTAGAGCTCACAGGATAGGGCTTGATCTGATCCTGATATGTGTCTATATACATATGCTCTCCATCATCAACAATGCCTTCAACATCAATGTTGACATTGAACAACTTGATTTGTTCAATGGTCAACCTAGAGTAAAATCTCTCCTGACTCTACAACTCATCTTTGCAATTCACCCAATAATCCTCAAGTTCAGGAATGTGCCTAACTACAAATCCCATCTGAAGATGATCTTTTGCATAGCTCACCAGGTCAAACTATGGCCTCAACACCTCATATTTCTTTGGCTTATATTTTCTCTTGAATGCCTTTATCACATTCTTAGCATTTGATATGGACATGCAGTTGTAGGCTCCGATGGTGATAGGGAATTTGTAGCCTTTCTTCTTAATTCCTGCACTGATCAAGTTCACTTGCAACATCTTTCATATCACCTCTATAAGCACGATCATGTTGTCCGAGTACCTTGGTAGCTTCATGGGAAAATCATCAAAACCTACAAGACAAAGATATGAGAAACTAGCAAAATGAATGAAGAAGCTCTCAAATTGGGTGATGAATTCCATGGCCTCTAACAAGAACCTCTACTTAGGGCATGCTTGTAGTTCTCTACACAACCTCATTGTAAATGAGTCATTATCTTTAATGAACTTAACATAGCTATTTTGTAACTTCAAATGAGGGAAAAAATCATAAATTTTCACATCATCTTCATATTCTTCTAGCCTAGGAAGCCTTGGCCAAACTTGCAATGTAGCTAAAACATAGATCAAATAGGAAGACATAAAATTTTTTCTAGAACTTGGTGAGACTCAAGGCATTGGATAGATTTTCACTTACCACTTGAGCCCAGTCTATATAATGATGCTCAACACATATTACCTGGACCAAGAAGAAGTAGTGTTCTATGAAATTCAATGCATCACTTTCACCTCTTATCCTATGGAGGAGCACCAGGATGTCAATGATTTCATCCTTTAGATCTATCTCAAAAATCATCTTTAGCACTTTTACCTTTATGCTTATGGCCTTCTGAAACCATGAGTTCATGATTTCCTTCCTCCATCTCATCTTCTTCTGATTATATTCTGAAATCACAATTGAGAAGTTCATGTTTGTAAATTCCACTCGCTTTGCAATACGGAGACTATTCTGCATAGATTCTCTATAAATGGAGATGAGCACCATGTCATCTAGTAGAAAAAGTTGTTTAGTGTCTAGGTTGAACCTAGATATACATTCCCAAATTAGTTTAGGAGCTTGCACTACAACGGGAAATCTGATAGCTTCTACCAAACCTCTATCTTTAAGCTTTCGTGTCATTGGATGAAGGTCTTCCTCACTCAATCTCCTATGTAGATTATCTAGATCATAGAATTCGAGGGATGTATCTATCAAATGGTTCCATTTAGATGCGATTCCATTCAAGCCATCAAAACCCACAAATATGGTGACCATAGCTTCCGATTTTTTGATTCTAACTTGCTGTCAAGAAGCTCTGGAGAATTTTTTAAGATGACTTGTGAAATTGTTGAGAATCAAAGGTGTATGAGGAAGATGTGAACAAGTAGTAATTTTTTCTTGATAGTTTGATTCTTTTATAAACAACTCACATCCCTACCATTATTTTCCATATCTCGTGCCACACAAGTGAGGGATTTTCAAAAATATCCATTAAAGTTCCAACATTAAGATTTGAATTAAATGCACCTTATTAATGGCCTTAAGAAATTACTTTTACCCATTTGGAGTAGGTCTAACAATAACTTAATTTGTGTAGTGGATTTTTACTTTTTTGCTTCCCTCATTGCCTTTGTCGAAAAACTCACTTCAAAGGTAGAAACTCGATTGTAATGAAACTGGGGAGGTAATTTTTTGAAACTCCACACCCGACCCATTTCTTTAACAATTTATTTTGGATATTGGGGTGAGCTATCTTTACCATGATAGACCATTTCATCCTCATGGTTTCTTGTGTTTTATTTCTTCACAAGTTGTTGCTTCTTTGGAAATTGACCTTCTTAGGTGATTTTCTGATCAAGGAGAAGCTAGAAACCAGCTCTTTGAAAATGGGCTCTTGTTCACCTTCTTGTACCTTTGAGGCCATTTTATCCACTATAGGGGCTCAACTTACTCCCTCAAATGTAGTTCCTCAGATTTCAGGAGTTTCTAATGCAGCTTCTACTATGCTTCAAAAAATGACTACTGCAGGGAAACCTTCGCAAGTGAGGAAGTTCATCATAGCTTTTCCGCTGAGAAACTTTACTAGATCTAACCCACTCCTAGCTTGAGAATCATGATCTCTAGGCTTAATCTTTTCACTTGATGCTTCCTGTGTTCTCTTTTCATGGAAAATTACCTTCATGAGCTGAAACCCACCGAGGATAAGGTGATTTTCTATTTTCTAACAAAGAGAAGAGATGCTGATTTGAAGTTTTTCACCCATATGAATGCCTTCAGTAGAACTAAAGGAATAAAATTCTTTATCAAATTTTTAACTATAACTTACCCACCCATAAGATGAAATCAAAAGTGACCTAGCTTAAAAGGCATGAAGGGGTTATTCGATAAAAACTACCTATCCTATGGGAAGTCTAGACCTAGACTCCAGTCCATTATCTCAAAAATCATAACTCAATCTAAACATGAGGTATCCACTTTGGTTTGAGAATTTGAAGATTAAAAGTGGGGCAACACATCGATAAACATACAAGCATAACTATAAGGCATGGGAAATTTACAAAGAATAAGGCATCCACATAAACATAAATTAGTATACATCAATGCACCAAACACATGAATTGCATACATAAAACATAAAAAAAAATATTCATAGGGCATGAATTCAAATATATATGTCCAATAATGTCATACATTGAATATATTCAATACAATTAAACTAGCTTCCTCAACACCAAATGGATGTACAACATATCACTTATACAATATACAAAAAATATGTCCACTAATGCCATATAGGCATACAATCTATATCCCTATTCTATTCCTTTCCCACAAAGGGAAGAAAACAAATCCCCAGTTGTCTTTGATCATTGCGTCGATAGAGATGCATTGGATGTTGTAGTCTTCTGAGTGTGCCCACTCGTCCTCCTGTCTAGACTCTTCTATAGCTCGAACTGATAAAAAAAAATTAAGCATCAATAACTAATATACATCAAAATTGAATTATACAATGACATAAAATTGAATATTTTCTTACTGCTAGCAAATAATCACTATGTACATCCACCGAAGGCACATACCGATGATCTAGAGTAATAAATCCCTACAACAATGATTAAAATAATATGTAAAATATATACATGAATATCATTATAAAATTCAATACAAACTATTAAAATAATAATTAAAATTAAGTGATCTCTTTCATATCTCAGTCAGTGCTTCAGAACTAGCTATTGTTGCAGCTACTCCATGATCCAAAGTATCACAAATAGAAGGAGGATTCTCTGATCTCAATAAGTGAAAATGAAACAAAAAAAGTATTATGCATTTATCAAGATTACATATATTTTTTACAACCCTACTAATGAGTAAATG